>JACBWW010000012.1:20924571-21005353 GCA_020086605.1 Lanius collurio | reverse complement strand
GCCAAAACTTTGATGCATTATGTAGCATGAGATGTATTTTTCCTTGACAGTTAAATTCTCCATGTGCTGGCTGAATGCCTGAGAGTATTGCCTCCCTGTTAGCACACATAGCAGATACATCAGTACAGCTCTTGGAAATAAACACATCACTTGACAGAACAAAAACACGGCAAAAAATATTTTTTTCTTCATGGTTGTACTGGAGAGTCTGTGGCATTTTACATTTTACAAAATTTCTGTCATTAGGGTATTCTAGCAAATGGCCTGAGATCCCTCATCACTGTCTAACTATGGGAAAAGCAGTGATAAGCTGAGGTGAGATGTGCATCTTGTTGCTTAGGAGAAGATTCTTCAGTTCAAGCTGGTCACACATATTTTTGTGCATGAGATCATCGATAGAAGAATGAAAATGTTCTCTTTTCTACTGTTTAGGGGGGGTTACACAGCCATAGAGATACTGCATTAAGGATCTTAGCCAACACAGTCTCAGGAGCTGATGTGGTGGGGCAGATCAGCTCCGTGCACTTTGGAGTTGTTCCTTGCTGTCTTGCTTTTAGAATATTTTCCGTGGTTTTGTTTGTTACTGCCTAATTTAAAAGACCTATCTGCAGCATGCTTATCTTAAAAATAAAGGACAATCATAAAGTATCCTCCAAATTATAGTGCACCCACTTCCTGACGCCTCTCCCTTTAATGAGGTCCATCTTGGCAGGGCTCCCCAACTTTTCTGCTTCAATTCTCCTTTCTGGCATTAAGGGATTTTGTTTTGAAGAGCTGCACCATGAGAGCTATTAATGATGCTCTACTTCCCTTGCTTTTCTTTCTCCTGAATTCAGGTCAGTGCTACAACTCTGCCTTTAAACTTCTTTACACGCTGTACCCACACACTTTTCATAACCAGACTACAAACTTTATTTCCTGGTTTTTTTATTCAATTAATTTTAACTTATATGGCAATAACAAGAGTTTGGCAGTTGGACCTACTTCTTAAATGTCCTTGTGTCATGCTAAACAACTGACATTTGTTTTGTAATCTGTGATCATTTCATTGTATTTCCAAGAAGACCATATTTTCACAAGCAAATTGTGCCATCAGATTTTTTTCTTCTACAGTCTCTAGAACTGGATACAATTGGGACATGAATGAGTCTTTAAGCAATGTTCAGGGAGAAGAAAGATTGATGGCTGCTCTCATGAATTTTGGTCCTAAATATTATTGCCTTAGATATAAGTTTTTCAAACTTTCATCCAAGGTAGGAGGACAAAAATCCAAACATTGAGTTTTGTTCTGGGCTCATTTCTATTATGATATTTGGGTTATGTTCCTTTGAAGAATTTTTCTTTCTCACTTCAGCTCTTTGAAGATTATTATTGCTGTTGGTCGGGTTTTCTAGGAGGTTGCTCAGTGTTTTGTGTGACATTTAATGATTGTATATGACATTTTTCTATTTGGGAAGCATGAAATATTCAGG
The DNA here is from genome assembly GCA_020086605.1 of Lanius collurio. Lineage (NCBI taxonomy): Eukaryota > Metazoa > Chordata > Aves > Passeriformes > Laniidae > Lanius > Lanius collurio. The sequence goes on along the minus strand of JACBWW010000012.1, from coordinate 21,003,881 downwards.
TTGATGTTACATTCATTATCCGTATTTTTTCTATGGAATGGAGCTATTAGAGCAAAAAGCTGAGAATTAAACAATGTTTCTGTGTCAGTTCCTCTTCTTCCTTGGTCATTTGCATCCTGAAATTATAAGCAATTTGCAGTCAAAAAGCACAGCATGTTCAGATGGAAGGTCTGAGTTCAAATCAAAGACATAATATTTATAGCAACAAGTAAATAAATAAGTCTTAGAGATAAAACTTGGCCCACAGAAATCTGTCATGACTCAGGCTGTGAACCTCACACAGGCTTCTTGAATCTTGCAGAAAATAAGATACTACTGGGGCTCGGGTGTGATACAAGTATTTGTGTATGCTGTACTCCATAGTAAATGGGAGAAAGTAGGATGAAGAAAAGAAGGTAATTTTTCTGCAGTTTTGCAGACCCATTTTGACCCATCTAGATAGTTCCTTTTGTCTCTCACCTTTTCGGCTTCATTGGAAGGTGGATGAATGCATGTTAGTAAAATTGTGACTTCTGGTCTTCATTTATCCAACTCAGTAAATCAAACTTCTACATTCATGCTTGATGTTTCTTACCTTATGTACACGAAGTAAGTCGGCAACATAAAGACGCTGATAATTCTCCTGCTCCTATTTACTTCTTTGGCTTGTTGGGTTTTTAAAGTTGAGCCATTAAAACTGCCAGAAAGATCAGGTTATGAGCTAGCAGCAGGGCTGTACATTACTCCCAACCTCTTCAAGACTATCATGATGTTCACAATGTCTCCCATGAGCAGAACTGCATTAATGGCTTTGTCTGAGGTTCAGATAACAAAACTAAAAATGCTTCTGTTCAGATGTCCCTGGGGTTGCCTGTGGATGTCATCTTCCTCTTTGCAGGGAATCAGTCTGCTTCTGTGATTTATAACCAGATGGAGGCTATTGCATGGGTGAAGGGAATAGCCCCATCCATGCAAAAGCTGGCAAATGCCTCCCCTCTGGGGAGCTATCTAAAGACAGCTATGATCATTATTCTCCTGCTCTAATTCCTTTAACTTCCTTCCCTCACTTTCCGACAAAATACTGTGGAGAAACAATGGTACAGCTATTGACTCCTTCTTGCTCACGTTGACACCGCTCTTTCCTCAGGTGACTTTGTGTTAGAGTCATTAATCAAATGTCACAGCCTAAAAGCATATGGTCTCTGTTCATTGCCAGGAAGCAGTAATTGGCAGCAAGGTAGCAGTAGTACACTCTGGAGATAAGTATTTCTTAAAGTGAAAATGTCATTCTCTGCTCCCATGATAGGGATCACCAGAGTGCATATGTGCAACTGTATACAGCCCTTCCTTACAGCAGCCATGCCATTTGTAATCCTCTTTTGGCTATAATGCCACAGTAGCTTGGATTGCAACGTACCATTTTTAGCACTTATCACACAGCAGCAGACAGCTGGGCTTTTACATTACAAAACAGCCCCCGCTACAGCAGTGGCTTAGAGGACTGTGAAGTACTGTCCATAATGTATGATCTCGAGCAATGTCTAGTGGCCAGAATAAAAATCAGTCTGACTTCTCAAAAGACTAAAAGCAGCTGAAAGGGCTGTTAAAATGAGCCATAACAAGTGAAGTATGCAGCTGAACCAGGAAAAGAAAACATACATTTGCTCTCAGGCAGGCTAAATTACCTTGATTACAGAGTAATATGGGGTTTTAGAGAATAACATCACAACTGAAGCTGAGGTAGTACTGCAGAGTGGCAGGGTTAGGCTGGCTGTCTTTGTGAGTCACGCTGTAGGTGGCTCCATCAACTTTACCTCAGGATAGATAATGACCACTTCACATAGTCCCATATTCAATAGCTGACCAGGGTGCTCTTTGTTAATTCTCTGTTAGTGGTAACTTGGGTGAACAATTTCATTTCCTATGTATATTTCAGGAATGACTGCCAATTACATAATTTTACTTATCAGAATCGATGCCAGTGTAAGCTGTCTCCTTTATTTCTATTCAATGTTAGCCACTAAGTTAAAGAGACTAAAACAATGTGTCTGATCATTATTATTTAAATAAAAAAGTGGGATTGTTAGGCCCCAGGCATTCTTGAACAATTCAAATGGGACAGATTTGTTCTGAATTGGTCAAAGCAATGAATCTAAATCGCCTAAACAACAGACATGAATCACAGAATACGCTGAGTTGGGTGGGACATCCACAAGGATCATTGAGTCCAACTCCTGGTCCTACAGAGGACACCCCAAGAGTCACACCATGTGCATGAGAGCATTGTCCAAACACTTCTTGAACTCTGTCAGGCTGTGGCCACTTCCCCGGGGAGCTGCTCCAGTTCCCAATCACCCTCTGGGTGAAGAACATTTTCTAATATCCAGCCTAAACCTCTGCTGACACAGCTTCAGGCTATAAATCTCCTAAAAGCAAAATTGTTAGTCAAGCTCATTATACAATCAAGTTTAACCACACCAGAGAGAAAGGGAGATTACAAATTATTGTCCATGACAGGGGATTGCATTTAGCCTTCCCTGCTTTGGGCAGGACTGAAACTTGAAGCATCATTGCTGAGGGAGTCACCCATCTACAGAAAGGTCTGATGTTAGCGTGAGTAGATCTCATTCTCTCAGAAATATGATGGTTCAGGTTTCCTTCTCATGAAGATTGAATGCCAGAAGAGTACAACTGCTCAGAAAATCGAAATACTGTGCTCCCCTCAGGCTAATCTCCATATCAAATTTGCTCAAAGACTTCCTATTTCCTTTAGTAGCTAGCACAACTCATAAGCATTGCCATTTGCCTTGTGCAACTCAGCAACAGTGGCTGCAAGTGGTGAAAAAGAGCTCAGCTGGGTTAGTGCCAACCTGATACTGCAGCCTCTTCATTAACACACACAAAACATGAGGAAGGCTGCTAGGATGTGAATAAACTCATCTGACTACTTGCAGCGAAGCTGCAGTGAGAACTCAGGGATGAAGGATTTATTGCAGAAGCACAGTAGAAAGTAGGCCCTGAGAGAAAGGGAAGATTTGGGGGTAACACGAGTTGTAAAGCCTGAATTGAGGTGATAAATTTAAACTGAAGATTAGTGTGGATGTCTATAAGACAGAAGTCCGGAGTGTTGCAGAGCTGCAGCTACAGACACCTGCAGAGGACCATGGTGAAAAAAATCCATTCTCTGTAATGAAATTGCAACAATCCTTAGTCAAATCCCATTGCAGTGTACATAGGCCTCGTTACACATGTCAATGTGCTTTGGATCAAGGTTTTAATCCCTTGGTGTACCTCTCAAATCAGCATTTCTGATAGTTCTAAGTTGTGCTAAACTCAGAGTTTGCATTTGGTGGTTACTGTATGTCAGTATTGCTTTTTTCATATGTAAATAGGTCTCATTTTTAAGATGTTCATCTCTGGAAGCTGTCTTCAAAAGTAGGCATTTCCTTTACATTTTTCTGCACATGTAACTAAAGAACACATCTGAAGACTGAGAAAGAAACACCTTAAAAGGTATTCTCTCACTCTTATAAGCAAGCAGAATTCTTCTTCACAGACAACTTCACACATAAGTACAAGTTCTGCCACCATATTAATGTCCTTTGTGTGGGATTTCTTTTTTTTTCTTCATGGTTTTTTTGTTTGGTTGGTTTTTTTGGTGGTGTTTCACACATTGATTTGTTGCACTTGAAGGCTCAAGGCAATATACAATAACAAAAATAAACCGTGGGAGAAGAAAGAAAAGGAAGCAAAAATTCAGAGAATAACCAGAGTTAAATTACATTTTTAAATCATCTTGTCTATCCTTTGTTCATCTGGAAAACCCAAGAGTCCAAGAAGGACTTTCACTCCCAGCCTACACAACACCTCCTTAAATTTCTGGCTTTTAATGGGTTTCTTCCCATTCAAATCAGCAGTACCCCCCTGCCAACTTCAGTTCATGTTCTAGACCCAATAAGCATCCATGTGTTCCAGACAGCTGGTCCTCAAAGGTACCTTAGAATCTTTGGGGGTTCTACAGTGAGAGCAGCAGCTTAGTCAGATCTGCAAAGATGTGACTTTTTAGGCTTCTGATCATAATGGAAAAATCTGTTTCATGCTATCCTGACAAAACATAAATGAGCTTGGAGAGGCCTAGATGAGCAGTCATATGTTTGGGGGAGTGGAAAGAGCAGTGACGGTGGCACTGACCAAGATTTGTTCAAAGCCCCAGGTGTGGATGGTGCAGGACCAAGCAGCTACATGGTGGTGGGGGAGGTGGTGCCTGTCCAGTGTACATTTATTCATCTCTGTTAACTGCAGCTCCACCAGCAAAAAGGACAAATCCAAAGTGCTTGTCTCTGTGAGGGGGAAAAAAAAAAAGCCACAAAATGTTAGACTTGATTCATCACAGCCTTTTCATTCTGTGGTCCTGTCAAAATGGTCATAATTGTAAGAGTCTTGTAAGTACTCCAGGAGCTTCCATTTCACCAATTTAAAGTGCAGAAGTACTTTGGTGCTTTCTGAGGTATCTCAGTGGGAGGGATTTCCTAGCATCTAACATCACTGCCCAAGATGATAGACTGAGAATACCTATAGCTCACTGAAGACATACCCATGGCTCGCTGAGTTCTACAAGAAGGCACAAAATTTGCATGTTAGGCTACATTGCATGTTAGGCTACATTTTATGATGTGTGAAAGGTGTTGCAGAGTAGCCTAAGGAAATTCAGAGGAAAAAAAATCCTGTTTTTACCTGAAGGTTTTAAGAGAAGGGCTCTGACCTTTCCATCAAGAGTTTTATGGTCAGAAAAGATAGCCTTTATCAAATAAGTTCAAATTATATTTTGATATGTTATAGACCATCATGTTTTGTATTTTTCAATATTCTACACTGTGTTTTTATTGCAATGAACCTTATTTACTATTTAAACATATAGGACACTTTTTATGTGCCCCATGTGTTCTGCAAAGCAGTAATTTGATGCTCTACTCAAGATATTTTAACTAGTTAGTGATGGCTGGAGAACAAAATTACCTCACTTGATATTTGTTTCCTGAAACAGAATAGAATGAAATGGTGACACACTGATAATATTCCAAAGAGAGATTGCAATTTTTAGAGAATTGCTCATCAATTTTATGAACAAATTAGGGAAAAGGAAAAGAGGGGAATGCAAACAACCATCATGTTTGCTTTTATTTTTGTTTAGAACAAAATGAAATTCTGCAACTGAGAATTTCATGTTCAGAGGGCTTTTCTTTCATGTTATCTGTGCCATACTCTTGTGTCTTTACAAAGTAATGGGATACATTCATAACATAAATATATGAACTGGCTTATAACTCTCCTGTGTTTATATTCAACAGCATATGAACTACTTTTGTGGGACTTCCATAGTGGGAAGCATAGTGAAAAAAAAAAAAAGTTTGTGACTTGGAATTTTGGCCAGAATAAAGCAGAGGAGAAACATTACTTTGGTCTTCTATGGGTCATTACCTCTCTCTTTACCTGACAAAAGTCAGACAAAATCACAGACATTGAAACATCATGATTTCCCCTTGAGGTAGTATATGGATAAGTTTTTAATATTCTCCCATCATCTCTCTCTGCTTCAGGGCAGTTATTATATAATAATATGCCATAGAAATGTATTTAGCAGTAGTTATTAATGAATAGTGTAATAATTCTAATAATAATGCTACAGTTAGCAGTAGTGACTATAGTCACGGTAAATCTCTCATAGATCGTGAGTGACTTGGCTGGCATATCAGTGGGCTGGAGCTGATCAATGCTGGTATTTCATTGCATCATGCTCACCACATGCTGCATCCCTCAGAAGGTGGAGATGCCACAGTTGTTTATGCACACAGATGAAATTGCTTCCTAATGAGCAGTCGATAGCATTGCCCGGGGTTTGGGGACAAACCCGGCAGTCGGCACTGTTTCTGCCTCTGCAGTCTTGCCCAGTGATGCAGGGCTGACCTGGCCAGGGCTATGCCTGAGCCACGCCTGAACCCAGATGTTTCACGACACAAACCCCAGCCAAAGCACTGACCTGTTGCAGTGTGAGCTGGGCGTTTCCAGGGTGCCTGTGTGCAGCCTGAGCCCGCACCAGCAGATGGGGCGGTTACAGTGCATTTGCAGCCCACTCCACAGTGCCTCATTATTCATGGAGCGTGCTTTCCCCTGCAGAGCTCTAGAAATCAGCCTTTTGTGCTTAATGGTATTATTGGCTATTGCCTGGCTTAATTCAGCAGTCACTGCTGATGTATGAGTGTTTGAGGCAGTGTTTTTCGGGGCAGTGTCCCAAGGGCTGCATCCTAACAGTGTTGTGTGAAACAACACAGAGGAGTGGCCCATAGCCATTGGGATAAAAAAAACATAATTTCTGTTTAGTGAGCCAGGTAAGGCTCCTAAGAAGCTCTTCACAATTATTCCTGTTTACAAGTGTGAAATACGTACCAGAATTAAAACTTTGGTAGTGAGGTTTCAGTGAGAAGTCATAGTTTCTAGATAAATTTTAATAATAACATTTTTTGTATGCAAAGAAGCGCAGAACTTTATTATTTGGCCTTGCCAAAAAAGGATGGTCTTTACATAAGCATACATAAATACAATGATTTTTTTCTTCGTCCCAGATAGATCATAAATTAAGAATCAGAGTCTTTTTTTTTTTACATGCACAAGAAATCACGTAAGACAATATGTTGTTGCAACTAGAAATTGATTCTGAGTACCCTGTTATTTATTGTAACAGAAGGAAGTCCAAATAGACTGGTTTTCTAAGGGTAGCAACTATTTACTCTCTTTAGAAAAAAAAGATAGTTTCTTGAAATTCAAACCTCTTGTGGAAAGGAATGTGCTTTTACATTTTTTTCATAAGGGAAAGGGAAAGTTTCTTTAGACAAGGTGATACTTCCAGCATGGAAGTCAATAGCCAGAGCAGTAGCCTGGGATATTGGAAATTTAAGTTCAAGTTCATTCTGCTCGATTGAGGACTTAGACCTGAATCTTTTCCCTATCCAAGGTGTGTGTTTCTTGGGTCCTGACTAGGGATCCTGGGGCACATACAAGGAGGTGTGAGCTGACTACAGTGAGGTACCCACCTCTGATGTAAGTATTCTTGCCTATATAAGTTTGACTCTGTATTGAAAATGTCTGCACAATAGAATTGTCACGTGTCAGTTTATCAATTTGCAAGCGTGCAAGCAGGGGTCCCTTCTCCAAAATAAGATGTTCTTCATATAAATTTGTTATATCATATTCCTTCAAATGTCTCATACCTGAAACCCTCCAAACTGGTTATTTTATTAAAAGAAAAATGCAGAAACTGTGACTCAGTTACCTCAGTTTCTTCTGGGGGCAGTTTTCAATTAAAGCCTCTTGCCTGAATTCTTTCTTTCATTTAATGCTCCTGCCAAGATCTAAAATATCCTTGGCCTTTTACCATAAGAATGGGACAGGCATACGAGATAGGAAAGCTTAGTACAACTGTTAAGATGAACTTACAGAAAATAATGGGACCATGGAGCACTTGAAGAACAACTGCAGAAAGACAGGAATAACCAACACAAGGACATTTCTGTGTTAAATGATGTGACAAATGAAAAAGAAGCTCAAGGTAACTTAAATAAGATCCCATAGAAAGCATAAATAAAAATCACATCCACTTCAGACAAAAATGAGTTATATAACCCAGTTTAGCTATTGAATCTGCAGGTTCTGCTTCAGACAAGGGGAAGTGTTTGTATACTTTTCAGTTTTTGTAAGGTAAAAAACAAGATATGGTTTCTAATACTTTTTTCTCCTGTGACTTTAGACCACAGCAGCCACAACAATCCTGCATTTGTGTAGTCCTATATGGAATAATTAGTTAGTTTTAACATTTGCTCAGAAATGGACAATATATGGCCCCACCAAGGTTATCAGAATATTTTGAAAGTCAGGCTGTTTGAGGGATGGTCCGCAAAGATATTTTGACTTATGATGGGATCAAAATTAAGACTTTGTTACAGACGTAAATCTAAATCATATTAACAGAGTTGTACTAAGACCTCAGATATTCATGGTTTAGGACTAATGTTCTATATGAAAACAGTACAAATATCTATTTAGAAACATGATAGAGCTAGACCACTAAGCACCTTTAAGTGAAGCAGTGCTGCATATATGAGATGAAGAACAGGGAATCAATTTACCATACAAAGTGTTTTTTCACCATTCTTTTCATTTACTAGTTCTGAAAGGCAAACAGTTGCCATAGAAACAGTAAAATTAGTCCATTTTCAGGACTGGATGATGCGCTTCTTTTGGAAATGTAAATAAAATTTCACTAGATAGATTTTTGTCAAGTGTGTATCCTGCAGGAACTTTGGGGTTGGAACAATATGCTTCTAGTTGTGTTTGTTTCATTTAAAAGGCTAATCCATTCCATGCTGGTTGGATTTTCGCAGCATGCTATTCTTATTCCTGTGATTTCACATTGCAACTTGTAATCTTGAACATTTCAGACAATATCTTCCATCCTACACCCCCACACATGAGCCTTTGAATATTTGCCTGGAAAGAAACATGTCAGGACCTCTCAGGATCCATTTTCTACTATGGTCTCATATCCTTTATGAGTGCCATTGTGCAAATTGAAGGCATGGACTGGAATCAGGCTTTGCAAGTCTTTAAGCTTTCAGTCTTCTGTCTGTTTAAAGGGCTAAAAATTGCACAAACTGCTCTTTCAAGCATCATAGTCTTTGTCTAGTATGCCATGGAATAAATAGCTTAGGGATTCATGGAAGTGACACAGAAAAGTAAAATATATCACTTGCTTTAACACAAGACAAAAGCTGGGGGCAAGCCTGAAATCTGGGTTTAAAAGTGAAATATTTCCTAGCCTCTGGAAGAAGCAGAGCTAAAGGGACAGACTCACTGCAGCAATAGCAGTACTGTATTCACTTTCAACTTTTCTTTTAAACTCTGTTTTCGGTAACAGTGTCATGGATGAAGCTCAGTGCAATCTGAGTTAATTTGCTTTTCTGGCAAGAGTTCCATGTTTCCCTCATCAGACTGTTACTGGTACTCAGATCAGCCAGTATGAAGCAAATCAGACCTTTGTAGTTGTACTGAAGAAGATAATTCAGGCCCCTCAGAACACCTCAAAAGATATTTGACCCAGCATATGCCATGGTTACATATTGACTATCAAAATAAGTCACATAATGAAATTTTATAGGTACTTTCTGGGAATAGATTAACTTGACAGTAGAACCATGAAAAACTGGGAACACCATCAAACGTCACTTTTTTAAAAGGACAGCAGATTATGACCTACAGTTCTACAAACAGGGCAGGCCTGGGACAGAAGAAATAAATGACTGTATCTCTTTTTCTGAATCAGGATCCAAGAAGTAGGCTTCCAACAGAAGCTCCCAGCTGTTCCACAGCACACACAGTATCATACCCTTCAGGTTCACTGAGCTCCTGTGACCTTCAGTCTTCTCTACTGCTCATGGCTGATATATCAACACATGGCACGATTTATCAGGGCAGCTGCATTTGAAAATGAGGTGTTCATGAAATGTCCATTCACGTTTTCCACAAGTTCCAAGCAATAAAGAACCAGACTAAGACTTTGGAAATACATTATCTTTTTAGGACTTTCTGTTCTGTTTCTCCACTTCCAAATTCAGACAAAAGTTTTGATGTTCCCTGATGAAAAGTCAAATTTGAGTCTGTAGTCACTTTTGAAAAACCAAATTCCTGGCTCTGGCCTGTATGCATGTTGTACAGGTGAATACTGGGATGTGAGAATACCTCACTTGACTGAACAAGTGTTATTGATTTGGAGAATTTAGGACCACTTATAAGACATTGAAGGTAAAGGGTTTGACAGAGGTCTTGAATGCTGAATGAAAGAAGTCAATCAGGCTTCTACCACTGATTTTAAGGACTCCAAATTTCACATTAAAATGTTCATCAAACTATGGGAGCTGCGTTTTGAAAAAAAGAAAAAAATCATAAGCCTGTCATTTTAAATGTAAAATATTTTACCTTTTTGCCAAGCTCTGTTTCTGACAGTTGTGCAGTATTATAAATGCATATATATATCTCATATGGACAGGAGAAGATAAATTTAATAAGTCTGCTTAAAAAGCTATAATTCCTTGATATGTAGAGTAATAATAGTATCTTAAGAGAGTTTCATATTTTTATTTTATGCAAAGTGCCTAGCAAAAAGGAAATGATCACCAATCCTTTAACTTCAAGAAGAGAATGTCAGTGAAAAAGTCTTCATTCATCCAGTTTTGCAGAAGTAGATCTTGTGAAATGTATCTGAAATGTCTTGAAGCAAATATTTGCATCATTTTTTCTTTAATTTTCCTGGAGCTCTCAATTTTAAAGGCAAGTTATAGGCACATGGCTTCTTCACTTCAGAGCAGAATGTGAAAATAGGCACATAGACAAGAACAGAGGGATGTGAAGTAGATAAAAAAGGCTACACATTCCCCCAGCATCCAACTTTGCATCTTCTCTAGTCTTAAAATGTTCAAAATGTGGGGTTTTTTCATGTGCTGTTGGTCTCTACATGGCTGTGGTAAGGGGTGCAGTCTGGCCTAGACTAGAGGCAATACTGACGCAGTACTGTAAGAACTGTCCTCCTGAGACTTCTTGCCTCAGCAGAACCACAGCATTCTTAAAAAATCTCAAATCTCAATATTCTTATGAAACTTGTTATTCAGACAGTTTCATTCCAGCATTTAACTGCCAAAAACTTCAATACATATTAGAGAATTGTCTGCATTTCAAGTGTTTTCTTTTCAGTACTTAAATCTAGAAATCTTCTGAAGTTCACCGTTCACTGGTACACATCAATGAGAACTAGTGGTGAAAAGTGATGAGAATTAGCAGTGAGAGAGTGGTGAAAATAGTCCCCTGTTACTAGGGGGACAACACAAACTGAAAAGCTTCCTTTGAAAATAGTTTGTTTCAGGAGTATCTAAGGATTAAAACTGTATGCATAAGTGTAAAAGCTGGAAAATTAGGATAGCTCAATTATCTATATTGATAACAGCAAAGAGCAGGCAGGTGCAGAGACACACATAGGACAGTCAGATAGGCCTCTGGCCTTTGGCTTAGTACTGATAAACTCTTCTGCATCTGTCTTCTGACAGAACATACAGAAAAAAATGTTTCCATTCTCCATTTAATTTTTTTAGTGAATGACTTGGTTTGGTAGCAGGGATTTTTGTGTTTGGGGTGTGTTGGGTTTTTTTCATTTAGCAACTGCAGATATTATTTGAATTTGGAGAATGCTTAGGGGAAGGACATTGACAAATTTTAATCAAGAAACCACTTGCATAAGGAAAGAAACAATGGAGCAACTGAATGGAGGCAGCACCATCTGCAGAAAAAGATTGATAGCTTATTGAGCAGCAAAGGGTCTGTGAAAAAGAGATGTCCCTGGGCTACATAATTAACTTGGTATTTTATTCTTTGTGGTGTGTGGTTTGTGGGTTAGCTCAGAGACCAATGAATCTACTGCAATACTCTCTGAAGACTGGGAGGAGACATGGCCAAAGTTTAAAACAAAGCTGGGCTATTTCCTTTATTCCCATTTCCTGGAAACAAACTTAATTATGTGAATTTCCTGGAAACAGAGTCAGCTGTTTGAACCTTTCATCATCTATGTAATTTTACATCTCTCCTGGGTTTGCTAGTTCCAAACAATCCCATGATTTGACAAATGTCAGGGCACTTCTTCCTATTTGTCTTAGCTCAGTGACCTGTGACAGCAAGTGGAGACTAAAAATTAATAATTAGGTTATCCAAAAACATTTAGTTCCTCAATATAAGTCAAGATTACTATTCTTTAAGTCATGAAACAAGTTTTTTCTCATATTGATCACCACATTAATGGCCTGCTCTATGCTTTGTTGAAGGAACTCCATGATATAAGAACTTTGCTTCAATACTTACGGGGGTAAAGGGAAATTGGTGCCATCCAATTACTATTATAATGTTTCTCCTTTTCATTCGGTTAAAACATTTATTTGCAAGAACAAAATGCTATGTGAGAACTGTAGTTAGTTTTCATTAAAAGTAATCTATTCTTTCCATGAACCCAGTATGGACTTTTCATGAAATTATGTTAATGGTTGACTCTTTGAGTATTTTCTCTCTACTATTTTTCTGAAGTGCTTTTGTGGACTGCATGTTAAATAACGCTTTTTTCTTTCTTTCACGTTTTGATTTCTTTGGTTGTATTTTTGCTTTTGAGATTTGAAATGCTACACTTGTAACACAATTGTATCTCCTATGTTGAAAGAGTTGAAAAGCCCATTCTGTGGCTGTAGTACTGTTCTACACAGAAATATAGGTGGGTCTTAGGCTTATGCTCACTGTGCTGCTTTAATACTTAATTCCAACAAAGTTGGTTTGAGAAACCTCTTTAATACATTCTTCAAGTTTCTAGGAGTGTTACAGACTTTAAGCTACATATAAATCTGGAAAAACAAAAGTGCACCAGAGAATTGAGGGAAATAGGAGAATAAGAGGTACTTATAACTACCAAATAGTGGGAACTATTTATCCATGTAAAAATGCAGGAGAATCTGCACTAGATAACACCTGCTGTGTGCATTTCTGGTATGACAATATAGATTAAATTGCTTTTGGAGAGAAAAGCTTTACACCTAAATGGGATCACCAGTGTTACAAGCTGTATAAGAGTAAAAATATAAGCTTCAGCTGAGTTTAATGGAGAAGACCTAATTCCCACTTTCTGTACTGGGTGTGAAATGGCAGTGCTGTGGTAGCAGAGATCTGGTGTAAGATAGAGGAGAATAAGTCTGACAGGTTTCACCCAAATTAAACCCATTGTTACACAGGAAATATATCTAACATAACCTATCAGAAATAAAATCTCTCAGGAATACCTAAGGCTGATCAAGGCAGCAGTCCTTTAATAGAGAACATGATTTATTTCCTTCCCAAGCAAATACAAAGTGCTAAGAAAGTTGTTACATTTTACATTAAATCATGCTGGTGAAAAATTCACTTTCAAATAAAGCCCAGTTTCACCAGGCACTGGAGGCATTCACATGTATTCTTAAGCTTTTCTCTGCACAAGCAAATGTGTCTTTTTGTGTTTTGGATCCAGACTTCAGCTGTTAATAACTAATATATCAAATCTGCATTTCTCCCCAGCCTGTAGATGCTCACTTATTATCATTCCCTTGCTGAAAACCTAATCACCTCCCCCTATCCTACACAACTTCTGCAAAAACAGTTAGGAGAGTGGGGATGAAGCGGTGGTATCCTTTTTTATAAAAAATGAGGTACACTGACAGATTTCTGTGATAGTAAAGAGGGAATTTTATTTAGGATAGAGAAATATAGTAAGAACTCTGAATGGCATCAGTTGGATAAAAGATGCTTTTAGGGAAGATGGTTTCTCTGAGTGTGAAGTAAACAGTTGATAGAGCAAATCAAACTTTACCCAAAGCTAAAGGAAGTAAAACCTAAACACACAGGGAGAATAAGGAGTCCATTTACATCCATATGTATTTTGAGTTTGTTTGTGGTTTTTCGGTGGGCTTGGTTTCTGGTGTGTTTTTTTAATATAGTTCATAATTCTACCTAATCAATTTGGTTATCAAAACACCAAAAATAGAGTAATGTTGTAAGAGTTTATTGTCCTCTGCTTCATAGAATCATGCAATCGTTTGGGTTGGAAGGGATTGTTAAAAGTTATCTAGCTCAACCCCCCTGCAATGAGCAGGCACATCTCAACTAGACCAGTTTGCTCAGAGCCCTGTCCAACTATTCTAAAGCATGGGGTATCTACCACTTCTCTGGGCAACCTGTTCCAGTGTTTCACCCCCCTCGTGATGAAAAATTTCTTCCTTATATCTAGTATGAATCGACCATCCTCCAGTTTAAAGCTGTTACTCCTTGTCCTGTCACAACAGGCCCTGGCAAGAAGTCTATTGTCATCTTTCTTATAAGACCATTTTAGGTACTGAAAGGTTACAGCAAGGTACAGAGGGGAAGCTGAGAGGTTGGTAGTTCTCAGGATCCACCTTCTCACCCTTTTTAAAAATCTCTTCACCTAACTCCTATGACTTTTCAGATACCATGGAGAGTGGCTTGATTTCAGTACAGCTGCTTTAGTTTAGCACCAAGCAAAAAGAGAAAGTTGAATCTAGTGCGGGTGTGTGTGGGTGTGTGTAGAACGTGTGGCAGTGTAAATGAGGGCAGAGAAAAAAAAACCCAATTAAGGTCTGGCAAAATAAACAATACAACATAGGTGGTGCGAGTTTCGACAGAAAGAATGAAATCAGAGTAAAGAGATGAAATAACTCTTATTTTCCCTCTCTAGCTGGCAGCATGTCAGATACTTTCTCTGGTGGAACCTGCCAGGCCAAGGATATCTCTGTAACTGTATTACCTGCTTGCTCACAAAGTATCTTTGCTAAATAAGTTAAAGTGATCATTGGCTGCCCTTGAAAATTTAAGTGGTTTTGATCTGTAAATAAGGTCTTTTTGCACGTTTTACTTCAAGATCTACAAAGCTGGGTACAGATGGTACTTGTTCCTTCATACAAAATCTGTTAAACATCATAATACTTAGAAGTGGCAGAGACATATTTCTCTTTCTTTCCTTTCTTTGTCTCCACATGTGCTGGAAGTAGGATTACAAAAGGCCCTTATCCACGCTGTACAAGATAAAGGACAAGTGGTAGAGTTTCAATACTTATTCCCTACCTCCTCCTTCCCCCCACACCACCCACCTGTTCGAGTGATTGTTTGCTTGCCCACACCTGTTACAATCTGGTTCTTGCTGAAAATTGCCTTTATATGTCACATGTATCTTCAGAAGATCTTGGTTGGGCACTTTCCCTGGTAAATTCTCTGACAGGTAATTTTTTGGTACATTAGCACTGTAGATGAGGAAGACGTTAGAAAGTAGATTTTATATTTTATTTGTGTTATTGTGGGGTAATTCATGATAGCTCTTTAAATTTTAAACCATTTTAGCCCTTCTGCTGTAAATGGAACACTGATTTTCCATTAGAGGAAGGCCTGTAGAAAGATGTAAGCATGCATGTTTTGCATGCAGGGTTGCTAGTGACTGAAATGCCAACTCCCTGAAAATCTAAAGAGGAGCTGATTTTAATGCTCAGATTGTTTTTGTATAAAATGGGTTCTCAAAAAAGTTTACACAGGATAGGCTTAGAGGAAGTCAACACCCTTTTGAAAGATAAGTGAAAGAAAAATATCTGGTTCAATTAGGAGAAATGCTCCATGCTTTTCAATTGAAAAATCTGACTATCACATCAAATAGCTATTTTTAGGCAGATTATGAAGTGGAACACTGGGTTAATGAAAGCAGCCTGCACAAGCTGAGTGCTATGGAATGTTCACCCAACACACAGCATATGCATGGCACTCTATATGTCTGAGAGAAACGCATACAATCTGCCTGTGATGCCTCAGAATTTTGCCAGAGAAAAGCTGGTTTTACTGGTGAAACAGAAAACATAATTGGAAACAACTTCTCTCTTAAATTACTTGAGTTTATTTTAGAGGTGAGAGTGAGTTCATCATGGAAAGGTTTGGGTTGGAAGGATCCTTAAAGATTATACAGTTCCAAGCCCCCTGCCATGGACAGGGACATCTTTCATTAGACCAGGTTACTCACAGCCCCATACAGCCTGGCCTTGAACACTTCTAGGGATCCACAAATTTTCTGGGAAATCTGTTTCAGTGCCTCACCATCCTCACAGTAAAGAATTTCTTCCTAATATCTAATCTAAACCTACTTTCTGTCAGTTTCCTCCTTGTCCTGTCACCACAGGCCCTTGTAAATAGTCTTACCATCTTTCTTTTAGGGTCCCTTCAGATACTGGAAGGTCCCAATTAGGTCACCTAGCAACTCTTCTCCTTTCCAGGCTGAACAACCCCAATTCTCTCAGCCTTTTCTCATAGGAGAGGTGCTTCATCCCTCTCACCCTCTTGGTGATCATCCTCTGGACTTGCTCAACAGCTTCATATCCCTGTGTTTAGGACCCCACAGCTGGATGGGGTGAAGTGGAAAGGTAGAACACTCTCCTTTGACCTCCTGGCCACACTGCTTTCGACACAGCCCAGGACACATTAGGCTCTTTGAGCTGTGAGTGCACATTGTCAGCTCATATCCAGCATCTCATCCACCAGAACCCCAAGTCCTTCATGACACTCCCAAGACCCCTACCCACTTCTTGATCTGTTCATCCCCTAGCCTGCACTGATACTGGGAGTTGCCCTGACCTAGGTGCAGCACCTTGTACTTGATCTTATTAAACCTCATGAGATTCCTAAGGGCACATGACTTGAGCTTGTCCAGGTGCCTCTGGATGGCATCCTTTCCTTCAAGTATGTCAACTGCACCATGCTACCCTCTGACTACAAGTATCAAGTTGTAGAAAGGGAGAATTGATGTATGCACTGGTATTCATAGTGCTCTTCTGCAAATGATCTATGTGTTTGTTTCACAGTGCAATTCCCTAAAAGCTTTAAAAAAAAAAAAAATTCTGAATTTTGTAACTCCGCTGACCACTATGTAGTAGGCTACACAAAGTTTTTAAGATTTCTCTGTTTGAATGTCTCGTGCAATGCCATTGGTGATGGTGTTTTGGGCTAATAAGAGTTGAACTAACATCTATGGTCATAATGCTTTTTGTGATTGTTGATGTCTCAGCTTCTGGTACTAGAGACAACATGTAGATTCTTTCAAATCCAAATGGCATCTGCTTTCAAATGGTTGTAGCTTTTGCTAGTATAATCAAAAAGGAGTAACTTAGCCCTAAGATTTGAAAATATGCAGTTAATACTAGAAATGGAATCAGAGAGCAGAGTTATAGCTTAATGTGGTCTGTACAAGAGGGGACTTGCAGAGTTGTTCACATCTTTATCAGATGTTATTAGATATGGTGATCTGGATGCAACCTCTGCTTTAAGAAAACCCTAAATTTCTGATTGCTGTATGTTTGGAGATCACATAGGGGAGAGAAGCACTCTATACCTGCCCTATCTCTTTCCATTTTCTCTGAGTATCCTCCCACTCGGCTGCAGTCAAGGATTTCCTTGCCTAAATCAGGATTTTTTGAATTCTGAGTGACAAGAAAAAAGCCACGTGTGGATGCTCTCAGTCTCTGGGATTCTGGCAAAGCACTCACTTTAAAGAGATGGATAATATGCTGGAAGAGAAGCAGACACAATGGACCTTGTTGAACTTCACAGTGTTTGGCACAGCAAGCAGCTGTTGAGTTAGGGGAGAATTTTCCTGAGTGGGAGAAGAGAGCTTTCTGTGAAGCTCTCCTACCTCTCAAGGCCCAATATGGATGAATTAGAGACTCTAAAGAAAACAGAAATTCTTTTATGCGAATTATTTTTTTCTCCTGGCATGAAGAGATTAAGGGTTTATTAATTCATGCTGATTTTCAGCTTAATGAGAAATGTAAAGATCACAGGGAAAAACTGAGTTCTTTCTGACTTACAGAGTCTGATTAGAGCAGTCATCTGGAAAGCATAAGCTATGATGGTACTTCTCTGTTTCCAAGAACAGATTAATAACTAAATTGGTTGTTTTGTTATAGTCTTTTTAAACAGCTACACTGTCTCCTGTTATTACACTCTAGGTATTGTATGAGTGTATTTCCAAAGGCTGCTGCTCAGTCTAAAGATCAGCATGTACTCAAATTTATTTCCAGCTGAAAGTGGTACTTATTAGCCACTGGGTAAAGGATCCCTCAGTGGCTGCTGAAGCCTCTCAGTAGCATGGAGTAGGGTAGAGAAAATAGAGGGGGTATCTAGAGGGAGCCAGGGTTATTATTTCTGCCTTGTAGGAGGATCAGAGATCCTTGGAACCTTATCCCTACCAAAGTCTCCTGTCTCCCATAGCAGGAACCACCACCTAATATTTTCCATCATTTCTTGTTCTGGCACTATCCCGAAATTCACATTCTAATATTTTCCATTATTTCTCATTGGCTTTTGGCAATCTCCTGCCTTAAGCAACTGATAAATTTGCCTGTGCCCAGGAGATAGCCATTGAGTAGATATAGGATGATGACATTCCCTCCCCATAGCCCTCCCACCCCATTTTTTCTCTGGGGACATTCTTTTCTTCTAACTCAGCATTATAACATTAGAGCTCCAGTCCTGTGTCACAGAACCACAGAAACTACAACAGATTCACAGAATATTCTGAGTTGGAAGGGACCCACAAGCATCATCGAGTCCAAATCTCAGCCCTGCACAGGACAGCCCCAAGAATCACAGCACCAAACAACTCTGCCTTGTATACATCCCTAACTTTGAGGTGATCAGCCTCATCCTGTAATGGGTCAATGTTGTTTTCACATTGCCTTTTGTCACTAGTGGACTTAAAGAAGCTCTTTTCACTGCCCCACACAGTACTGGACATTCTTCAACTCCAGTTAAGATTTGAGCGCTCAAATTTTCTCCCTACAGTGGTAAACAACATGTTTGTATCCCTCCCATATCATCTGACCTTGCTTCTGCTGCACATGCACCTTCTTTTTTCGCTTTACCTGGTCAGCCAAGTTGGCATACTGTCTTGTCTGTTGGATTTCCAACATCTAGGAATTACCTGCTCCTGTGCCCTTAGAAGGTGGTGCTTAAAAATTGACCAGTACCAATAGACCCCAACACCTTCAAAAGCATTTTCCCAGTGGACCTCACTCTCTAGTTCCCTGAGCCCATCTGAAAGTTATTGAAGATTTCTGCTTCCAGCCTTGCTGTAACTGTTTTACTGATATTGGCAGACAGAAGCAAACCAAAAATACAAAAATACACTTATCATTTCTGTTGTTCAGTGCAGATCCAGCTCTAGCCTATATATATAGTTGCCATAATGACAACCTTATGTAGCTAAACCTTATCCCTGACATATGGCCTAATGTATAAATATGCTACTAATGCTTGTAGTTTAGTTTTGACTTTACATGTTTTGAGTAAAAAGATAACTTTTAAGGGTATCTCTTATTCTTTTAACGGGTAGTCAGAAATGATCTTGGTTTTGCCTACTTGTTTCCCCATGCTTTTGAAACTTGTTAGAAATTCTGTATCTTTCCATCTATGACCTGATTTAGTTGCCAATGGAGTTGGCAGGAGTTTTTCCACTGGCTTCATCCAAAACCAGATCAGGCCACTAGAGAGCAAAGGATAGACTGCATTTGAAAGCTGGGTGTTACCACAGGCATTGGTCAATACCCCCACAAATTTCTGCCTAGGCAGGGTTTGCAATTCAGTATCCTTCCCTCAGTAACATCGGGCTGCCCTCTGTGGCACAGTGGAAGATGTGTCTCTAGAGTGACACTGGGTTTCGGTGTCCATCAGGGGATTTATTTGGGGTGAATGTTGAGGCCCTGTCAAGGGAATTGTTGGGAAGGAATGTGCTGCTTCGGAGGTGCCTGGGCATGAATTGCAGCACATCTTACGGAAGTTTCTCTTCCTTATATTTAAAGTCATCAAGTTCACTGATCTGTCCCACATCCTATTTTTTTTTTTTTTATCACTGTCAGTAACAAAAGCTGAAATCTTTTTGGCATGAGGATATTATCTTTTTTCATCAAAAATCATTAGTACTTCGGTAAAATAGTGTGCTTAGGTAGATTTCCAAAAGAACATAATTTTCAGAATTTTTTACCAAAACAGACTATTCCTCAGTTTAAATACATCTTTTGAGATCTTTCAGTCTTTAAAGTATTCTTTAGCATATTAAGACCAGCTATTAAATATTTTTCAACTTTAGATCTTTCAATCTATTTTTTCCAGGGAACACTTTCCCCATTATCTGCCTTGACAAACAACTAGTTTCACTAATAAATAATTCAGCAATAAGAGACTCCAGGGCTGTCTGTATAAAATTATGGCATACATTAGCTTATCCCCTCAGCTAGGCATGCGGCTTTGGGAGATTTAACCTTGACAAAGTGGCATTGCTAAATCCCTGGATGTCTCCTTAAAAACTGTCCCCTAAATTTTTGGGTCTCTGCAGTAAGAAACTATCTGCTCCACTGGAAAAACAGGGACTAAAATAAGTTTTGCTTTTCTTTTCTCCTCTCCTCTCCTTCTTTCAGAATCCATTAAGGCTGTCAGAATATTATGTTTTACAGAATCCTTCAGCTGAATGAAGATTAATTGGTCTGTTGTTTTTAAACTCTTTGTGTGGCTTTTCTTTTACCTTGCTAAAAAAAATATTTTAAGTGCCTGGCAAGCTAAAAGGTAAATAAGACACTCTAATCACTAAAGAGAAATTGTACTCCGTGCCCAAACTATCTGTGTTAAATTGTCTGTGAGTACAGAATTTCCAGCATAAATCCTTGAAAGCTAGAGGGTCATACTAATTTCAAATGAAGCCATTTTCTCAAGGATCTTTTATTCAGGTCTGAAGATTTTACTTAAGGAATGAAAAGGCTGAGAATAATTAGTACTGTACTTGCACACACACTACCCTTGGTTAGTTATTAGAAGAAGCCATTCAGGAGCAGCATCAGCAGTGCAGGTAGCCTGAGTGGAAGCCAACCCTCGGAGTTTCCCTGCTCTGCAGGACTTTCTGCACTTGTTTACCCCCAGATTTGAATTCTCACTGCTTCTGCCTCCAGTGCTGTGCAGTGTTGGAAGTCTTGGACTATGTGGAATGACAGCATAGTAACTTTGATGTGGTGAAAGCTGTACTAACAAATAGATGACATTTAGACAAGTCTCTGTTTTTAAAAACAGTTTTATCTTTAAATGATAAATTTTCAGCGAATTTTCTATGAAGGCTTTTTTTTGAGACAGGTGGGCTCTCAATCTTATTGAACTGCTAACACAAAGAAGAAATTGATGTATACAACTTCTGGCCTCAGTGTACAGCTAGATGTTAATATGATACATTTTTTATTCTGAATTTGGGAAGAGGGGGCTATATGTATGCTGTATCTCATAGAAAACTTAATGATAACCAAGGCCATATCTGTCCACAGACCTAAAATTAAAACATCACACAGGCAAGATATACAGGAAGTGTGTAGGGAAAGATTTTATTTTTGGGGTATTTTTGGTGGTGGAAGTGGTGGGGGTTTTAGTTTGTTTGTTTGTTTTTTAACGTGGAAAACCAGAAATTAATTCAGTAATTTAAACAAGGTCACACAGGAAAATTGGAGAAGGCTCAAGTATTAAGCTGCAGACTCTAATGAGTCTAATTAACAGTCACGTAAACTAATTCTCAGTGTCAACTGCAAAAAAGACTGAAAACCTCCATCATATAGACTTTGAGCAGTAGGCCAAAGAACTCGTGATTCAGTACTCTTAATCAGTTTTCAAATTAGTTTATCTTTCAAAATTAATAGTTGGAAAGAAAATTCTGGAGAATGTAATGACTCAGCGAGATCCAGGGGTAAAAAGAGGTTAGGAAACCTTAAAACTTGGTCATGTTCTGATTTTCTAGGGCATGCAGACCTTGCCAGAAGCATCCTTTCAACCAAAAAAAAAAAAAAAAATACTAATCACATGAAAGACTAAAGCAAAGTTAACTACATCAGTACCTAGTTTAAGTTTAAACTTTCTCTTGACACAGAAGTGTTGCATATTCTTTTTGTTGTCCCACATCCAGAATATGTGCCTAGTTTTATTTGTTCTGGCTACTTTGAAATTATCTGTGAAATATCCTGTGTTGTTTCTGCAAAAAAAACCTGACAGAGAAGATAAACTCTTTCTTCCACAAGTATTCACATGTGAAAGTGTGATGTCTGTTTCCTATGCTGCAGAGAGCAGTAAAGGCTTCTTGTTCCTTTGCTTGTTGAAAGGAAAGGGGACTAAGAAAGTATAAAGAAAACTGCTACCTGACAGAAAAATATTTTTCAGTAACAGTTTGAAATCTCACATGATTACAAATTTTCAGGGCAAGAGTTGTGAATCAGCAGATATTGAAGTGAGAACTTTCAGTGGCTCTTGTTAGTTAGGTGCTGAAGGTAAATTGATTCTCAATAATATGAGCTCAGAAGCACTTTGCCAAATCACTGTTTAATGCATGAACTGCAGACTGAATGAATGTAGTGTAGAAAAATTATGACAGTATGTCCAGGGACAAGAAAGTCTATTAACTTGCCATTTTTAATGGGAAAAAATACATTCTTTCCAAATTCATAAAACCAGAGCCCAGCTGGGTTAAGGTTCCATATATATACACTCTACACCTGTGATTATGCACTAAACATTTAATATTTGTTATTTATTTCCTCTTACATATTATTATTATTAATGTAAAGGCCAAAAAATACTGAGTTTTTGGATTCAGGAAATTGCACTTGTCTCACCCTGACCCACTACAAGAGCAGAACCAGCAGCCTGCGACTCAGCCTCTGTAAGAGCTTGGTGTATTGGCTACAAAGAAGCCCATACCTCTCTTTTCCTGGATTATAGATCTGAACTCATTTTTTAATGAAACCCTGAAATGACTCCTAAATTTTCACCCAAAATTATTCTGAAATGCAGTGTCCTGAGGAGCTGGGAATATCTCACCACTCAGTTTCTGTTTTTGCAGAAGAGGTATGAAGAGATTTCATGTAGAAACAATCCAATTTTTGGTTTAAATAAAAAAGCAAAACTAAGCTCCAATTTCATTTAAATAATGACTAATATTTTAAGCCTGAGTATAAAGTCTGTTGTGAAGTGTTCATCTCAAAATCTTTTGGAAGAAACATAGATGTGTTTTCCTTAAAGTCCTATGTAAATGCTGTCCAATTTTTCATGTACTGATCAAGTATTTCAGGCTTTGTTTGGTTTTCTCCATTCCATTTTTCTTCTCTTAATTATCCCTTCACTTTGCTCCATTTGCTTCTCTTTAAAATAAAATTAAAAAAAAAAAAACAAACCAGTGATCTCAAAGGGATAAAAAACAAGATTCTGATCCTTTCTGCAAGTAATTCCATTTATAGGTGGCTTTTTCAGTGATGTGTGGATTGTTCTTGTCACCTCCAGTCTTGCAGTTCTCTTCTGTCTTTCAAATGTCAAAAAGCAAAGCTTTGGGAAGTGAGCCATCACACAGCCTAGGCAGCCAGACCCCTCTACCCACTCCAGGAAGAAAACAAGGCATTTTGAAGAGTAAAAGCAAAAATTAATACTTTCATTGTGGGTAAACTCTCTGCTGTACCCTAGGTCCTCGGTGGAAAGAATAAACAGCATAGGGACCAAATTATCTCTGCAAATAGGAAAAGCAGAGCTGACCTCTGCAGGAGAACCTCGGTAACCTGTAAGACCCTGGACAACCAGCTGGTCCTGCCTTGTTAAGTGTAAAGGTACAGGGTTGTTGAAAGTCATCCTTGGCTGTGATTTACAGCTGGAAAATTTAGACTGAGCCATATGCCAGAAGGAGTGGGACAGGATTGAAAATTAAATTCTTGAAGAGAAATATTTGAGTCTCAGACAGTGAGACCTTCAGATAAGTTTCAAAATGTATTAAGAACAGAAGAGTCTGAGGTTTGAAAAGAAAATTTGTTTTCTTTTACTTGCCTTCTCAGTGGGTTGTGCTGACTGATTATGGAAGGATGCCTAGCAGACAGACTCTTCCACAGATGCTGGGATGTTCCTTGTCTGATGAGAGAGGCATCTCTCAGCTGGCTGATCCAGGGGCCAGGTGTGGGCACATTCATCACAAACCTGCTAAAATACTCCACTTTTGGAGCAGAAGCGATGCTGACTGGGATGATGTGCCTTATTCCAAAGGTATTTAAGTGTCCTTGGGTATTGCTTATGGAAACTGAGAAAAACTTAGTGCTGTAAATTGTACTTTTTTCTAGGTAGTCTGATGCCTGGAAGCAATACCAGACAAAATACCCTGTAACTGATTTGTTTGGAGATTTATTTAGCAATGGAGCAACATTGGTGCTCAGTGACAATAAACTATAGAATTTTTGTGATCTTGTTAGAAGGGCTATGACACAGAAGATTATTTTTTTTCCTCCACGAATTACGTTTGACTAACCCTCATTGCTTCAAGAGGGACCCAGGATGGTTATTTTGTATTTGGCAGACACTACTAGATCCCCATGTGCACAATACTTTTTTCTGTTTCTGTTTCTTTCTTTTGAGGGGGAAGTGTATCAAGGGAAGATTTAGGGCATGTGGGACATAAGCGTGGGGCTCACAGAATGTTTCCTTTCAGAAGGAGATGCAAGTGCAAGATACAGACACAGGCATTGACACTGATGTAGGCCTGAGGAAGAGCTAGGATTTGAAGAAGTTGTGAGGTTCTGTGTAGCCCTGTTCCTTCTGGAGTTGTCCACTGTCTTGGAGAGAATAATATTCTGCAGGAAAGAATTTAAGTACAAGAGAATTTTCCTGAATAAGCAAACAAAAAACCCCAGAAAGTTTTAAGAACACATCACAAAAGTAAAAACTGGAATATGCTGAAGTTTTCAAGAAACTCAGTAAGAACAAGACATGAGGAAACTTCTTTACTTGATCATTGCTGTCTAGAGTGTCAATGTGATTAGCAACACAAGCATTTTGTTGTATACAGAGCTTCATTAATTGACTCAGCTGTAGGTGTGAGTGCAGCTGTTTGACAATTTAACTTCAGTATCATGTATAGCAAGTTGGACCTGCCATTCCTGGCCAGATCAGCTGTGCCCTGAACATACACTGAGAGTAGACTTCGAGTACACACAGTGTGATGTGTGGCCTTTGCTTGGTGAGTGGCGATCTTATTGATCACACAGGTGGCAGAGGAGGCTCAGAGTACCTCTCTGGAAGAGGCTGTGCTGATGATGGGTACCACTTTGAGCAAAGCAAATGATGTCAGACGTCAGACTGCATTGAGCAGATGAGTCACTGGAGTTTGCTTTGAGTGCAGCAGTTCAGTCTTTGATATTGCACAGGTACTGTGCCCACCATAAGTTACTCAATGGAGTTTTGGACCTCCAAAGCTGGGGCTTTGAAATTTGAGGTTAACAATAATGGGGGAGCCCACATGAGAGTTCTCCTTCACCAGGGATGTATCTATTTCTGCTGTTGCTTGGGACAGTAAGAGTCTGGAAAAGCCAGAATTTGTTCACCAAGATAGTGAGCAAAGCGGAATTTGAGAGTGAGGACTGGATGCCCCTGAAACCTCACAGGCGAGTGTCAGGCAGGAGAGAACACTGAGTGGTGTTAGCAAAGGGAGGTCTGCCATAGCCAGGTAGCAGCCATCTGAAACACTAGGCCAGGGGGAGCAACTTCAGAAATCTAAAGAGGAAAGCTAAATCATTGTGTTGAAAAGGGACTGACTTCCTTTGAGGGGCCAAGAGTAACCACAACTATATGAAGGTGAAAAGCTGTTAAGGTGAGCAAGCCATGGGAAGCAGCAAAGAGGGGTTTTGTGAGTGGAGAGTTGAAAGCAAAATTGGAAGACCTGATGGATTAAGAATTAAGAGGTGTGCATTCTTATTGACAGATCTTTGGTATAGGTTAGTGCCAAAGGGAACTTCTGGTTTAATTAATAACTATGTTTGTACTTAGTATGTACTTACCTTCCTAATCTACACATTCATTTTCATCAGTTTTCTCTGTGTTCTGTCTTTGATTCAAGCTATTTAATGCTGGCATCATTTTTTTTTTTTTTAATGTTTCAACCCACTGGGAACAAACATAATGGAAATTGGTCAATATTGCTTAATTGTGAGTCACAAACATAAGCCACATCTATGGCTCTCACATGTTAACAAAATGAGTGGCAGATTTCTGGAAATAGCGCTCACGTGTAACCATCACTCGTTGTGTAACCAACATGCACTCTGTTACTTCTTACAGCTTTTTAAAAAAGGTGTCAAAATCGGCTGACTTGAATAAAAGAACCTTTACCAATAGCTTGTCAGCTCTGTTGTAATTTTCAAGTAAATTAAGATGTTGATTTTTTTTTTTTTTTAAGTAGTAAAAACCTGGTGTATGACAAGTTGAAATATTAGTAAGAGTAATGGTAAGTTTTGATAATCTGTGCTTGTGAATTTTAATGTCTTGCAGCAAACCACTCTTCAGCAGAGTTATGACATATCTTTTATGTTCAGTTTTATGACTTTAAGCAGTGCCAAAATATGAGTGCAGATGCCCAAGGAGGGTTAAGGAGTTGTGAAAAACATGTTTAATGTGCTCAAAAAATTTAAGAACATTTTGGGAGCACAATAAAAGTAAAACATACGCTCCATAACACTTTACTGAGTACAAACAAGAAGTTACAAATGCAAGACATACTGTTTTTCAGAGAATGAAAAAAGAAAGAAATAGAAAATGAAAAATGAAAAGAAGAAATGTATGGTCTGACCTCAAATTAGATACTTTTTACTACAGCGATACTGCTGTTGTGATTATACAGCCTAGATGCTGGCTGTCTGAGTAAGGGAGAACATCCCTAAAAATAACTGTGTGGTGTACCAGTTTGAGTGTTTTTAGAATTTGACCCAAACACCTATTCCATGAAAGATATATCCAGATCACAGGAGGAAGAGAGGTGAAAACATATGTTTGGGAAATTTTATCTCTGAAAGACAGAAATGGACTCTGCTAAATCCTATTTCTTGAACATATAAAAATTGCATTCTATTTTGTAATTTGCATCATTCAGAAAGAGCCAAAATTTAGTATTTGTCTGTTAAATGGGTTTAAGCAGTGTAGCATTTAAATTAGTCATGTTTTTTTGAGTTTTCTGCTGTGTAGTTTAATTGAGAAATTCAGAAGAGAACCTCGATGTTCTATGTCAGTCAACCTAGACTTTGGAGATCTCAGTAACATATATCAAGCCATAAACAAATAGGGATGCAAATGACCCACTTGTTTAACAGATTAATGTTCTTACTTTAGCTGCTGCTTAAAATGAACTTGTTTGCTTGTCTGTTTTTCCCTGACCTGAACATTATAATGTGGAACACTGTAATGTGGGAGCACAAATTATGTACAAATACTCCATACCATGTAAAACTATTTTCTTGACTGAGTCCTGGGCCCTGTACCTGGACATTATTAGCTTCAATATAAAGACCAACTAAAGTTTATAATAGCTGGAGAGACCAGAGGATACTTGTAACAAAAATTACCTGAAAGCATTTAATCAGATATGAAGTCCTTTTTTTATTTAGTCATTAAATGTATCATTAATCTCTTAATGGTCAAATTGCTCAGTTTTTCCTCTGCACACAGACTCACTGACTCCACCTATACCATTAAGCTATTATGGAGATGAAAACCCAATATAAGTGAAAGAAAATTTGTTCAATTCTATTAGTTAACGTTAAATCACAAAATTAGTTCAGTGGCTGTACTCTTCATTTTGGGAATTGGAATATACTGGCAATGACTGAGGAAACAACTTCTCCATATTTATTTTGTAGTTTTAAACTGTCTCATTATTTTTTTAATATCTCTGATGTCAGCATTTAAGATTCTTTTCTTTTGGTTATTATCATGACTGACACATGCTTTGGGAATCCCTAAGTAATAAGTCAGGTGCTGGTTGCTACTTTAGTATTTTCTCCTGCTGAAACCCCCACTGATTTTAACGTATAATGGTGAAGGCCTAAAGCTCCATCTTTTTCTTCCTCTTGGGAGGTGTCCTGAATAGTTTTAGTAATACATGTTGGATTTCCTGTTCATTTTTTGACTGTAGAGGTGGTTTGAAAAGCCTTCGGATTTGTGTGAGACAAGCTTCTGATACTCACTGCTGGTTTTTGCCTGCTGGATACAACTTCTTTCAAATACCACTCATAATCCTGGGAGATTTTTGAGGACAGTGTCAGTAGTAGAATGAATGGTCATTAAAGTAACAGCCTGTAACCTCCTGTAAAACCTAAGCAAGCAACATGAAATGCCTCACAGTTTTAAAAACACCTCAAAAATTTGCCTTCAAATCTCACTCGATATGACTAGTTGCAGACCTAGTGTAATATTGCTGCTCAGAATGTTACTGCAGCTATGCAACCCAATGATGTATCATCTGTGCCTGAGGGGTACATCCCTTCAATCTGTGAGCCCCTAAGCAGGAGGGAGAGGAAACTCCTGGTTTTCTTCTTTATTCTTCTGTGGAATGCAAATCACAGGCTGCCTCAACTCCTGCTACCAGCCAGTAGTATTACCTGACCATTACACACAATGTGGAAATAATAGATGCTCTGTTTCTGAAGGATGAAAGATTTTTCTTCATCTCCTGTGTTGTGGTAAAATGTACTCTTACCTATGAGTAATGAAATTATGTTGGAAAGCAATATTATGTAATTTTAAAAAATCTCCATTACAAATGCATCTGTAAAACAGAATAAGAAAGTAAATTGAGTAGACTATTTGCAATGTGTCTTTATGTTATCTGTGGGGTTACAGCATATACGTGGGTTATTACACATGCAAATTGAGCGTCTAGTCATTTGCTTCTTTACATCTTTCCTACAGTTTATTAGTTGGCATTCTCTTCTACGAGTCCCATGTGAAACAATTACTTTGCCACATCCCTTTTCTTTCGCAGTCTTAGTTATTTCAATTTCAAGTAACTATAATAATATGGAAACTACAGTAGTGGATTTATAGTAACTAAAATTTAGACAATTTTACAATTTTAGAAATGGGAGTGTTCTACTGTGTTCAAAAGCGCTAATCCTTGTCTTGATTTTTAGAAGATAATTTAAGTCTGAATGGTTTCTTTGTAAGATGTGGGAGAGAATGACCATAGGGCCATTGAAAGTCTGGAAAGTGCGGAAGTGAACTTTGATTCTTTGTGCACACCATTCCCTTTCTTTACCAAGAAGTTTCTTTTGTGACATGGTTTGGTACATGGCTTGGTATGTCAGCTAGGAGGGGATCGTAGCAGGCTCAATGCAGCACTAGTGTATGCAGAGAGCAGCTTAGCAGGCCAGCAAGCCTCATGCCCCTTTAGGCAGGGAAGTTGTCTCCAGAAAGCTGGCACACTGAATGTTTTTTCTGTCTCTGAAAGCAGATACAGTGCTGGCGCTGGGAAGAGGTGCTGTCAGACCCCCCTGCAGGAACAACCAGATGTGAAGCAATATTTTCCAAGTGATTTTGGAGTCCACACGACACCAAATTACCTTCTGAAGTCACTTTTGAAACTGTTCCCTCTTAGTTTTTTCTGATTGTGGGCCTTCTGCCCACATCTTTATTTTGGAAACACTGCCGGCTTGTGCCAATATATGAGGCTGTGTCACTGCACTGTGCCTGCTTCATCCTGTGTCTCTAGGGATGGTGAGCCATGTGTGGCCAGAGGCAGTGGCTGAAATTTCAGCCTTGACCTTTATTTATTTGTTTGCAAAATCACTCTGAGGTTTACTGTAGCCTTTGGTTGTGCTTCAGCTACTTAACCATAAATATGCTGATGCCATGCTCTCCTATCCAGGACACAGAGACAGTCCCAAGAGAGAAATGTAATGTGATTGATTGCTGCTACAGCTCACGTATTTAGAGAGGTGAAGTGGGGTTTAGTGTGTTTTTCTGGTTTTACAACTCTTCTTTCTCACTTGTCCTTCTCGTGGGTGGCTTTTTAAATTTAGACAAGATAGAAAGCTCCTGGTTCAAAGTAACTTTTTTAACTGCGTGCTCATTTTTGCATCCCCTGTTTGCCCTTCTGGTGAATATTTTTAACTTCTCTCACGTTGTCAGCAAGTGTTTCCTTTATATTCCTGAAAGTTCAGGCTATAAAGTTTGGATCCAGCAGGAGAAGTGGTCAAGTTCTGTGAATGCATCTTCCCATGATATTGTCACCCCCATGTTAAACCACCATGGTTGCAAGTGTTTTGAAAGTTCAGGTTCTTTCTGCTGCACTTGTATACAATCTAGGAAATTAAAGAAAAATAAAAAGCATAGTTTGAGAGGTGAACAACCTAAAATGTACATGTTATATTGTTTGGTGGCCATTCTAAACCAAACCAAAGCAGAGATTGGCTTTGTTCAATAGCTACATTAAACTCCATAGAGCTTGCAGCTACAGCCTCTGCACAGCACAGCAATTTCCAAACGATTTGATGATATTGCCCAAAAGGTATTTCTTCCCTTTTCATCATCTATCAGAAGTTTTAGTAATAAAAATAATAATAATGTATAGCTATGATACATAAATAAATTGTTGCTAAATTGTTGCCACGTGATAGAGCATTTAAAACATAAACAACCTGCTGCTTAGGAGTTTTCTTGGGCTTTCTGCATAGCTATTCTGCAGTAACAGTTTAATAAAACTCTTTGTGCTGTATTGTGTCTTGGAGAGTTCATGTGGTCCCAGAGCCCAGCAGCCAGGTCTCTGCTTCTTCCATCCCTTTTAAAGCAGTTGTGAAGGGTGTTGTTTTTTACCCCAAAGTATCCATTTGACTGCAACAGTCTCCCATAATACTGCTGCTGGCTTCTGATGGTGAAAATTCCTGCTAAATGAATGAAAATAATCCCTTACATGGCTGATAAGTGCTGAGACACATGCTGGATATAATGGAGACACATGGTATATAATGTCTAGTGAGAATGAGCATGTAATAAATCCAGTGACTTCTGAAGTCCTACTGTCTGTTGCTAAAGATAGCTGAACGCAGTAAATAGATTTGCTTGCATGCACACGCTCTATGAAAAGGTCTTGTGCATTTTCTTCCCCCTCTGGGGCCAATTTTTCCTGTGGTACTGCAATGGATTCTTTTGCTTGACTTGGCCTGTGTTTTTGTCATACATGACAGCCTTTATAGTTTACTCAATATTTCTGTTCATCCGAGGACTTGTGTAGAATATATTTGGCCCTTTTTCTAGGTCTATAAATAACCTCTGTATCCTTTATAACATGTTCCTCTGTAACATCTAAGGAGTCAACATTCCTTTGGCATTAAACAAAATCCTCTCTAGTCCCCAGAACTGCTTTTTAAATTGATAATACTGCTGAGGCATTTTCTTCCCTGACCACCCTATGCTTACTGAAGGAATTAGATTCCTCAGACTCTGCTCTTCAGCAGGGACTCTGGCAGTCGTAATTCACATACTCTTTTAGACCAGACATTTGTCTGTTGGCTTCCTTTAATGCAACAGAAGGCATATGGATCACATTTACTGAATGCTCCAGAGAGTGTGTGCATGTAATCACTGAAATTCTCTCAGTTTGGGTTTTCCTATTACAGATTTGTAACTGAAAATGCAATCCCTTTGTTCTCAAGAGTGGGAGTGTTTGCTATGCCCTTGCATCTCTGAGTGATTTCATGTGTCTGATCGGGCACTTAACTGCTCTGTCCTTCCTCTAAGGATATTCCAGTTTGTTTAAATCCAGGTCTCCAGCATTCTTCAATAATCACTTGGAGCCAAGCTGCCTGGAAGAGTTTGGGTTCATTGGGTGCCTGAATGTCCAGTACCACATAGTGTAAACTGCTGCAGAGCACAGTTTCCAATTACAAACAACTTTCATCCTGGAGACTCTCAGTTGCCCATATCCTTGGCTCCTTTTCTGAAGGTGATATATTTTAGCTTAATATTTCTTCTGTCAAAACACAGAGGACCAGAGATTCTCTGTGCCTTTCTGGAAATGACATCAGTCAGCCTTGCTGGTAGGAAATCAATTTGTATTCCTCAATTCAGGCAAAGTAAGGCTGAGGAGATAAGTATCAATAGAGACACCAGAATATACTTTGGGAGAATAATATGTCCCTGCATAGAAATTTTTCTTCCTCATAGTTTTTTCCTTCCTGGTATATTATTCTGTTTGGTGTCCTTAACTAACTATACTCTTAGTTAAGTGCCTGTGTTTTAGCTTTCCTTATGCTTGCATTGCCAACACTTTGTGTCCTCTCTCTTATGCAGATGTAAAAGCTTGCTGTGGTTTTGTTAAAATTTTGAACATATGCGTATGCATTTCAATACTTACCCAGGACATCTTTAACTTTTGCCTAAGTTGGTCATATTAACATAAATCCAGGAAAAATATTAAACTGAAAAATGTGTATTACTTACTACAGCAATAATAAAAAAAAAGGCCTTGATTATGGTAAGTAGAGCAAGATATTTTTGTCTCTAAGGACATAAAACACATTGATAAGCAGTAACTGCAGAACAATATATTTTGGTTAAAAAATGAGAGATCTCTGTAATGTTCACTTTCCACATCCTCAAGAGAGTAAAATGCAGTATTACACAACAATAAATTTCTGAGGATTTCTCAGTCCAGTTTTTGGCTTGCTGAAGAAGGAAAGTAATGTGCAGATAATTGTATAGCTCTTATCATAATGAAATAAAATGTTCTCAGTTTTCTGGATTAAAAAACTCAAATCTTTTTTTCCTCCAGTCTTAAAGGATGACTTTTTGGTTTTGTTGTGGAGGTTCCTGATATTTGCAATATTTCCTTGAATGTATGTTTTACATCTTTGGGAACCTAATTACTTTTTTTGTGGGGGAAAATTTTAACTATGATAAGAAATTTAAAGAAGAAAATTTTTAAAAAAACAAACCACCAATCAAATAAAAACCAAAACCCACTGGGGCCAGTCATTACTGTTGTGATGTCAAAGGTCACTCATCAAGCTTTTGTAAAACTTTGAGTCACTGGTTATTGGGAAAAGGTTCATGGCAACAGTTCCTCAAAATTGTTTTAGCCTTGGGACATATATTCCTAGAAGTTCCACTTTTGTGAATTTTACAAAGAAATACACCTTTAACACTGCTCAGCACTATCATCAAATCATTGTTCACAGGAGATAAATACTCTCTATCTAGCACTGAAGACTGGAGAAATCTCAGGGAAACTGGTAAAAATAATCTGGCCTTAGTGGTATCTCAGGACAGTAGTTAGCAAAACATGCTTCAGAGGAAGGTGTTTAAAAGTTTAAATTCTACTACACAAAATAATGAAGTAATTTTCTTGGCAGAAGAGTGTAGAATGATATAATTCAGAATGTTTTGATCTTGATAGTTATAAGGTTTCCTACATTTTTTTTCCCTCTTAAGAATACCTCGTCTTATGAAATACTTTATGTAAATATTTGTTAGTATTAATTTTTTTAATTTTATGCAGAGTTCCCTTTCTGTATTCTGACAGCAGCAAGCAATGGTGTCTGGCTGTCTTTGCATTTAAAGCAACAGTGTCAAAGTGTCCTGAAAGTCTCCTCACCCTGCACCCTGCATGTAGTTTATATATGTCTTTATTTCATTTTTCCCTTTGCTGTAAATCTTCCCATTTTCTTTCTTTTATTTTTACATATTGTGCTGATCTCCTTTTTAAAACAGGCCAGGCAAATTATATGCAGTATTCAGAGCGTAGTGCTGGCTTCTTACTAGCAAGAAAGTCTGGAATCATTGCTAATACCCACTGTTAGTTCAAGTTCCATTTTCCCAGGCACACATCTTGTTCTTGCTGCCACTTTGTGCTGACAGCACGGTCTTGCTTCGCTGCCCACTGTGGTACTCAGGTCTTCTCCTTGAGTGATTACAGATGACAGATGAACCACATGTGAGCAGCACGAATTGCTGTTTCCCTGTGTTTTCAATCCGAGCTCTTAAAGCAGAAATTTGCCTTCTATCTTGCTCCATGCTGTTCTGTAGAAGAGTCCTCCCTGTCATCCGTGTGTGAAGCTAAATGTCTCTGTGCAGATCACGTGCTTTTTTTTTCCTCAGATGGTTTTAAACTCTGATGTAGTCCAGGCTGTTATTCTGTACTACTGCCCTGAAAAATTTTGTCCACATAGCACCTTGTCCCATCAATTCCCTTGACAAAGAATTGGGCCGGAACCTGAAACAAAAATAAAATAAACAAATGAAGAAAACATCTGGGGTAAACTTAGTTTAATCTCTGCTTTACAAGTTTCAGATTAGTTGTCCAAATATAGCATTCCATTTAAGTAGTGAAAGGAAGAAAATTTCTCAGACATTAAGATCATGAGGATAGTAATTTTTCTGCAGATAGCATTTGTTGGAAAGAAGAGGAGGTAATGAAAGACAGGGTTAAATATCAGAGCAAAACAGGTGTAGATCAAGAAAAAAACTATGGAAAATGATGACAAATTACAGAGATTGCATACTATGCCATCCTGTTTCTCAAGGGAATGTATATACTCAAAGGGCAAAAGATTTATAATTTTTGAAGTATCTGATGCTATTTAAAAATGTTGAGCTATAATACTCCCTCTATGCAGAGATACTAATTTGTCATAGCCCAGAAATGGGTTGTTTAAGCTTCATCAGCTCATGTGAGATAAGCATGTGTTTAAGTGTACTTCTGAATTAAATATTTTAGTTGTCATTTCTACAGCTGGTCTGGTATCACTCTGAACAGGGCTTGATGCTACCCTGTTCCATGAACCTCTTGGAGCTCTCTTGAGCCACATTTTTGCACATGTAGAGACTGATGTGCAGTAGAAGTGAAGCTCACATTTCCTGGCAGAAGTGAGACTTCATGTGCTGAATTGCTGCAATCCTTGGGTCAGAGGTGCCTCTGCACACTTTGCCAAGTATCAGACAGAAGGGAGAGTCATCCAGGGCAGACTGTAGGCTAGTATTTCAGGCTGAGTCTTGGCCACTGTGTTTTATTAAAAGTCTTGCCTAGGAAATCCAGCAGTTCACACCCCTGAGTGAACACACAACAATGTGACTTTTATCATTTCGTTCTGGGATGTGTTTACAATGTCATGGTGAATAGTCTGTGCCTCAAACCTCTGCCACTAACATACAGAATAATTTCTGACATACATTAGAGGCTCTAGTTCAAACAACCTATTGAGGGAGTACCCAATGCCATCCATTGAGAAATGCGTCCTTTTTAAAATCTGACCCCATAGGAGACTGAGCTGCAGACTGCACCACGTGTGGGTAAAAGCCTCTGACACAGAGTGCTCAGTGCAGACACCCAGGATGATGGTTCAGTGAGAATCTGAAGGCAATTGGTGATACAGGAGCATGATCTGGCACATTTCACTTCTATTATGAAAAATTAATCCCCTGTTCAACCGAACCAAAATAGAAGCTCTTTTGCCTGCTTGGCAATTAGTCTCTTGCATATTTGCATCTCATTGGTTTTTTTCTCTACACTTAATGGTACAGCTGCCTTTTGCTCAGGATAAATTAGAATGAGTATCAGCAAAACACATCCATTTGATAATAATGGAATGTCTAATAAACTTGTTGCCTCTTGAGCATCTCATTCATATTGGTAATCTCCTATTAGTTCCAGGAATGCTCTGCTTCTTTCCTTCCTTCTTCTCTTCCCTATTAGTTAAAGTAGAGGTTTAGTAAATCAAATTTCTACGTCAGCCTTCTTCTACTGAAATATCACCTATTATTGAAAAGTTCCCACATCCTATCAGACATTCAGAATTCGTGCCTACACAAATCATCAAACAATAGGAAGGGGAAAGAAAAGCACTGTAGGGAGCATATAGCTAGTACAATTTAAGCAAGAAACATTTTTTGTTCCTTTGCTCTTCACCAAAATGTTTCCTATAACCAAATGAATACTTTCCATATCTGTTACTCTCATGCAATGACCATAAACTTTCCTTTCACATCATGATGTGTATGCCCTGAAAATCCTGCTTCAGCCAACAGGAAAACCAGGCAGACCCTACTACTCAACAACATGCTGATTCTCTCAGCCTTCGATGAAAATAATGAACACAGTGGGGAAATTAATATGAACAAATTACTAACTCTTTAATTTGGATAGCTGAAAAAAATTTAAGATCTTAATTAATAAGAATCAGCGTTAGTGTAGTGATTCATGGCAGAACTCTGTTGACTTACCAGGGATAAGTCTGAAGCTGCTTCATTGAGGACAGAGGGAGTCAAATAGCTGGAAACAGCTTTCTTGATCATAAACCAAAGGAAAATTAAGCCAATGTAGCCTTTATGAAATTTGAATTAAAGATTGGAATCAAAACTTGTTCTGCACTGGATTGTGTTGTATGAAAACACTGCAGGAGAACAGGGGCTGCAAGAACAGCCCTATCACTGAAGTGTTACCTAGGAATACCATGGTTGCCTTATTTCTGTAATACTTCTGGGCAGCCTCAGCAAGTTCAGTATCAACACTGGACTCACTGGAAGGCAGTAGTAAATGCAAGTTTTTCTTAGGCAGAATTCTTGAAGTTTGCATTTTCCATACTGATTTTTTCTTCAGATTGTCGTTCTTTGAAAGTATTCCCATTTCCAGTTTGGTTTTTAATTTCAGTGTTTCTCTTATTCTATTCCAGTTTTCTCCTTTGATCCAAAACTGCTTTTTGTGACTACTTTGCTGTTATCAGGTTGTGGAATGTGTGATCTATTTCTTTGCAGAAAAAGTAAACTGAAGTACAAGTTTTGATCCCTGTTTTTTCCAGCCTTAAAATGACATTACTAGTTCTTTTACTCACACCAGTCAAGAATTATTGAAAATGTCTTGACATTTCTGCTTTTTCTTCTGACATTCATTAGTCAAAATCAAGTGATAAATCTGTGGATAGAACTAGTGGATCAACTTCACCTTTCACCTTCTCAGAACTTCTTGTCATGAAAAAGAAAAATGTTGCATGCTGCAAAAGGTGAGTTTGTTATAGTACCATGAAAACAATTAAGCCACATTTACAATCTGATGTATATTAATGGCCATAAAAAGAGTTTCTTATTTGCTACATGAATCCTGAACTGAACTCACAGGAACATGGTGTAGAAAGGAAGAGTAATGCTGTCTAAATTCTCACTGTTGTTGCTGGTGGATTGGAGTCTCTGGAGTCTCCACAGCTCATGAGCAGAAGGACTGAAAAAAGGCCAACCATAAATACCTAAAAGCACAGAGATAACATAGCCAGAAGCTGTGTTGAGGGGGAAAATGAAACTGGAGGCAGTTATCAGAGAAACTGTAGCAAATTTAGGTGAAGAACTAACTGGTTGAACATATGTATACAATTGGAATGGGTTTATATTTTAGTTTAGGATGAGATTTCTATGTACTATGAGAATTTTAGATACTTTTTTTCTCCAAGCTTTCTAAGGGTGCTGAGAACCTCTTCTGGATAACAAGACAGAGGAAGGAGTTTTTCTGGATAAAAAACCAAAAGGAAAAATAAAAAAGAAGTCTTAGTACATCTCGGTACATCTTGGTATATCTGCAGACTCCACTGAATTTTAAAAATGCAAGAGATTTGGAAAAGCCACAGATAAATTGTTTAAAGTAACTCTTTCTTAGCCAATAGCTGTTTTACCTTACTTCAGAGGAGATACCCACCAGGATTTAGCTGGAAGGGATCATGCAGTCCAAGAAAGAGCAAAAGAGAACTGCAACGTTGAAGATGCCTTGGGCTTTCTTTAGGAGGGTTTTGTAATATTTACCATCAGTGTAAAAAGGATAGAAGTTAGTTGCTTGTTTGCTTCTAAATTACAAAGATGAGTCTTTCAATGTTGTTGAACAGTGGTTATAAATAACAACGTTTTACTGTGCAACTCTTATTTCTCTACTGAAAAAGAGAAAATTTCTTTTATCAGAAGAGAAAAGGAAAGAGAGTACAGCAGATCTCTCTCACCTCACTTGCTAAGTGCCCAAAGAGGAAGAGCTTCATTCCTACAGCCTTCATCTCAAGCAACTCTGTGCTGTGAGCTCCACCCATGTCATGTCACAGACATCTGCACATTTTTCAAATTCCTGGCATTAGAAAAATGTTGAAACAAAGTCTCTCGTGGACACATCAGTAGTATTTTGTTCTGGGGTTGTGCCTTTGCTAATTTTCAGCTCGGGCAAAAGGAATTTTTTTACTCATTGCATATTGTGAGCTTAAATAAGCATGATTTTCTTTGAAGAGCAGATAAAAAATTAAGAGCATGGAGAAAAGGGCTGCAAAAAATGATATTGCACAGTGGGTGAGATAAATGTTGCTTGAATACATAAATTGATCCCCCTTGCTAGCTATAAATATAGCTATTGTAGAAATATTGCAGAACTAGAACAATGCCTACTGTAACAATCCTGAACAACCTCTTCTTATCAAAGATCCTAGTTTAAGGGAAAACTAGGAACTTTTTGCTACAATATTGTGGGGTCTTTTCCTATAAATCTTGTCAACTTGTTAAAAAAAATAAAAAAAGGAGGAGGAGTAAGACAGAGGTTGGAAGATCATGTCTTGCCTAGTGAGGCTGTGGATAATCCACCTATGCAGGTTTTTCAAAACCCAAGTGGACAAGACCATGAGCAACCTGCTCTAGCAGATGCTGCTTTGAGCAAGAGTGTTTAACTATAAACCTCCAGAGGTCCTATTCAACTTCAGCTATTCTGTGATTCTATCATGACATTTTCTGCTTTGTGAATGTAACATTTGTGTGGGATAAAAGGAAGATGTGCCCCAGGCAGCCTGTGTTCCAGATTAAACCAATAGAGATGATGTCAGCCTACCTTACTTGCCAGCAGACCTTATCTCTGAGAACTCATATATTTTGTTGTAATAGAGTGGCTGGTCTAAGTGCATTTGCAACTCTAAGGATAGCATTTCTTTTCAAAATTAGCATATTTTCAATTAAGGCTCTCTTGCCTATTACAAAACAAGAAACATGTACAATAACTACTAATTGTTCTGTCATGGAAAAATACGTGAATTAACCTGAGAAAGGTAGGAATAGAGCTCTCTAAGTACAAGGGTTATGTATGTGAAAGCTGTGAAACAGAGCATGAAGAAGACTGAAAAATTCATTATACATAAGCTCGGCATTGGAGGAAAGTTGAAAAATGAAGGAGGCAAGATATAGTCATCAAGGAGCAATACTGCCCATGGTGTTGGTTATCTTTCCAAATGTTAAGAAATTCTGGAGATTTACAAAAGTAATCTGTTGAGAAATCTTTGTCACTGTTGAAAGATGCTGAAGCTGCTTGGAAAACAGATGAAGTTGTGCTGTACGTGAATTGGTAATGTGTGTCATCTTCCCCAACTGCTGTACAAAGACGACTGAATTCATTGTGAGAGCAGTCCTACATTTCTTCTCCATAAGTATAGATTTATTAATTCTGATCACTTTTCTTAAGCTATGGCAAACCACTCTGGGCTACTCTGTGCCATGTAGATACTCTTCTGTGAGGGAGACTCTCACTGCCAGTCTGTTGGGCTGATCCTTGTGACAGAACACTAGACCTTCAGTAGGTAACACCGCCCTGGGCCATGCCAGGCTTGGACACCCAATTCCATTACCCCTCTCCCATTACCCCACAGAGGAGAGTGGGGAGGATACTGGTAATTCACTAAGCCATGCTGTCATTTGTCACTGTGCCTTGAAATTTGTAGCTTAAAACCTACAAATGACTGCTTGCAAAACCAGACCTACAGCTTGCAAAGAAATTTTATCTGCGGAAGAGTGTGAAAAATCAACCCACTAGTAAAGAAGTTATGCATCTTATCTGAAAAAGTGCAATCAAGCAAATAGCAGTTATGGAAGAATTTTGTAAAACAGGAAGTGCAGAAACTTTGGGAGGGAAAAGGATAATTAATAATTAATTTATATCATTAGATTTGCACTTCTATAAGCTATTGCTGTTATTTAAGAAGAAGCAAACACAGTCCAGTTTTTTATTTAATAATCTGGTCTGAGTTATTTTTTTGCTTAAGATTCTGGACTTTGAGATGATATCTGTTAGTATTTATTCAACCTGTGACACGTTTGCCTTCATCACTGTGTTGAGGATTAGGGGAGCTTGAGGTGGTTTTTTGGGGGTTTTTTGTCTGAAATGTTGCATATCTCCGAAAAACAAAGCTTCAGTGTTTGAAACCAAGCTTTCAAAACTGGAGATAAAATTGCAGGAGATTCTTTAACTGCTTAGGCTTAGCAGCACTGAATACTTAATCTGTTGCAAATTATTTGCTCAGTTATCATAATGAAAATAACCTTCATGATCTCTTTCAATGAAAATTTGATCAAGACAGATGGTGACATCACCAAGAAACTTTTGTCTGAAAGGTTAATCTTCCTCACAACTAGGAAACCTCATTAGCCAAGACCTATCATTCTAATTTCAAAGTTTCCACCTGTAGTGGGGGAAATGCCAAGTTGTATATACTCTCCTAGTCTTTAATCAGCTTTCAGCAATATTACTTCTTTCCGATAGGTTCTTAAGCTGCTGTTGCCTACCTGTTCCTGAGAACTGCTATTTCATTATTTGCTCTTTGCAACAAAATTAATTAATCTAAATTAACTTCAACGCACTTAGACAGAAGTCTGGGCTCTGAAATTTGATCTACCTGTGCAAATAAGGGTTTTTTTCCCCAGTTAAACAGAAACACATACAAGTACACACACTATTCTATTGAGAGGCTAGCAAATTAAACTGCAGTGGTGTAGGAAGATATGAATGACCTTTCCTGAAACTTGCTTTATTTAAGCAACTTCAGTACCAGAGATAATGTTACATAATACATTCAGGCTGGATGACACACTGCACCGATTTTTATGGCAAAACCCCAGACATACATTTTACAGGAATTTGGATCTAAATACT
This sequence comes from Lanius collurio, assembly GCA_020086605.1. NCBI lineage: Eukaryota > Metazoa > Chordata > Aves > Passeriformes > Laniidae > Lanius > Lanius collurio. The sequence continues at coordinate 20,963,455 of JACBWW010000012.1, read as the reverse complement.
GTTTGTTGTTGTTTCTTTACTCTGGTCAAGAAATCTGTAACAGTTTCTCATTTCTCATTTATCTTTCAAACCGTTCAAAAGATGGTACCTTCACCACCATTTCTTTTATTATAAGAGGCATGTTCACAGGTAGTGTCAAGATAGAAAAGCTACTCATAGATACCAGGTGGGCGGATGGGCCGTCAGCCAGCCTAATCAAGCTGAGATCATAGGCACAAGACACTGCCCTCCTCCAGAGTTTTCTCACCATGCTATCCCTCACAAAGAACTTCTCAAAATACACTGGGCTCTGAAATCCAGCTTTAACTTTGTTTGATGAGCAGGTAAGCACATCTATAAAGGCTATTTCTAGGGCTGAAATATCTGCACCTGAACAGGTTGATGAAGTGCTATAAAACATATCTGTATATTTATGGGTTTTTATATACATATATTTATATATGTAAATAAGGATAGGCCTGTTATTCTGTTCCAGTTTCGTTCTTTAATTAAAACTGGATACACAATATGTTTGCACTACCAGGTTATTTGCAGGGAAACTTATCCATCATCTTTTTATCCTCTCCCTGATGGCAATTTCTGTGCTAGCCCATCACTTTTGTCTACATCAAACCAATGTGTATTTGAATTACTTGTGCTTTAGAAACTCTATACAATATTAATGAGATACTTTCTTTAGCTGTAGACATTTTAGCATCAAATTAGCCCAGCTCTGCAGTAGACTTTTTTTTTGACAGGGCTTTATAAGATAATTAGAGTATCATTAGAGAATACTAATTCCTGTCTGCTCTTTAGAAATCCATCCTAAGAGAATCCTTCAGTTTCAAAACTGCTTTTCTTATTTTAAATCAATTTGAGATGGCCAGCTTAAATTTTCCATTAGAAAAGTTCCGTGATCTGAACATGACCTTCAAAGTGAATCATCACAAAGTGTAGGTCTTGTACTTTAAATGTTGCTGCTGGAAAGATTCTTGATATTCCTTTGATTAGTAGTTGTTTATTTAACTGCTTAAAAGGGTTGTTTGTTTCAAGGTGAGCTGGCCCTCTAAGCAGTACTGCTTAGTCCTCCCACCACATTCCAGGTCAGAGTCCACCTCATGGTATGAATGGTCTGTTAAGATGAGAACAGCAAAGGCCAGAATTGCTTCCAAGGGAAGCAGGGGGCAGGTAAAGATCGGATGGTTGGTCTGGGGTTTTCCTTCCTTCTCTTCTTAAACAAAATCTTTAAAGACCTGATGAGAAAACAAAGAGTTGAGAGGACTTGAAGAAAGTGTGTGAGGTTAAAGAGAAACAGACAAGTTCCCTTTTCCAGGAAGAGCAGGGCTTTTTCTACCTTCTCTTCTTAGCAGAGATTAGGAGATTCTGTCTTTTGTCTAAGTGTTATTTTCTGTCACTGAATTGAATCACAAGAAATGAAGACCAGAGGAAATTACCTTCTGTTTTGGTCTGATGGATGCAATATGAAAATGTCAGATACTGCTCTTTTAAGAAATTGCAGTTTGGGAAAATGTTTTCTTTCAAACAACACATGAAGGAGGTAGACTCAAACATACTTGAGGTTAGTAGGAGGCTGTTTATGAAGGTTTGTAGACAGGTGGCATGAGTATTAGTCAATGTAGGCAAATATACTTCTTGATTGATCAAGAAGCAACCAAACACTTTATTAGGTAAATAAATTAAACTTGGATATTTAGTACAAATTTTTTGTTTTAAAAACAAGGATTGTTGAAGGGATTTATGTGTGGAATGAGAAATGTGTCTTTTTTTCATATTTTTGCCACACCAGGTTGAATCAAGTTCTCGCATACCTCTTGGCCTCATTTTTCTGCTTATGAAACCTCCTAGTAAAGCCTGCCCTATACTCTTAATTGCCAAGCTGCAACTAAAGCAACATGAATTCTTAGCAGAACTAGTAGATCACAAATAATCAGTGGGTTTGTGTATGTTCATGGTTGGTTTTCTTGAATGATTACCTTGATCCTGATTGAAGGTCCATGAAAGTTTTTGGAAAGCAATTATTCTTTCTGTGGCTTTTTGTTTTCCTCCTGCCGCCCCCTTAAAAATACTTGTTTAAAAATTTCCCCACTGGTTCATCAGGAGAGAGTTATTCAGTGACAAGTGTCTTGAATAACATTGGTTTTGGTTAAATGTCTTATGTTTTCTTCTGATTAGATTATAATTTTTGACGTGCTTAAAATCTCACATCCTAATACTTAGAATTACGGCAAAAGTTTATCTGTTCTCCAGAACTAGCACTAAAGTCACCTATTCTCCTGGCAGCAAATCAATTGCTGGGATTAGTAAAGATTTTTAAGAATAGTGGACTGATTTTTTAACTACTAATACCTAAAGAAAACATCTCTTCCACACCTTCCCATTCCCCAAGTAATAACTTCTGCCTTAAGGGACTTATAGTTTCATGGTGGTTTTCTAGGGCTTGGATGCAGACATGTGATCTTCACATACTGCTCTCTCACTGGAAATTTCTTTGTAACATATCCCTTTTTTACTGCTATTTATTGCAATCTCAAAAAGTATACCTTGCATTATTTAAAATTTGCTAATTATTCAGAATGGTGACTATTAGGCCTTGTCATTTAGGGAGCTGTGTTCACGTGGTCAGTTTGGACAGCCTCATGCTAGCTTTGACCAGGTTCTAAATAAATACTCATCCTAGTCTAGAGTGCTGCTACTTGCAGGCCTTGCCCATGCTGTTATCTCCTGCCCCAAGTAGTCTTCTCATAGAAGGAGGTTGATGCTTGCAGAGTCTAGATGTCAAACTGGGAAAAGGGTCAGGGTGATATTTGTGCCTTACATCCATTTGTAAATAATACAGACTTGATGTAATCTAAGCTTCTGCTAACTACAGTCAACATAAGTAGTTTGGGCTGGTTAGAGGGAATTGGTAATGATGCACAAATATTTGCACTTCCAGCTCAACAATTCAGTGACTGATATCACTTTGCTTTAGTTCTGCATGTCACTAGCAGTCAAAGTGAATAGAAATGGGAGTCTAAATGACTGTGAATGGATAAAGTCAAGTAGAAAGACACAAATACCATGATTTATAGAGCTGCAGGACATGAGAGCTAGGGTTACCTAGAGGCAGCATGTGCCAGAAAAATTTTTAAAGCTGGTAAGCACTTCAACAGATAGAAGTTGTTCTCTCATAACCTTAAACAGTGGGTAAAAGCAGAAATGCTTCCATTAGGGATGTTACAGACCACCTATATAGTGATGTTATCTTGTCATGATGCAGTGCCATTGGGGAGCATTCAAGGATTTCTTACACTGCAAGGAAAATAAGCATTAACAGTCTTTAACATCTTTGATTCATGGAAGTACTATTGCAGTAAGGACACCTCAAAGACAAGGATTTGCCCTGTACCAATGATTTCTCAGTTTCATTGACCATTAAAATAATTTTATGCCTTGAAACCTCTGAATCCATTATGGGAGAATTTAATTTTTCTTTTCTCTGTGTGTTTTGTGCATGATCAGTTCCACATCTTCCCTATCCTTGTCCCTCAGAAAAAAATTCACAGTTGCTGCTGCAGATGGTAGGATTTCGCTATTAGAAAAAGTGATGCTGAGTTGAGAAACAGTCACTGAACTGCAGTGTTAGATGCCTCATTTCTGAATAGATGTTACCAAAGCATAGCTTAAAACATTGTTACATCTAGGAGTCCGAATGCCACTGCAGGCATACTTTTCCCCCCATCCTAGAAAAGCTTTTCCCAAAAGATGAAACACAGTACACAGTACTGAGTAGACCTGGTGGTGCTGAAAGAAAAATGAGATGGGCAGTCAGTTTGACATCTCTGAGTTTACAGATCATCTTTGTCAGAAAAACGAGCCCCAATGATATGTATAGGTTGTCCAATTTGCAATGCAGGTAATTTGAGGAGTTGCCCAGACAAGAAATTATTCCATGGTGCTGATCATGTATCATGACATCAAGACAGATGATTGAAGGAGCTGGGCCTGACACCATTGATTAAACTCAGGTGTGTCCAGAGGGGAATTGATTTCATATTGCCCAGTCGTCTGATGGAGTGAGAGAAAAGGACAAGGCTGCTCTGTAAGGCCTTGTAGCAGTCCAGCAACACTTATGAATAAGATGCACAGAATTGTCTGAAATGTGTTAGCCCCAAATTGAAGTGGGCCTTGTTTTGCAGGAGAAACCAGCAACTGTCACAGGCCATTTCTGCTCTAGGACTAAACTAAAATAGTATTTGAGGTGCTGCATGTGCAATACATATAGTTTGCATACACACCTTTATCATCTCTCTTGAGGTCTTCTGGGCTTGATAGTAATGGTTGTGCCAATGTTTCCTTGGCTTATCACTTGGTTTCTTCACAAGCTGAACTATTTAACGCCTCCCTTGAGAGAAAAGTGCAGAATTTGTGCAAACCGTGTGTTTTACAATATCCCTACCTTCCTTGTGTGCAATATGGATTAGGTAATACATCAGTGCATTAAATTGAGTTGTCCCCTAGCCATCATCTCAACTTTGCATCACATCTTCCTCTTGATATACGGAAAGAAGTTCCCAAGACAAAGGTGGCACTTGGATTTCTTGCTGAATGATACCACAGATCTAATGGGACCAAGTGAGATAAGCTACTCTGAATATAAATGTGGATTCCTGCCTTCTCATTTCTTGCTGTGCTGAACTTTGTGTAAAGCAATGAGCTTATAATGTTTGAATTGCGTCCCAGAAAGCTCCTGTAAAGGCTGAAATATTAAAGTGGAGTGTGTGTGTAACAATGCTCATAGACATAATATAATTCAGCAATAACATGGGAGGGGTTCAGCATGAATTTTCTGCCTCATGGAATCATCTCTGCCTTTTTCTACTTTTTTACCTTTTGGTAAGTACACAAGGTGCATAAAATGTAGTATTGTCTTCCTTCCTTCCTTTTACTTTTTGCTTAAAAACCTGAGGTTCCTGGGGTTACAGCAGTAGGCACAGAATAGCATTTAATTTGTGTTCTGCAAGGGCTGGAAGAAATATAATCTTGTAATTCATAATGAGCTATAAGACATTTACAAAACTATACTCATGTTGATGGAATAATTTTTATTTTAACTCTTCACACTGCTTTTACTTTGAATTCCTCTGCTTCAGTCTGTGCTGTAGATCTCATACTGCATTTTCCAATGAACCATTGGGAAGTTTGTGGCCCCCAATAAACCTGTGCTCTCTTCTTTGTAGTAGGATTTGCAAAACCCTGTATTCAAGAGCTGCTTAAGAAAACACATCTTACTCCACATTCCAGTGGTCTGGGCACCTATGTACAATTGGTTGTTAGACTTCAGCAGTGTTTTAATAAATTCGTAACAGCATAAGCACATACTCTAATGCACTATACAAAAATTGTGCTCTTTCTATACGTCTTCCTGTGTTTATTAGACTTGTAAGTTGTTTAGCTGCTTTCTTTTTGCCTTGTTTTATATTTGTTATTTTTTTGCCTTTAATGCACGGTCAGTCCCAAGCACACTTGTAGCTGTACATGCATAAAAATTTTGTAATCCTGCATCTGATGCTAGAGATAAGGTATTGATAAATGTACCTAGAACCATACGGTTTATAGTCAAGACTTGTATTTTATTTCTAAAGACAAGTAGAGAGAAGCAGATTTGGAACTGTTTCCTCAGAATCTTATTGCTCTGCACTCATTTATATCACCTTATACAACCAGCTAAAACAACCAAGAGTACCTGCCAGGCGATCTGTTTTCCCTCCATCCAGGGCTTGTGTACACATGGTAAAACATGAAATTATCTTCTGCTTGAATAACTCTCTTCTAATTACAATATGAAGAAGAAATTGTTGGGTGGCTTATTTTGTTTTTAAATTAACCAAGAAGCTTAACATCCTCCTTTGTATTTTGCTGCATGCTTTCTATTATACCTGCCAGATGGGTTCAGAAGTCTGCAGGGAGCTTTGGAGAAGCTAAAACACTTGGCAATGTAGAGACATCCAGGGAACAATGTAATGAACTCCTACATTCTATGTTTATTTATACTTGTGAGGTTTTTTCCAGAATTTTCTCTTGCTTTTAGATATTCAAGCACTTAAGCATTTCCATTGTATTTTTCAGAAACACTCTGAGTCATGTTCTGTAAATGCTGCTTCGTAAATCCTGTTTCAATTTCAATTGATTAACAGTTTACAGTCTTCTTATCTTCAAGCAGTTGCTAAAATTAGTAACACCACATAAAGATTCTGTCTGCAAGCTTGGGTATGTGTATGAAATAAAACATTAAGTTACTCACTTGAGATAAAGTTTATGCAAACTATTCTGGTTTTGTTCAGAGTACATTCTCAAGTAGATGAGATTGCTTTAGTCTGTAATTAATGAACACATGGTGCTTTGAGATCTATCAAGGAAACATAGCTGTAACAACTTCTCACTATTACATTTGTTGACAATTAGAAAATCCAGCATCTTAGAATTAGTCTGGATAATTTCATTAGCTATAATCTTGATGTGGGACATTATGAATGAGAGCTCAAATCTGAACACTTTCAGAGTTCCTGCTATAGAAATTATTAAGCAAAGTGTGTCTATTTAGTAATGACATTTAAAATGCATTTTCCCTTGGTTATTTTGCAGGCATCAAGATAAAACATTTCTATCTTCAAAATTATGCAAAAAACTTCTGATACATGCTGTTTCTCTTGTTCTTTCCTCCTTCCTCTACCCATCACTGAATATTCTAAAAAAGGTAATAAAAAAGCCCCCCAAACAAACAGCTAATAGTGCAAGCTGTCTGAAACTGTACAAATTTTGAAAATGTTAAAGAAAATAATAAAAATTATGTCATAGTTGGTAGTAAGAAGAGAGAATGATTTGTATCTCATAATGCAATTCTAATTTTTTCTCCCCCGCAGTTTCTGGTCACATTTCATCTTTGGAGAATTTTTTCTCTTCAGTAACTTCTAATATTTTCTATCACGTTTAGTCCTGCATTGATTGGAGGAAATTCTTATTTCTGTAGAACACAATTCTTCTTTGAGTTAAATATCAAGTGGCCAAATGGCTCATGTTTATTTTAGTTAGCAATGCATTTCAATGACTCTGAACCTCCAGGGAAGAGCTCCAGTCTAATGTCATGCCCATCAGGTCTATGTAATTCTAGAAAAAAAAAAAGTATATGAAAGGATGCAAAGAGTGCACCTCAAGTTTCCAAGGTTTTCTTGACTTTTACAATTCATACATCCCAAGGTCAGTGCCTTCACTGTTTCTCATTATGGATGAATATGTCAGTGACAGTGTTTTCCTTGCCTTACCTTTAGACAAACAGATTTTTCATTATATTTATTTCACACTTCTATCGGAAGGTGTCTGGCACAGATAAACCAATGTAGGGACACAAGAGAATGATAATTGGGAACATGTTACTTCTTATGTCTTCTTGGGATTGAACACACTGGTCCTGGAGAAGTCAAGATTTTGTCTTCTTGGGAAACTCACTTTAAAATTCGTAACAGAATTATCTCTGAGTCTTCCATTGGTCTAATTCCAGATAGATTTCTTTTTTCTCCTAATAGCTTTTGAAAAATAGTGGAAGGAAATGACTGTCTCTTGTACTTTTCACTGCATAGTTCATATCACTGGGCTACATAGCATGGTTTCCAGCTCTGTACATGCTGAAGGGTTTGGAGCTCTGAATGACATAAATATTTAATTAGGAAACAAAATACACACTGCCACTCCATGCATATTTATGGAGTTTTTTATCCTGTGAACTCATCTCAGAAGACTTTGAAGAACAAAGCAGGACTTTGGTATTGTGACAACAAACTGTAATGTAGTTTATAAAACAGAGGGTAATTTTTCTAGTTCAAAGCCTCTATCAAACACATGTGCCTCTTAAGGTTCAAAGTAGAGTAGGAAATGCACTTTTCCTTTCCCTAAAGGTGGACCGAGTTAAAACAGTGAAGATGAAATCAGACCTGTTCTAATCAAACCAGAGGAAAGTTAATAGATATTTTCTCTTCTATCATTCATCATTCTTGTCAATTCAGATTGAATATAGCTCAAATATCCTAAACATTTAATTAAAATGAATAAATAAGTAGATAAAAGGCAGGATACTGCCTTTTTTTGGCCTTTGAGTTTCAAGAGAGAAGGTAAGACATGCAGTCAGGTTTTCCCTGTGCACCATGTGGAAATCCCTTTTGTTTTAAGAGTCAAGCTTTTTGAAAATTATATATATCTGTAAATTGGAGCTCTGAAGACAATTTGGAAGTAAAGGATCTTCCCAACCATTTTTGTTGCAGAGCAGAAGAGAGACAGGACAATGATGAACCTTTTCCTTCTCTGATATGGATTACATATCTGTAGACATGCTGAAGATGAGCAGCTGAAATTACAGTATGACATCCATTAGGCATTTTCAAAATTAATCTGCATCTTTAAGTAGCTAAATACCTTTTAAAAATGTGTAAGTTCTCCATATCTTAAATTGTTTTGATTTCTCTACAGTAAGAGAGTCTTTCTTCAGTGCCGAAATAAGAATCTTAGAGTGCCATCAGACCAGTTTCCTTTATGTACTAGAATGACCAGGACCCAACCCTGTGGAACATTGCACTTTGTCATTGTGACTTCAGCCTGTCATTAAAGTCATCGTCCCTTGCAATTCAGCAAGGCAAGTTTATCAGCAAGGGAACTGTTCTCTCACAGAATTGTGCCCTGCAAGCCACTGTTTATGCCTGTTTAGCCTACTGCTATCTATTGCCATCCAGTCCTGAAGGACATTCCAGTAGAAACATCCAGCCCTTTTGTGCACTTGGCTCTTGGGAGCTGTAGGTACTTTCACCTAGGACAAAGTTCATTTCTGTTTAAACCAGAGACTTGAAATATCAGCACAGATTTCTTTTGCTCTCCTTTTTCCTCTGCCCTCTATAGGATTTACTGAATGATGGCATCGGATAACTGGATTCTGGACTTTTCTCTCAAGGCATCTGTGACACCCATAGTAAATGCTGACTTAGAGGCTTTGTAATTTCCCTCATTTCTGCCACTCCAAAGACTGGATACAGCATGGCAAATTATTCACAGGTGGGGGTGAGCATAAAACTGGAAACTTTAGGAAACCCAAGGGATTTACATAAACATATGTCATAACTCTCTAGTGTAGCACGTAGTTTGCATTAGCATCGCAGTTGGCCTGTAATGCTCTAGTACTCTAAAATGTTATTAGCAATCACTAAGTGCCATTTAGGTTTCTACATCATTGTAAAGCCGCAAGAGAAAGCATATTTGTTTAAAAAGAAGGGCCAAATATATATTTACAGTTACACTAGAGATCAACCTCTTCTTTCCTACCAGTGTGCATTTTCCTAGAATGTGTCTAGGAAAACAGTCCCTGAAGCAAAGATCCAGCTAGACCTTTGACAATGCTCAGAAGCTGATCCTTAGGGAGGTATGGTTGATGAGCAGAAACATATCATGCTGTTTCTCTCAGACTCTCTCAGCTTTCAAATGATCTGGGGTTCTACCACAAAGCTATTTGATTTTTTAGTGAAGATGGTATCTTTTTAATTGCTTCAAATTGGTTCCAGTTTCATCAACCTGTTCAATCAAGACTCGAGACTGTGCCAGCTTTCAGCACCTACAATATTATGCAGCCAGTTAATTCATGTGATCTGAGGAATTAATTTTTTCTTTGTCTTCTGACTGACACCTGTTAGTATTGGTCAGTGCCTCTGCTTCTGGAACACTTTATGATCATTCACATTTTCTCTTCCAGTCGATCTCATTTAGCCAGAAGAGCTTTGTGGCAGCCACTTGCTGCCCTACCCCTGCCCATATCCCTTCAGTGACCTCCCAGGCCGAGAATTTCAGCTTCAGAAAAATACTAAGCACTAGTCGCTCTGTCACAGCACTTTTTTATCAGGCAGATTGTTCATCATAAATGTACACAGGGTGTAGATGTTTAAGAGAGCTAATTAGGAAAGGTGGCTTGGGACTCCTAATTATTAATCACCTTCCTAAATTTTCACATCATCTGCTCTGTGTCATCTAATGTCACATCGTGTGTGACATAATGTCACTTTGAGTGATCATCACTGTACAAAACAAGCCTCTATCCATCACTGTTCATATTTCACAAACTGAATCATATGTCTTCCAAGGTTTTCTGCATGGTCTTACTCTTTGGACTGTTTTGGTAATGAAGCTGGGTCATGGTATTTGATCAGAGTGACTGGTGTCTTATGGTTTATGACTGGAAGGAGGAAAATGCACTAAATAAAGAGAGAATTCATTAGAAATACCTCAGGGGGTATGTTGATTCCTTGTCCCTTTTTAGATGAGCTCTGTCTCCCATGCAGGAACTGTAGGATAGCTCCTTTATCAAAGGGACAGCAGCACCCATTATCATTGCATTAGGGAAGTGTTAGGGCACCTTTCTGACTGACCCTTATGGTTTATGGTCCTGCTGTGTCCTAGTTTGAGAAGAGAAAATCCTTTGGTAATGAATTTTGTTACTAGTCAATTGTTATCATTGAAGAAACCTCCTGTTCCTTCACAAACCTTAATTTTAAGGCAAATAATTTAGCAGCAAAGAGGAGGGGGAAGAGGGTGAGATGGGACAAAGAGTCACATTATTGCATGACCCAACATAGGCTGAATTGCTAGCTGTAGATACTTTTTCCAGTTAACTTTCTTTCTGATGCTATTCTGCCAGAACATTTTCATTTATATTGCAGTATAGCCTGAGATAGAGATCTCCATGGACTGGGAGCATGCTGCTAGGAACAGAGAGCTGATACACTGCTAATAGGTTGTGTATCAAGAAGAGGATCTCACTATTATTGTGTTAAAATCTTTATAGGTTTGTGGGAGGGAAAGGCGAGGGTGAGTGAGAGATTAAGCAAAAGATATCATCACCACATGGATCCCTATGGTGTCTTGCTGGTAATTCTTCACCCTGGTCTTCTTAGTATTGGGGATCCAAGCACTGTTCTTCTGGAGGTATCACTCTTATACAGGCCAAGTTCCAGGTATCCACAGGGTATAGATGCCATGGTGGGAATTTCTGTCCGGATGGTGACCAAACCTTCACCTCCATTAGGCCTGGAATTAGTTCCTTCCTGCTGTGCCATCTGCACTTATCTCAAGTTCCTGTTGTGGTGGTTTATGTTATGGGAAATTCCTTCTGTGACTTTGACAGTGTTTTGAGACAGTTCAACTGCATTCTTTAGTTGAACTATCTTCTTTAGGACTTCTTTAAGTCTTTACAACTAGGAAGCAGCTTCTTTGCCCATCACTTCCACTTTTTTTTTGCCAGAGTTGCTTTGTAATGCTACATCCTTTCTCCAAATTCCCATTGACATGGAGTGTATAAACTTTGAGGAAGAAAGACATATTTCATAAGGTTTTATATTCTTTAATTGGCTGGATTTCCATTACACAATCAGCAGTATCTTTCTTCATGAGATAAAGAGTAAGATGAAAGGCAAGAGAAGCTCTTGCTCTGGTATCTCAATAAAGAGTTTTTAAAATATAGAGAATATCCTCAGCACTAGAATGCCATATCTTCCTTCCTTCATTTTATGTTTCCTATTTTTAATTAACAAGTCTCTGTAAAACTCAGTGTCACTTTGTGACACTTTGTCAGATTGTGCAGTGAGTTTGAACCAGATTACCTCCAAAGGTTCCTTTCAATCTAAATTATTCTGGTATTTTAAAAACAAAAAATAAAATTATTCTATTATTCTAAAAGCAGATAAGCAAAACTCAACCCAAATGGTCTAGTCTTAATCCTGTGTAGCAGTGGAAAGCGGATACTTATTCCTCTTTTTATTCATGTTATTATGAAAAAATTAATGCTAAGCCTAAAATTTTGTATACCTAGCATGTTTCCAAGGACCACGAAGCACAAGACATGAATCACAGAATCATAGAACGAGTTGGAAAGGACCCATAAGAATATGGAGTCCAATTCCTGACCCTGCACAGGACACCCCAAGACTCACACCACGTGCCCAAGAGCATTTTTCAAACACTTCTTGAACTCTGTCAGGCTTGGTGCTGTGACCACATCCCTGGGGAGCTGTTTCAGTGCCCAACCACCCTTTAAGGAAGAATCTTTTTCTAATACCCAACCTAAACCTCTGCCAACACAACTTCAGGCCATTGCCTCCGGTCCTGTCACGGGTCACCACAGAGAAGAGATCAGTGCCTGACCCTCTGCTTCCCCTCACGAGGAAGTTGCAGACTGCAATGAGGTCTCCCCTCAGTCTCCTCCAAGTTGAACAGACCAAGGGACCTCAGTCACTCCTCATACAGCTTCCCCTCAAGGCTCTTCACTATCTTTGCTGCCCCACTCTGGATGCTCTGATAGTTTAATATATTTCTTGTATTGTGGTGCCCAAAACTGCACCCACTATTCAAGGTGAGGCCGCACTACAAAACAATCTAAATCCAGAGTTAGGATCTCTTGAAATCTGGTATTGTGGTGTTGTATCTAGTCAAGGACAAGATTGTAGGAAAAGCAGATTGTTTGAAACATATGAAAGCTGTTGATCCTAGCTCCTCATGAAATTCCCATATTGTGCAAAGGGTTGGCAAGCAAACAGCAAACTTAAATTGCAAGTCTGCTGTCTTCTCCCTGCCCCTTATTGTGAGCTGAAATGAGTGTCAGAGGAAAAGGTAAATCTGTATCTGTATCTTTCAGTGTGTGGGGCCTGAATCACAAGCAGACTTTTGAGTACATTTCTCTAGAATGTGCTGTTAGCTTATCTGACAGATGGAGAGCTGTTAGATTAACACCCTGGGGATGTTCCAGTGGATATAATTAGATTTATTGGGCCATGATGAAGACAAAGGAAATATGGGGAAAATACAAGGGAAATCTTATTCTTTATTTAGTACTTTGTATAATCCTAGAGAACTTCAAACTTAAATAGGTACTTGAAGAAACAACAGGACAGAGAGGTGAGGACTGAAGCAGAATGATAGCAAATTATTGAGAATATGCAAGCTAGAAAGGTGGGTGCAAAGTACACATAATAAATTAAAAATGTTTTGGTTGACTCACTCTTTTATTGGCTACTAGGAGGAAGTGAGACTTTACAGATGTTCAGAATCATCCTCAGAAGTATTTGAATTCCATCCTCCAAACAACTCCAGGGTATCAGCTGGCTAACATTTTCCAAATTACTTAAACCTACTTCTACATCAGCATCTTACCTGAAATGAGTTTTGTTGAGCGGGAATACACGGCAACAGAGGAACAGCCTGAAAAATTAAGGCAATTCTCAACCAGATTGTAGTTTGAAGCACATGAAAAGAGAGTTGTTCATCAATCTTTCCAAAGGCTGCCTTCATTACCAATTTGATCACTGTGTCTTCTGCCTTGCACCTCAGCAGAATAAGTATATCATCACTGTATACCCCAAGTATGCACTTTTTTATGATAATCCTAGGAATTCCTAGTACATTTTCCTTGCTTTTATTTCCTGCAGAGTTTAAGGATGTGACTTCAAAGTCTATTGGTTCATTGAAAAGAAGGTGTTTTCAGCCATGGGCTGCACTATATAAGCAGCACAATGTGCTTCTGGTGTCTATATATTTGCTTTGAGATCAGTTTTTGAAAATATTTTTAAAACTGCACATATGTGGTAAGTAGCAGAAGAAAAGAGAGGAATGAGGAAAAGCAAAATGTGTTTCAAACACCATAAATTACTTGCCTACAGTTCTGCATTGCTAGGACCTGGTGCTCTCATTTCAGAAGGTGAATGTGAGAGAGCCTCTCTTCAAGAACAATAGTATTTAAATCTACTTTGCAGATAGGTGACTGAATGTGTGAGATGAAGCCAAATATAACCAGAGCCTCTGCTTGTACAGTTTTTTCTTTTTACCCTACCAAAGAAAATCTAATTGGGAGTGAATAGAGAAATACTTTGTGTTTCTAATTCCTTACTTTATTGTCCTGTAATGTATATTTAGTCTTTTGAAAGTTTGTCTGAACTTCTCTTCTGTTAGTTATGCTCATGGTGATGGATGATGACAAAAACATACAAAATATTGCCCAAACTTTTTAATACATAGTACGTCATCTATCATCTAGAGTTTACATGTTCTAAAGTCACTGCCCTTCTTTTTTTAAACATAATGTGAAATCATAGCTTCTTGAAAGCTACAAAATACTACCCACGCCTTTTTCAATATCAAAGATGTAGTATGAGTCACTGTTTCATTTAATTCAGCCAGTGACAGCTCTGTTCATGCAGCCTTAAAGCAGCCAGAGCAATGTAATGCAGCCCTCAAAAAAAGCACATTGTGAGATGACAAAGCTTCCACAGAGTGACCTGTCAGCTGCCTTGGAGGGCTCTGTTTAGGAAGTGAAAGGCAAGCAACCCTTAAAGGAGAGAGCTTGCTCAACTTTGCAACTGAAGACAGTTGATTTGGTGGAGTAATCTGAGATTAGAGTCTGAAAAGATATTACAAAAATGAAGTTGTAGGAGGATGCTCTGTTTAAATCCACTTTGCCTTGAAACTGTTTTTTGTAGCACAACACTTTCCTGGAACCGCTTGCCTTTCTTTTCATTGCTACTGGATGACAGTGGACATGGTTACATTACAAAGACATCCGGGAAGTAAGGAAAAGCAGGGACAATTTTCTGCTCCTTTGTATTTTGGTGAGTCAGTGTTGCTCACAAGCAGGTAGTGCTTGAGCGTGTTGTTCTGTCTCACACTCTCCTCCCGCAGTAAGATGCTTAAAAACATTAACTTCAGACTAACAGAAATGTGAAAGCTTTGGGACTAAGACAGATGAGACTGAGGAAGAAGAGACCAAGTTTATCTCCACACATGGGACCCTGAGGCACCTGAAGATACATCCCAAAAGCATAGCATGGGGCAAGTGTGGGCCACAAGTGTACTTGCAGTCTCAGCGGACAAGAGCAGTGAAAATATCCTGTGTTACTGACCAGGCCTCTAAAGGGAGAACTGAAGAGCAGGGATGCAGATGCAACCTTTGCCACCAGGCCAGGGGAGCAGGCTGCTCAAGCACAGCCCGTGACTGTCTGTGCTGACAGGCCTGTGAGGTCAGGGAACACAGGGTGAAACCTGAATTACCTTCAGGAAATACAGCTGTCACAAACTTTTCACCATTGCAGGACATGGAAAGTCACAACTGTGGCTAGCCTGTAAGGGACTGTGCCACACACATCCATTTCTCTAAACAACCTTCTCCTAGAAAATGAAGGTCTCCTAGGAAAGGCTTTTCCTGGGGAAGAGGCACCAGCAAGTTTTTGAGAAGGGGGGAAACTTTAGATAGCGCAGGAAACCAGCTGTACAACAATTGTTTTTCTTGTTTAGTTTTTCTTTGTTTAATTTATTCAATTAAGGAAGGGAGTGGATGGGAGGGCATGTATTGTGACCCATTGGTAGGGGCCATGATGTTATAAATTCTCATCAGGCTGAACAAACTCACCAGACCACAGGTCAGGGAACTCCCGTGCTTTATTGTACAGTTGCCTTAACTCTGGCAACCAGCCCACTATTTAGACTCAAAAGACACTGGCTAACAAGCCCTTAATTCTGTACAGTACCCTTCATCAAGCTCTCAGCTCCTCACGTGGAATTTCTCAGATGTGCTGGCTCAGAAGCCGAAACACTCTTCCACAAGCTCCCCAGCCCCACCATAAACTTCGGTACAGAGTATGGAGTAGAATATGAGAACTGTGCTTTGTCCAGGCAAAGCAAGGGAGGAGAGAAAGGTGGAGAAGAGAGGGAGAGAACAGACAATATCATCAGCCCATAGATCCCATGTTGCTCCTGCTGAGTCAATAATGGCTAAAATTCCCTGGAATGTGTATGTGTTATTTATACCCAAGACTTTTTCAACCCCACAAATTGACATATTTGGCTGCCTTAAGGATGATTCTGCTGAAAACACAGATTGTGTGATACAAAGATTTGCCTCATCGAATTTATGAATATCAAGTGTAGGAAAATCTGCTTTGCTCAGAATTTGTAATAAATCAGCATATGTTATTTTGTCACAGACTTTCATTTGAAAAGAGGAAATGGCTCTTAAACTGTTAGCATGGAAGGCCTATATATATATGTGGATATCTGTTTGAGAGGATTTTTTCTTCTTGCATGAGTTTTCTTTTGGCAATGTCTAGGCTTATCTCTTTGGGGTTTCTATTTCTACTGCAGAGAATTCAGAGAGAATATAATTCTATTACAGCTGAACTGTATTATACATTTTCTGTGGACTTTTTATCAGTGAAACAAATGGCTGGCGTTAAACTTGTTTCATTTTATTCTTTTTTTAAGGGAAGCTGAATGTTGGCTGCTCTTATACTGAGTGTTCTTCTATGAGTTTTAAGATTGTGTGGCCAGTCAACATTAAGAAATACTCCAGATGAACTTTCCTGAATGTAGGAATAACATTGATGTACTCTGATGTTTAAGATTTTATTTTTTTTCCCATCTAGGAATTTGTGCCGGTTGCTTACATCCCTTTGCTGGCTGAACCCATAGCTATCGGTTGTCTACCTCAGAGTCCTGCTGGCTGAGCTCTCCTCGGAACTGCTTTCTGGTCTCTTTGAAGTCTAAGTTCTCACAGGCCTACTAACTCCATTGTGTATTCTTATAAGGCTGTCTGAAGAGGGTATATGTGCAAAGGCCTGTGGTACCAATATTTCCAAGTGAGTATGTTCACAGAATTATATTGATGATATTTAGTGCACAACGCTGTGTGTATAGTCTGGCAGACTCTCACAAAGCTGCATATGGACCAGGCCCAGATTAAATGTGTTTTCTTCCAGCAGTTTTTGCAGAGCTTTTATATAAGTCTTCCCTTCTCTTTTTTCACCCCCCCAAAATTCTGAATTTTTCCACTCTACAAATATTCCTTTCCACCTCCACTTTCCTCCCCTCCCCAGCTCCCATTGCTGTAGATGGAGCTGAAATTATCTCTGCTATTTTTATTTGATAACTTGAATCTGCAGTACATAGCACCTTAGTTGACAAAACATCACATTTGTGCACAAGCTTCCAGTGATACCAGCAGGGATCTGAAAACACTGTTTGCTCACTAATGTTTCTATTAATTGTCAAAATCTTTCCCATTACTTTCTCCTAACACCCATGATGTTTGTTAAGAAAAAATCCTCTGAAGTCTGAAACTCAGAAGTAATCCCTTAACAATTTTACTGCTGGCTTCTTGTGCCAGTTTTAAATGGAGGACAAAGAAAAAAAAAATAGAAAAGAGTGCTCTATTGCAGGTCAAGGTAGCAGCCTAACTTTAAGCCTCAGTCACTTTATTTTTCTCTCCTCAGTTAGATGCAGAAAACTTGAGTTCTGGCTCATGTGCAATTTGATGAGTCCTTTTTTTGGTGCAGCTTTGTCATTCAGAAGGTCTTGCATCCCCTATTCTTCTCAGCTTTAACTTTGGTACTTCTGAATTAAACCAACAGCCCAGGAAGAGGTTATACTGCTCCATCCCTCACTCAGGGAAGAGGAGTAAGAGAGGGAAGTTTTAAAAAGTTATTTCAAGGCCAGCCCTGGCTCCTAGAGGATTCAAAGCTGCTCCTAGTCTGTATTCATTCATGCTACAGAGAGACAGTCCCAATTGATCTTGGTGTGGTCATAGATCTGATTAAATCCTCTGCAACATTAAACCTGATGCAGGTCCCAGTGGGAAGAGCAGAGGGAGTCTCTGATATGGCTTTCCTCTACTCCTAGTGTTTTCCCTGCAAGCTGTTTCTCGAATGCTTACAGACCTCTTCTGAAAATGTATTCTACCTCAGCAGCATGCTCTGAATCCAGAATGAAAACTGGAAAATACTTTGCAGTTTGATTGGACAATAAGAAATGAAAACTAGGTCCAAATAGCCCTGATTTTTGTAGGGACTTGTTCACAGAAGCTGAGCCATTTGCTTTAATGGTAAAAGTCTTTTCAATTTCCAGACTGCTCTGCAGCCTGTTGATTAATTCATGAGGAAAGAAATGAAAGTATAAACACAAGAAACCTGTTGAGTTTTTTAAAGTATTTAAATGAGAAAGTCACAGCATCCAAAATCTTGTGCTAGGCATTCCAACAGTCCATTTCCTGACTCACAATGACAAAACCCAGCCCTAATAAAGTACTGCCAAGCAATTAGAGTAATCTCATGAAGATTAAACTGTTCTCCCTCTGAAAAACACTGCATTTATCTCATCAAGGATTCTTAGCACTTTAAAAGTATTAAAAGGCAAAAGATTCACCTCTCTTGCTCGTGGAAAATAATGTGAAAGGAACATATGCAGTTGTATTGCCAGACAAAGGCTCACCTGCAGTCCCAACATTGCTGGTTACACTGAGCTGGATGCAAGGAATTATGTGAGTGGCTTCCACCAGAGAATTTTAAATATTTTGGCAGGACTGAAATAATAGCAACTATAATAAAAAGAGTTTTCTCTTTTCTATCAAGAGTTTTAATTCAGAAATATATTTTGTGGCCATTTTATCTAAAGCATTCCTGTCTTCTTTTTGCAACATTTTAGCTTCCTTTGTGCTGAGAAACATTTTTTTTTTAAAAAACGGTACAACATGAAAACTAAAATGCTCCACTAACATTAAGGAGTGAACATGGACTTTTGAGACTATGTCCCTTTACTCAGTGTTATAAATGAGTCAAAATTCATAATAAATTAAATGGTATCAGGATTGATTTTAAGTGTAAAATATATTAGACTGTATATATATCCAAAGGTGTTATGTTTGGAATGTGCCTTGGCATGTTCCCTGGCAGCTCACTCAGAGTCATGGGTTACTTCTCCCAAGGGTAACATTTGCATTTGAAGCACAGGCAGAACTTCACAAAAGAAGTTTTCAAGCACCCATCATTGGGAAGCCAGATATCCATCTGGCACATCAACCTACTCCAAATCCACTCTGCCCCTGGGGAATCCTTTTTCCATCTGAAAGGAGCAACAGATATGAACATCTAAGTTTCTGTTCCTCCCTGGACCATGCTGATGTACAGACCTCTTGCCTAAGACTCTTCATTTTAATTACACAAGGAGAGTTCCTGGAAACATCAACATCTGAACGACCCCTAATCACTGGACCACTGGAGGACCATAGAAGACAAGTTGAATATGAAAAAGACAAAGGATTCTCTAGCCAGCAGCAAGAAAGACAGTATAAAAACTGGACTCAGAAACCTCGAAGGTGTGCACTACCACCCCGAACTGCTGGTGTTCAGGGCTGTGTATGTGTCACCCAGGGCGACAGTTTTAGTGTTTGTTGTGTTTGGTATATAGATTTTAGGGTTTCTTTTTTTCTTCTGTAAATACATTTAATATATTTTTGTTAGATATATAAATACCATTTACAGATTTTTGTTTTTCCAAAAGTTCTTACAATAGAAATACGTTCTGAAGTTCATTTTTGTGGCTCTTCTTTTGTGAATAAACAATCTTTATTTTTCACAACCCAGTTTTCTTTGCATTTTCTTTCTTCCATGGACCAAGACTTCCTTTGGAAACCCCCTCTGTCACCAGACTCTGGTACAAGCGTAACGNNGGGGAGGGACACCACCTGCCTCTGTGGGGATGGTGTGGGACAGGGAGCCCACTCCAAGGTTTTGCTACATATGCAGGCTGCCAGAGACCAAGAGGAAGAGGGCCAGGACTCAGAAACCTCGAAGATGTGCACTACCACCCCGAACTGCTGGTGTTCAGGGCTGTGTATGTGTCCCCCAGGGTCAAGAACCTAGGCTTGGCCCTGCCGTTTTATAGTGGCTATTCAAAATTGTCAGTTTGATCATAAAATAAATTCTGTTTATTTTTATATTAATAATTTGGCTCATGCAATTTATTAATTCGATTTAATTGGTAGTTCATTTATAACACTCAGCCAACTGCTAGTACTTCTCCCTTTTTGTCCTTGGATGCTGCAACCCAAAGCCTATGTGTGCACACATAGGGATTTCACCACTGTTTTTCACTGCACTTTGGTACTATGTTGCAGCAAAATGCTGGACTTGATCTCTACTACTGAATCTACAGATAGTTGTGGCAAGTCACTAAATCTTGTCCTCAGCTTATTTGCTTATGAAAGGAAGAAAACCAACCCAGATACAGTTCAGAGTTTTGAAGAAGCACTTTTGATTTGGTAATGCCTGTTGCAAAATATGAGCTTGCTCATGTTAGATGCAGAAAGATGCCTCGGCTGAGGATATGTTGTGGTGCAATATTTGATATGAAGTTACCCCTGGGAAGTAAGGAGAAAATTAGATCTGGAATTGAAAATCCATGTAGTTTACAGAGGTTGCTCTGATCTAGAACTCATTAATGTAATTGATGTGTAGATGAGAATTCAACAGTACACTGTGGAGATTTTGAATCATTTAAACGACAAAGGTAGCCTTAAAATTAACACTACTCTATCTGTGTCTCATTGGATTTTATGAGCTTCTTACCCTATTGGTCAAATGTTCTCAAAAATTTAGAAAGAGCACGTGCATCACACAGCAGATAATATTGTACTAAAATTTTTATTAACTCTTATTTAATGCTTTGAACATACACATTGAGCAACAGTCAAGTGTTTGAATATTTGTCAACTGGGAGAAAGGCCTAGGAGCAAACAGAGGGATAAAATACCAATATTTTGATATTATTTCAAGTATGTAGAGTTCTCTTCTTGTTCTATTTGATCTATCATGCAGGTCCTTTCTTCATTTTTTGAAACTTAAATTAGATCATAGGGACAATTTCTTGAAGTTTTCAGAATAGAAATGAATGATGCAAACAGAGCAACACTGTCCCTGAACATCCTGGTAGATATGCAGCCTCTTTCTGGAGATGAGATGTGAAATGTTGCCTGACGCCTTGAGAGTGTGTGTGTGTGTGTGTGTGTGTGTGTGTGTGTGTGTGTGGTTTTGTGTGTGTTTGTGTGTGTGCATGCACGTGTGCGCAGCAAAAAAAGAGAAATTATTTACCATCTTCCATGAGGAAATTGGAGGTGTTTTAATAGGCTTTTGTTACAATAATTGCAAAAAAAACCCCACCCAAACAAACAAATTCCCACTAAATCGGTGATTTGTTGTGGTTCTTAATCCTGATTTATTTATTTTCAAAAATCCAAAGAATTTTGCAGAAAAAGACTGGAATGTCCTTTGAGGAAGACATTAATTAGAAAAATGAATGATATGACCAATACTTGAAACACAAAATTCTCATGTTTGCAACCATTCATTGTTTGCCAATTCAGATGCATCCTTTCCTTTACATGCTCTCATTTCTTTCCGGTACTCAAGGTATACAAACAATTAGCACTTTGCAATTGCTTTTAGGCCTTTTGGTTACATACTGAGTTAGATGCTGGTGTGTTTTCATGGCCACCATGCTGCTATGGTGCTATGCTTCATGTATGCTATACATGAAGAAATATGGTGATTTTTAAGTCAGAAGTGGGACACTCTAAGGAAAATAGTTCAATATTTTTCACCATATTTATAGTTAAAACATGCTCCAGCCTTTGATTTTGAAGCTGTAGCAATGTTTATTCTCAAGTACCAGTTAGGTGGAAGAGCCATGGCTGATAACCAGCATGGTTTTGCATAGTGCTGAGGACCTATAAGATCAGCTACCTTGGGTATTTCTCAGGGCTGAGCTACTCTGAAATCTCTTTCCCTCAATTTTACTCCAAATGTGAGAGAGGTGGTTCCTCCTCTTATATATTATCTTCTCTGACCTTTCTGCAAGTTTGAATCCTTCCCACAGGAAACCTAAATGAGAAAAATCTTATTGTAGCTGTGGTGGAAATATTAAGTCTTTCACTATTGTTATATTTGTCTGTGAAGATGATGTCAGTAAAAAGCTGGCCCTTTAATTGCTCTTATGCTTCCCTAAAGTTAAGCTAATGATCAAAGGATTTTGGCAATTTTGCTTCCAAATTTGCTCTCCATAGAAGCAGAAATTTTTAGAAGTTCCTATTCCTGAGTTCATTATTTCAGTGCATTATTACAGCAGCTTCAAGGAGAGTTTTAGCTCATAAAAAAGGAGTTTTATTATTTTAAAGTTACTTTGCACCTTCTTTTTTTATCTTAGCCACTCCTTCTAACTGCTGGAAATAGTTATTTTAAAGAAAATTCGTATCTTGTGTTTGATCCCTTCATGGTTCAGTAATAATGTTGTAGCATCATTGTGGATAGCAAAAACTATTTTAAAAGAACAGTTTTTATATCTTCTCTGTGTATTTGGTGCTCTTTCACTATTCTGCTACTACTGTCCTCATTCTGTATTAGTCTGGGCTAGCTGAAGCAACACGGTACCACAGCCTCAGTTTTTGAGAACTTGTGAATGCACCCATCTTAAATGAAAACTGTTCTAAAGTGTTCACAGCAAGCTTTTCAAAAGAACTTTTTATTCACATCTATAAATAAGGGCTATGTTTCTAGGCTGATTCAGTATCTACCATGATGTGCTTTTCTGAAAAGCTTGCCATCTTTTCTGGCATCTAAATGAATGCTAAAACCTTGAAGAAATTCATCCCCAGTTATGTCTACTAAAATCTTTCCAGTTTAGGTGATCAATTTTGTAAAATATCATACATAAAAAGTTAATCAAATCTATGTGTGTTTCACTTCAGTACTGAAATGAAAACAGGAAATCTTTAACTGAGAGGAGATGCACGGCTGACTTTTGTTCACAAAGGGCATCTCCCAGAGGCATCGATGAATTAATGGGGGAGCTACTCAAAGGTGGTTAACAGGAGGTTGCCACCAGCAACCCACTATGGTATAATCTCACACTTCTCTGTCACTGTTGCTATAACAGGTGTACTTATTAGTTTTTGTCTTTTGCCATTTTTTGTTATATAGGATGCTGTTGAATTGTTATAAAATACATGGAAAGCTCAGATTTCAAATCTTTAAGCACTGTGTAGAAGAGGTTGCTGCAGTTGGTGTTTTAAGTGTAGGAGGAGATTTCATGATCAAAGGATATTACTTATAACTCATGTGGCTAGGATCTCAAGGTACGGTTTAGACTCACCTTATTTTATACACTATATAAATAGTTGGAAGTATTTTTGCCCCAGAATTTAGGATAGAAATGCAAGACAGATGAAGACAATTTTAAAGATGCAAAGAAATGGATGATGATGAGTGCATATAGCATATCTGTGGTCTAATATCCAAGATTACTTATGAATATGCTCAGGAAACAGGAGAGGAATGGACACTAATATATGCCTTTTTTTAACCTTTGAAGTAAGAGTTTTAGGGAAGTGCATGGATGTGGATAAGAACATAATGCTGCAGTCATTAACAGGTTGCTCTTCCCAACCCTCAGATGTAAAATAGCAGAAAGCACACAGTAAGATTATTTTCATATTTACCAGTGGAGCAGTGAAAGCCAGCAATGCAGGCTAAGAAGTTACATCCTTCCTTTTGTAAAAAAATTGAGATAAAGTGTTGTGCAGGCATAAGCTGGGAAAGAGCTGACTGAAAACAAGAGAAATAACTTTTCCAGTTGTCACAAGACCCAACCATAATGGAGTATCACAAAAAGGGAGAAGATTAGAAATGAAAATAAATAAGCTTGGGGGAAAAAAAAAGACATTCCATGGGGATTCTCACTAGGAAGACATCAAGACTGTGCTTCTCTCAGAAAGGGATATGGCTGTTTGAATTCCTGACTTAATTGATCATGATTTTGGGGTTTTTTGTTCTGGCAGCAGGACTTTCATTTCCTAACAGTCTATCACTCCAAGTAGGCTTAATTTAAAGTAGCATAAAAGTGTAGATGTGCCCTGTAATAAAACTTTGCTTTTGGTTTATTTTATTATTTTCTAAAAATAAGCTCTCTTGCTTACACACAAAATTTTCAGTTCATCCCACTTATAAAAATGTCATGGAAACTAGGTAGCTGCTAGGTCATCTTGATACTAAATCTCATATCTCAGTAGACTTGAAAATTCAGCAAAACCTCATAAGCATGCAAAATATCATTTATATTCC
Source organism: Lanius collurio (assembly GCA_020086605.1). NCBI lineage: Eukaryota > Metazoa > Chordata > Aves > Passeriformes > Laniidae > Lanius > Lanius collurio. The sequence continues at coordinate 20,939,462 of JACBWW010000012.1, read as the reverse complement.
ATATTTCCACAGAAAACATAATGATTTCCAGTATACAGATGGCCATTCAGAGCTCATTCACTGTAGTTTCTTCAGTGCATAATGTGTGCTAACATCAGGAACAAACTGCAGTCTTTAAAAGTGGCACTTACTGTGAGCAGCGAGAGTTTGAGAGGCAATTAAAGTAGTTACATAAAGTACTGTGTGGGACCCCAGGGAAGAGTATCTCAGGAAAGGGTTTGGGGGATATATCAGCTATATTAGGACAATGGCTTTAAAAAAAATCAATAGTGTTGTCCTTGATTGCTATGGCTTATTATAAATTGATGGCTTAAGCCTGAAATATTTTTGTTTTTCTATTATTTTGCACCATTATTTAAGTAACCTGTGCAGTCTGATTTGTATTTCAGTTTTACAGTTAAAGTATCTGATGCATAATATGTTTTTAATCTGTCAACTAGATTAAATAGTAAAATCAGTCTCCAGGTACCTTTTTTCCCTCTTCCTTTAGTTTCTCACCACAACTTTCCCTCCTCAGTTGTTTTAGGGTTTTTTGTTTTTTAATTACTTGAGCCAGTTTCTCTGGCATGACCCAATCATCCTCTGTCAATAAATACAAAAGCAACAGAGGAGCTGTTGACAGCTCTGTGATTCTTTTCTTGGCTGGAGACTGACCGTGCCACAGCATAGGCCAACTTCAAGACTTGTCTAAAACTGTTTGTCCAAAATTTTCATAAAAAAAAATTTGTCAGGGATGGTTACAGTCATCCTATTCCATCCATCTGTCCATGCTCAACATAATCAAAGTCCAGACACACAGTAAATCAGTCCCAAAGGACCTGTACAATCAAACCACCAAACCTTAGGAAAACTGGGAGAAATAAACTGATAATGTCTTCTTCAACCACTGCTTTATGGACGCTTTACTTTTTTTTACATTCCTGACCACTTATTTTTTTTTATTTTAATCTCTAAGGTACATTTTAAATGACTAGCAAAATTGTTATCTTTAGGTCATATCTTGGTTTAGTCATTATGAGAAATTACTTTTCTTAATAATTTATTCAATGATTAATTAACTATATCTTCCTGCAAGAATTCATGCTCTCTACTCTTTATCATTAAATATATTAATTTCAGCTAAATTTTTGAGCCACTTATTCAGTGAGATGCCACAACTTGATGACAAGCATTGCATGCTGGCTTTTCCTGTGTTGAGGCCATCAAAAGGGGCAGTCCCATGGCTAAAGGCATAGTATAGAAATTAGACACAAACTCCACTTTCCAGAAACGTTCTTTGAGATTTTGAACAGTCTTCTCACCTTTTTCTCACCCACAGCCAAGTTAAAAAAAAAAAAAAAAACAACAATATTGAGGGATTTTATTGCTCGCTTCTTTCATTTATGTCAAGTGCAATTTTGAAGCCTGGTCATTTATAAAAAGTGAGATTTTTGCTGACTTGGGTAACTAGCTAGAGACCATAGAGAGAAGTAGGTTTTAGAAGAGCTGAGGGTCCAAGTTTTTTATAGAGTACTGCAGATTAAGTGTGAAACATGGCTCATTTCTAATTTTTTTTCCAAGACTGAGCTGGTTCTGTGGAGGCTATTAAAGAGTAAATGCAAAGTATCATTATTTACATACCCAGACTGGCTTTGTACAGACTATTTGTACTATATCCATGCTCATGTCTGGCTTATATTACTTTTAACAGAAGGACATAGGTCCTCAGGATGTAGAAATGGAAACTCATCCATTATGCTTAATACACATATTTTAGAGTCATTATGTCATATGATGAAATTGCATAGCATATAAGACCTCAAGCAGGGAAGTGATTTCTCAGGAGTATTATTGGAAAATGGCATTGGTTTAATGTGGGCTATAGAGAAGATATGATGCCTCACACAAGAAGCTCCATGTTCAGCATTTCACTAACAGTCCCCTAGCAATCCTAGCTTTGGGATCCTGTCCCATAAATGCCCTACCTTAATTGGATTGTGCTTTTGGTAATTAGTTTTCCTAATGCAATATAATCAGTTCTCTCTGAAATTTTCTTTTGAAGCCTGGGGACACATTATGTCAAAACCTGATGAGTTCTCTAAGCTTATGTTTGCACAGGATGATTTATAGCCAAGATTACTCCTCTTCTATTCCACATCATGAAGAAAGGAAGGACTAGAACTACAATCCTTTCGACATCCCCAGCAGGAATCAAACTTATTCTTCTGCCATTATAAGATTAATGTCTTGCAATACCATGAACTGTGGGCAATTATCCACCATCACTGAGTGTGGCAAGTGTTTTCCATTTCTAACTTTCATTTTTGCTGGTGAATCATCAGCATCTGTATTTGGGACTGGATGCATCAGTCACATGCACTGATTGCCAAATAGCTGGAGTAGAAAAGGGGGGACATTTTAAATTACTTTATGTCAAAAAAATTTGTACTTTTGACTTTACCAAATTCATTTTTCAAATCTGTTTATTTTGCTGAACTGCTCAGAAAAGCAAAATGAGATTTAAATATTGTGCTTGATGTTTTTTGGAGTGACATTTTCCAAACTGATAACACCTCATGTGTCTAAGTATATATTTTGCTGTGACTAACATGCTGAAAACAATTAGCTTTGTTTGATGAAATCTGAGATTATTTATTTAAATGTATTTACTTGCTAGAGATTTTCCTATACCCCCACTGAAAGGTCGGGAAAGTCTAATTTACCAAAAGAGAACTGAAGAGCTGAGTATAATCCTTGAATATGTTAAATTGCTTTGTTAAATTATTTCATTTGCAGCTAATTTTATTATACTCCTTGAGAATTTATCTATCTTTAAAAAACTACGCAAAGGTTAATAAGATATTTCTCTACATGACATCTGATGATATTAAAATAAACACCCAAAGGTTTCCTATGTCATAGAAAAGTATAGGATATTTTGTCAGTTGGTGAAAGTGATAAAATCAGAATAGTTTTGAGGTAGAAATTCTCAAAAGTCATCCAATTTAGGAATGTTTCAACTGTTCCAATTAAAATTCTCAGAGGATAATTCCTTTGAAATTACACAATACTTTGGAGTAGCTTTTTGCAGTACATTTTCTCATCAGCGTGAATTTAAAAAAAGGGAAAAAACCTTAGAAATTCTGATCTTTCAGCATTTCCCTCCAGACAGCATCCTTCCCATTTGGGGGGCCACAATATAAACCAGATTAAAAACAGGGTTCCAGCACAAAGTCTTGCCCAGCCCAGGGATCCAGGTTAGAGAACGACCTCTGAGTGAATGGCACGGTAGGGGGAGGGCAGAAACAGGCAAGTGTCGAATATCTTCTATCATTTTTGCTATAGAAGGAAAAGTACCATATCAACCACCATGGGTACAAAAATCAGGCCTTACACTCATTTTTCTCAAGTCTGTGCTGTAGTATGAGGAATAGCATAATTTTTTATCAAATATGATATGCACTTAATGCTTTTTGATGAACTGGATAAACTGAAATATTCTTGATTGAACCAAGAAGGCACAAAACACAATAGTTTGTTTTCTGAATGTAAAACAAGGTTTTTTCATATGGGAAAAACTTTGATTCCCCTTCTGCTAAAATTTCTGTCAAGAAGTTATTCAGGTCAAAATTTCCCCACTGGTTCTTATTAAGTAATATAAATATAAAATATAATGGGCACGTTAAGTGAAGGTTTAATGTTTATTGTGTCTTTGCCAGATCCAGAGAGTGTGCTCCATTTTAAGTGCAGAGATGGTGCTACAACTCATCATACCCCTAAAATGGGAATGAACTAAAATGAACTCATTACAACATTGTTTGTAGCAGGCAGAAAAGAACAAGCCACAAGTAGACCAGTCAAAATGTTTATTTTTCTAATTTTTTTTCATGTCACATTATGGAAAAGGAGGACAAGGAAGAAGAGACCAGTTGTTTTTTCACTTGTGGACAACATATAACATTGAGCCTAAAAAAAAAAAAAAAAACCAAGCAGCAAATTTCATGAAACTGGGAAAATGAGACCTCAGTACTTAAAAGAGCCCATGAAAAGGGAATATTAAAGCGATTTGATTTGCATAGCACATTGCTGCAGCTGTAGCTCAGCTATCTCAGGCAGGAGTTTGGGGTGAATGTGACACAGAAAAGGACGGCTTAGCAATTAGGCTGTGGTGTGGCTATTTGACTAGTGAGGGACTGGTACTCTGCAGTCTGGCTGTGACCCACGTGCCCAGCTCCCATTTCCACGGAAAGCACAGCAAAGGGATGGAAGACAGGAAAATATCTTCTTCTAAGCTAGAGTTAAAAAGCCACCAGGTTGAGCTCTCAGCTTTGGAAAGTGACTCACACAGTTTATCTGCAAGTTTCTAGCCTCAGCTTGCATTCCACACAAAAGCAGGGCAAACCCTTGGCACCCTCTCCATGCAGTATGTGGATGTATGCTGAGGATTTTAAGGCAATCTTCCTTATCTTAATAGCACACAACAAAATTTCTCAAGTCTGTGTGGGTACTTGAAGTTGGCATTTTTTTCGTGGGTGGTGTTCTCCCACGTATTTTTTATTCATTGGCTCTCCTGTTTAGGGACATTTTCTCATGCAGATTTCAAAGTCAAATGTATTGGTTTTGTATGGCCTGGTTTTCGCTAGCGGGGGGACCACAGAGGGAAACTCCTGTGAGGAGTTTCCACCAAGTCCAGTAGAGCCAGTCTCTGATGGCTGTGAAAGACAGACATGCTAATGGCCAAAACTGGGCCAATGAGAGAGGCTGGTAACGCCTCTGTGGTGACATATTTAAGAAGAAAATCAAAAGAAAGTCACAAGATTTTGGATTATAGTCAAGAGAAGAGGAGGGGGTGAGAACATGTGAGGGAGAACAACATGGCAACACCAAGGTCAGTGGAGAAGGAGGGGCAGGAGGTGCTCCAGGTGCAGAGCTGAGGCTCCTCTGCAGGCCGTGGCCTAGACCATGGTGAAGCAGCTGTGCCCCTGCAGCCCATGGAGTTCCATGTGGGATGCAGAGATCCACCCGCAGCCCGTGGGGAGGTGCCCGTGCCAGAGAGGGTGGATGCCTGGAGGAGGCTCTGATCCAGGGGCACACCCAGTGGAGAGAGAGGGCCCTGCTTCCAGGCTGGAGCAGCCTGTCCTTGGAGGACTGCACCGCGAGGAATGAGAGAGCCGCGGGACAGCAGTTTGGGGAGTGCTGTGTGCCCTGGGAGGGGCTCACGGCAGGTTTGGGAGGGCTCTGTGCCCTGGGAGGGGCTCACGGCAGGTTTGGGAGGGCTGTGTGCCCTGGGAGGGGCTCACGGCAAGGTTTGGGAGGGCTCTGTGCCCTGGCAGGAGCTCACGGCAGGTTTGGGAGGGCTGCGTGCCCTGGGAGGGGCTCACGGCAGTTCTGGGAGGGCTCTGTGCCCTGGGAGGGACTCACGGCAGGTTTGGGGAGGGCTGTGTGCCCTGGGAGGGGCTCACGGCAGTTTTGGGAGGGCTCTGTGCCCCGGGAGGGGCTCACGCTGCAGCAGGGGCGGTGTGGCTGCTGCTCCTGAGAGCGGGCCCACGCCAGAGAAGTTCAGGAGAAGTGTCTCCTGTGGGAGGGACCCACGGCCTCACAGGGGAAGGACTCCTCTCGCAGAGCAGGAAGGATTTCCCCCTCCCAGAAGGAAATCTCGCTGATGAACTGACCAAACCCCCATGCCCTGTCCCCTGAGCTGTGGATGAGAAGGAGGGTGGGGCTGGGGAGTGGAACGTGTTCTAAGGGCTTATTTTACCTCTCGTTATCCTCCTCTGATTCTGTTAGTAATAAATTCACTTTGTAACCTTAAGTTAAGCTTGTTTTGCCCTTGAAGTGTTTTTTTTTTCTCCTGATCCTTATCTCAGCTCATGGAGCCTTTGTTAACCTTTTTTTTCCTTTCTCTCCTCTGCCCAGCTATGGCATGGGAGAGTGAGCGAATGGCTCTCGACTCTTGACTCTGGTGGGTGCCTGGCATTGGGCCAGTGTCAAAGCCCAACAGGAAGGCTACCTGGGAATGGGTCATTTAGTCTGTGAGACTGATGAGATGTTTAGTTTAACTTACTGCATTCAAGTATCCAGCACAGTTTTTGAGCACATTTGTAAGGTATTTAGAGATTGTTACACAACATGCAAGAAACCCCTGCTATAATTTTCACCTTCATCCTGAAGGAAAAAAATACAGGTTTGGAACAGCTCCATTGCAACTGATCCTTTGTGCTCTTTGTAGTGGTAAAGAAGGGGCGACCGTTTTGCCTTGCAAAAATCTCCTGTCTTCAATCAAGACCAAACTTCAATATCAAAGTTCTCTACCTGAGCACAAAAACGAGGAAGTTTCCTTAGAGAGCTTTTCAATCCTTAAGCAACAAATAAGTTGCCAGATTTTGGGCAGTGCTAAAAGAACCAAAGTTGAGTTTCATACCAAAGATTAAGCACACAAAGGATTCACTTAAACCGTTGGCTGGAAATATCAGTGGTTAATATAATTAATATTGATTGTTAACTGAATTAATAGAAACTTTGTCATTTACACCATTTTAGGCTTAGGGGGAAAAAAGAGCCTTTCCTCTTTTTTCCTAGCACTTTCAGATTTGCTCAAAACCTTGGAAAAAAATTATGAACAGCTTAGCCTCTTAAATTAATAAGGGCTCTGAGAGGAACACTTTGATGTCAACCCATTCAGCCCTCTTGCTACCAACACTGTGATCTCTTTAATTACAGACACAGTATGTTTTATAAATATTTTTTTACAGCTTCCTGCACGACAGCAAGGGGAGAATATTGAAAGAAATTTTTATAATTACAGTTTAATGATCTGCATTTTAATTGAGATTTTTACCAAATAACTTTGTAGGAAGACAAGAATGTTCCAACAATGCTGATTTGTGGTTAGGTGCCTAGGGTTTAAATTGTGCTACTTTGTTATATTAGGACCTATAAGGACATGGATACAGGTACATTAAAATATTTCTAAGTGTTAAGGGTTTTTTTCCTCACTTCTATTTATAATATTCCAGAAAAACACATCTTACTTCTTATGTCTGCCTGTATCTGAACAGTCAAAAGTGCATTATACAGTGTTTTGAAGAAGCACTTTAATTAAAGTTGATAGTGGGGCCTCATATATGCCTGCAAAACACTTGGCTCTGCTGCTGTTATTCTCTGTGATGCCCTCTCCCTAATTCTACTTTCTTGGAAACAAAACTACACTTTTTTGGTTTGCATTTGCTTGCTTATCTGGTTTCTGCGCTGTTTTCTCAACTAACGCTCCCTTGGCAGATACCGTTATGGTATTGTTACTTACCGATTAGAGAGCTAACAACGAGGTAGTAGGGCTGACAGAACTTCTTCCAAGATAATTTCTAGTAGTGAGACAGTTTCCATGTTGGCTAAGCAAGCAGAATTGGACCAAGATATCTAATGCCCTGTGATACTACTACTGAATCCTTATTTGGAGCTGTAGCAAAATCCTCTCTGCCATCACTTTGGTCCAAAGGATAAACACAGCATCAGTAATGCTAAAGTTAATGCATAACTCTGTTGAATGATGTTGGAGAACAATTTTCCAGAGCTTTTTTTGCTGCATTTCCTAGGCCAACAAAATGTTGACAAAAAAGTCTGGCTACCAATTTCCCCTCCTCCACTTATCTCTGGTAACTGATACCATTAGCCAGTCTTAACCAAACTTGCCAGAAACGTGGAACTTCTTTTCATGACAAGAAATTCTGTGAAAGAGGGTGACTCAAGATTGTGTCACTCAGGGAGAGATGTTGAGTTTGCTCTCTGTTAGCCACATTTAACACCCTTCAGATGCAGATCTGCTAGAAATCAGGTCTTAATAGGTCAGGTATTGACAAAGCAATTACTAGTCCATTTCTTGCTGCTTTTATTGTTACTTTCTGCATGTGTTCATATTTCAGGTAAAACTTGAGTAAAATACCAGATTAATGTGGCTCACTGTTTACAAAGTGGTCCTCTAGTAATTCTTGTTTCCCTACTGCTGTGTTCAGGGTTCTCAGCTTAAATGTGTCTATTTTCTGTTATTTTTCCTTGCTGCCAAATGCTTAGGCACTTAAAAATTCTTACAAACATGTTTTGTGATTGTTTATTTACTACAGGTGCTGTAATTTTTTTTCTTAGTATAGAAAAAGTAAATCCAAATGTTCTTGGCAAGTGCACCAAATAAAAATGCAGTTCTTCCTACTTTCAATTATAAAATCATTCAAATACATCTGTCTGGACATGGTCCTTTTCCAGATGTAGAAAGGTATTGCTGCTACCCTTTTGGATTCAAAAGATCAAAACTGGGACCAGACACACTGAGAATACATTGGAAATTGTGCTTCAATTTGGTTCTTGTAGAGATAAAGTTGTAATGTTGTATCTTTTTATGTTCCACTTTCAGTTTTCCCAGAAACCTTTTTCAGTATCTCACCTCCAATGTCCAGCCTTGCCTTTTCTCTTGTGAGCTCTAATCCATTTAAATTAGTAATCTTGGTCTACAGAGGCATAAACAGGAAATCAGAGTATTGTCTTTTCTGGGCATGGAGATTTGCAATGTGTGAATATTCAGTGATCTCTGCCAAGCCTCCCAAGTTATAGAAGACACTTTACTTGAGTGCAAACTTCAGTTTCCAGCATGTAGTCTTCCCATTAAATGTTAGATTTGGAAGAACCACCTGAGTCATATAAAGTGCATAATGAGCAGAAAGCTCATGCTCATTTTACTTTCAGGTACTTTTCCAGCTGTGTGCATGTGTAAAAATAGGTTATGTACTTACACTATGCATAAATGTAATCCATAAATAACCTTTTCATTTGGTTAAGAAAGACCCCTCACATACTACACACATCTCTCTCTTTTGCATGTAGCTTTTGTAATCCGTGCCTTGGATATTATCCTATATCTTATTTTAATGAGCATATTTCAAGTTAAATATCTTTTTTGCTCCATCATCTTCCTCCATCATTTGCCTTTCTGTTTGTAAGAAGTTTTCTCTTCCAGGTACAATGTATAGCTATCTCAAGTTATAGTGTAGCTGAGAATCTTTAAAGGCTTTCACTTCTTGTGATTACATTTTTATACCTGTGTTCAGAGAGTGTATTCCATGCTTTGTCATATGCTAAGCATCCAGTCTGATGAAAAACATGAATCACCAAACAAACTGGTACTTAAAACCAGGAAAATCGATGTTGCATTTCATTATCTGTACTCTCATTTAACCCTAGGTGATACACTATTAGGTTCTGATTGAAGCTTCCACCAAATGTGTAGGCACCCCAGGAAACAATTAGTGGAGAGTAAGACTGTACTCTTCTCCAGAATGAAAATACCATCTCATCACTGCAAATTAATACTACTTACTATTGGTGTTCCATTCAGCTGATAAAAAGAATGCCCAGTTGCATTTAGATAAACTTCAATATATCAGGAAGGTTCTAAAATTCAGTACCTTAGAAAGGCATTTTTCAAATGACATCATAATAATTTTTGGTTTTCTTTATATCAAACTGCCAGCCAGTGGTGGAAAAAAGATAATGGCATAATATCACTGTGGTATCCTAAAGATAATTCATGTTTGATCAAATTTAGATGTAACAAGTTCAACTGTACTTCCTGTACTAAAATCAGCAGCAGAGTTTCCAATGGGACTGAGGCAAAGCAGCTGAGTCACTTGCTGAAAAAAAGAGAGCTCAGACTATGATATTGTCCCATGACTAAATATAGGGGAAAACTAAGCCTTTCTGTCTTTTTTGTACAATTGCAGAGTGGTGAAATTCTCAGAGGATGAAAGGACAGATCTGAGCATGATATTGCCTGAGCAAAGGGTGTTGGTTTTATGAATTTAAATATAGAGAGTGGACAGACTGCATAAAAGTCACTACTAAACTCAACATGAGAGAATTATAATCACCAGGAGTATAAAATTGCTATTTGTGTAATGTCAAAAGAGTCCTGACCCTTGCCTGAAAGAAAGAAAGAAACCAGAAAGAATCCATTTTCAGAAAGTCATATTGTTCACTGACAGGAGCTCCTAACATAGACAGAAGGATGTGCCCTGCTATGTGACAGTGGATTTCCTTCACAGAAGGTAGATATGTATAGAAAATGAGATGATGAGAAAAATCAACTTTTTGAGAACCCAAGATTCAAAAGATTAGCTGCAGAAACTGAATGTAAACAAAAAACATTCCACTCCAAAACTGTTTTTATACAGAGACCCAGATTGTATTCCAAAGCCTTTCAAACTTCTTTTCTCACTTGACATCTATTTCCAGGGTGCTTATTACCAGGAAGCATAGAGCAAATTCATCTTATTTTAGTCTTCCTCTTCTTCCGGGCAAGAATTAGTCTCCATGAGGCTTTGTTCTTTTATGCTGACTCCTGCATCTCCTTGGTTGGTATTGGCTCACATTGAGCATTATAGTAAAGCTCAGGTAGGTTACTTGAGAAGAGTTTTGTGGGGAGGCCTTGGCCTTTTCATTGCAAAGCAACTGTAAAGAAGGTACTGTAACTTTGCACAGCTTCTTACCCATGGGGAAAAAGCCTATACAGAAGGCTCTAAAATCAAGAAATGAGTGTGAGAAATTCCCTTTCAATCTAGAGGGAGGGTGGTTACTTCACAAGCTGGTGGTCTTCCTTTTTGTGCTGCCAACAGCTATTTTTCTTCAACTGACAAGACAGAGAAACCAGGACTACTCCTACACTTACTGCTGTCCTTGTTCATATTTTCATACTGTGGGGAATTGGGCAAGAAGCTTGTCCCTCTCATTAAATGCAGAATTTGTCTGCCTGGGGCTGAGTGGAGTGATGTACTGAACATACTCCACTGCACTAAACCATTGCACTCAGGAAGGGCTTTTGAGTTATATTCCTTTGAAATAAAAGGTTTGTTCCATCTCTACCAAGAGGGTTTTTTTCCCAACTCCAACAGCATGGATCACTAGTGGGTTTTGTGTAAGTTTCTAGTTAGGGAACAGCTAGAGAGCATTATTTACCTTAAGGGAAACTCAAATTAAAATCCTTTCAAATCAAAAAGACATGTCTGTTCTCTAATACTCTTTATTTTTTTTAAACTTTAGTCACAAAATGCAAAAAAAAAAAAAAAAAGATGAAAACATAATGGGGAAATATTGAGATGGTGAAGAAAATAATTTGATGGTAAGAATGAGTCATATCACTGCTTTGCTTACCATGTTTTCCAGTTTCTTATTAGCAGACAAATGGACAACCATCCACACAGGTGCATTTCCTTGCACTGGCTTGTAGCAGAGCTCTAGGTTCAGCTGCTTGTGATCCCTCAGCCAGTCCTCTTCTCTGCCTTTGGATATGTAACTCCTTAGGATGCTATTGCAATTCTTGGTTATTTGGCCATTTCCAAAAATAGTCTGTTGTGACTGTCCCTGAGTTTGTAAAGGAATCATTTTAAACTATGAATCACTGAGATGTGCTACAAGGGGAAAACAATAGTCCCAGTCAGTCAAATTTATGGCTAAAAAGCTACAAACACAAGTCTTGTAGAAACAGAATTCTAATTTGGTGAACTACTCCAAAGCCAAGATGGAGAGCAAGGACAAGAGCTGCCTCCGAGCACCTTCTCATCAAGCAGCTGGAGCTGTTGTCTGTGGTTTGGGGTGTTGAGCTGCAAAGCTTTCCTGTGCTGCTCCCAGGAATGAAAGACTTCAGCCCTCTCTCCCATTCAGCTTCTAGCAGAGCATAGATGGGACACTCACATCTCCTGGGAAGCATTCAGATCTTTAATTCCCAGTAGATGCAATCAGCACTGGCACTGATGACCATGACTTGGGTGTGTATTTCAGGCGTAGTCTTATGTGGTATCTTCTGCTTGCATTGCCTGCTATATCCGCAGCATGTAAGTTGCCATAATTAAGGCAAATGAGGAACTACCCTTCCAAAACAAGATTCTTTTGCACTGCCTCCATATTTTGGTAGCATCAGCCACAACCTAGGCAGTTTTAATGAGATTGTTGACATCTTCAAATGGACAAATAAAATAAAATAGCTCTCCTGGCTACAGAAACTGCTATGATTTACATTGAAAAAGCTCAATAGGCCCCAAGACTATGGTAGAGCATTTGAATTACTGCTACACACCACTCTTCTTCAGCTTCATCTGTGAATTTCAGGTAAAGGCAGGAAAATGTCATTCTATTTCATGATCTATTTATATGTGTGTGTGTGTGTTTTTCTCAGGAGAAACACATAATGGTGTACCTGCCACAGAGCACAGAGCCAGGACATAAAGTTTTATAATCCTTTTTATCCTCTCTTCTTTAGATTCCCCCAAAAATATTCTTACACAGTATTTTTCCATTTTGTCTTCTTAATGTTTTTTCTTCCTCTTCTAGCCATAGTGGGATTATCTACCCTGTTCCTAATTTTTTTTATTAACCAGATATGTTTTTGTACATCTTTACATATAGGTTGTTTTGCAATCTTCTCCAGCACTACACTTTTGTAGATGTAAATATATTTTTCTGTCCCAGCATTCTTTAAACATTCTTAAAACGTCTCTAACTGACATCACTGCATTTTTAAAGTGCACAGAATGCTAAGTGTGGGCAATTGTCTGTAAGCATATTTTATAAATACATATCTGTGCATGGAGAAATGCTTTTTTTTTCTTCCATTATTACACATTTTTCATATATGATACGGTATGATTACATTTAGAGGGACCTGAGGGTCCAGTGTGTTAATTCCTAGTGGGTGCTAGTGAATGCTAGGGGATGTGCAATCACAAAAGACCAAAGCTTTTATTATACTTCATATAGATGTGTGGTTACTGAAATACATATTATTTAGTTGTGTGTGCAATTACTACTTGATTGAATGGCATACCTGATTTTATCTATCTTTAAGTAAATGTTAGGAGATCTAGAAAGTAACCTATGAAATGAGGTTAGGATCGCTGAACTGTTTTAGATAAAACTGGATGGAATATTAGATTAAAGTAAAAGTTTTCAGTCACATTGTTCACTAGCTGGAAAACCAATTTTTGCATGACCTAAACAATCTCCCAGTGGGGAACTAAGTTCAGAAAAAAAATTCCTTCAGGAAAATGAGGATCTTATAATATTCCTTTTCATATTTCTTGCAGAACTTTCAAAGTGAAAACATTTTCTCTTCAAATCCTCATTTTAGATCATGAAAAACAAAATTAAAATTTAAGAAAGAGACACTCAGTACTAATAGAAAAGTGCAGCTTTAAAATCTAAAAAAAAAATGGTTTTGCTTTTTCTTTAATCTAGTGGTGAGTTGGAGGAGGAAAGCACCTTATGCAAACTATGTTTTATTTGTTGCTGGCTGATTTATGGTTTCAGTCACTAGCCCAAAATAATAAATTATTTCTGAAGTTCCATCTTTCCAGGAGTTGTGATGAAAATCAGCTTAACATATTTAAGACTTTCATTAATTATTCCTACAACCATGGATTTCTGTGTTCATACAGAATTTGGAAAATAGCAGAAGGAAAGCTGACTGTCTTGCTTTTAAGTATGGTACTAGAAGGATGTGTTTGAGAAACTCATGAGATGATCTATTTTTACTAGACACAGAGAACTTGTCAAAGCTGACCAAAACAGAAAAAAAACACCACCACCACCAACAACAACAACAAAAACTCCACAACAAACCCAAAACATTGCAAGACCTTCAGAGAAATATTCAAAAGGCCTCATCCTGTTATAACTGATTCCTGAGCTTCCCAGAAATTAAAATTGTACCACCTTTGATGAACTGGTTTCATTTAAGCAGAAAAAATCTCCTGTCTACCTCTCCCAAGAAGAATCAGCTGTAGGGAAGAATATAAAGTGTTAGGTGGTTTTATGTTGGATTTTTTGGCAGGAAGTTCAGATTAATTATTCTATGTGTTTTATCACATTCCTCAGGAAAAGAAATGCCATTTCAGAAAGTGTTCTTGGTTCTTGATTCTGAAATTATTTTAAAAATGCTATAATAAGAAGTGTGTTTCTTTAATCTTCTTTTTTTGTTTTTGTCCAACTAAATTCATTGTTTTGGCCATTGGAAAGAAGAGAGAGAAAAAATAGAGAACAGGAGTTCACCATATAATTTCCTGGTCAATTTACTCAGAAATTAGCTGTCAGATTAAAAACAAAATGACAAATAAAACAACCCACAGAGACCATAAGAAACCAACCGACCCACCAACCAACCAACCAACAAACCAATCAAACAAACCTCATCCAACCAATGGAAAAAAAACCCCAATGTGCATTCATGATGGCACAAAAAAAAACTCGAGAAAAAAACCAAAACAAAACACTAGAAGATCTTATCTGGGACTTTGCTGTTTATATCCTTGTGGCTGTGAATCTGTAGAAGTGAAAAGCACTTTGACATTTCATGGTAGCGATGGTGTCTACATAGTCCTGTGAAGACATCCCCAGCAGCACGTTCAAGGCTGAACACCTCAGATGTCTGCCTGCTGGGAAATTCTGGGAACTGTCAGGCAAGCACATCACCTGGCATGCTGGGAGTCCACAGAGGATATTTTTGGTGCACCTGCCCCTGTTGTGCTGGCAGTAGGAACTGGTGTGAACAGCATGGTTGAAGACAGATGCAAAAGGCCCCTGATAATCCTTGTGGCTCCCTTCCAACTCAGATTATTCCGTGATTCTCTGATACTCCTCCCTCCTAGGGCTGTGCGCTCCTGGAGCACAGCCACGGAGCACAGACCATGTCCCTGGAGAAACCCTGGGCTGTACCACTGCTACAGTCCGGTTTAAACTCAGAAAAGCAAAGAAAGCTAAGTCTCTTAGCATAAACTGGAAAGAACTTATAAGGTTAAAAATATTCCCAGAAATGAGATTAAAACCAAATGAGGTTAGATGTTGATGCCAAAAAATTGATGTATTTTATTTAATAGTAG
>JACBWW010000012.1:20666566-20924203 GCA_020086605.1 Lanius collurio | reverse complement strand
GAAAGAAAGAAAGAAAAAGAAAGAGAAAGAAGAAGTGTGGGGAGGGTGTGAGGGGACAGGGAGAGGTGACAGGGGTTAGGTGGAAGCATATCACCCATCTCAGGGTCCCAACAATTTCTCATCGCTCCCCTCCATCTGGTCTGCTGGTGGTGGAGGTCTCTCGTCGCTGCCATGGCCATGCTGCCACACACCACACGCCACAGAGTACAGAATCCCATGGATTCATATATGCTATGGGCCAGGTAGGAACACCCATGCGTCTCTCAGGTGCTAGCTTGACACACTGTCCCTTGCAACACTGAGGGATCATCATCTCTGGTGCTCTGGTGCAGGGCCTGGGGACACCTTGGAGGGGGCTCGTGTGATGGGCCATGTCACCCCCTTCTGCTGTGGATAAGCTTCCCCATTCCGGGGAGGGCCCCTCAGCTGGGCTCCTCTGCACAGTACAGGATGGGTGGTCACTGGGCCTCTGACCAGAGGCTTTTCCAAGACACCCAAAGTCCTTTTCAGTGTAAGGGTCTGTTCGAGCCTGGCAGCTGATAGCCCTGGGGCTGTGGTCTCCACCTTGGAGGGGTTTAGCCTGTGCTTTGTGAATGTCCCCAGCCCTGAGTTGTTACTTTATCTTCATCAGCGAGCAGTGTAAGGCCTCAGCCAGTACCCCCATTTAGGGTGCAATAGTCTTCTCTGCAGCTTTTGTAATATAGTTTTAAAAGTCCTTCCAGAAAATGTGTAAGTCATAGAATATAATATTTCAGTCTCTGACAATCATCCTTTGCCTTACTGGGCAGCCCTGGTCTGTGGCAACACCAGGGCAATATTGCTAGAGCTGTGCCTTTTGCAGGTACCTTTCCTACTGCCTTCACCACAGAACAAAGATGTCACATCCACATGGGAACCTGAACCTTGCTCTTCTCATCCTCATCAGTTAAGCCCAAACCATAGACTCTTAATAGTTTCAGTTTTCCTTCTGGCAAAGAGCTACAGAAAAGTTTAATCATTATAGTCTGCCCTGAAATGCAAGCAGTCCCTGTTTATCTAAACTAGTAGACTGTTATTATTTTTCCATAAAACCAATGTTTAATGACATGTTAATTAATTTTTAAAGTGCTTGTATCTCTTGCATGTTTTAGTGGTTCTTTAGATGTTTGTGAATCTAATCTGAGCACAAGTTAGGTGGTCCTCATATTCCAGGCCAGATTCTGCAAATTGGTTTAATTCACAGTAAGTATTTACGCACCAGGCTAAGAGGCTGGATTTTCAAAAGAGCTCAAGAAGCCAGACTGTGTAGATGCTTAAAATTCCACCACAGATGATACAGCAGTAAGATGTTGAGAGTTCTCTAGTTTTCAAAACAACATACACAAAAAAAAAAGTTATTTGTAAGTAAGAGAGGAGAGAATTTGAAAAATCATCCTATACTTGCAGACACTAATTCCTGCAAGTTGCACTGCAAATACTCCCGAACTGATTTTCAATATATTCAGTGAAAACCCAATTATTCCTATCACTAATACAGAATTGCAAGTCTTGTGTATTCTGCCAGCAGAGAAAGTTTATCTGCCTTTGCTATCAAGTTTTCTAGATTTTACTTTTCAGAATTTGAGTAAAACTTGTTTTTCAATCCAAAATAATGTTCGGGCAAATCCGTTTTCACTTCTAGTTTAATTGGAGGCCAGCATGTCTGTTTGGCTTTGTTTGATGGATTTTTCAGTTCCTTGAAGTTACAGTGGTTTGTGATGCCTTTTACTTGTAAGTAAAGGCACAGCCAGCTTTTTTCCAGGCCTTGTTATTCTGTTATAAAGTTACATAAAGGAGTCAGTGACTATGGGTAATGAGCAACAATCAATAATGCTGTGTAACCAAGTCACCGCCTTCTGTTTCCTATTATTTCATTTTGTCTTCCAAGTCCCCTTCTCTCTGCAAGTATTCTGCTTGTGGTAAATAGCTGCTGGTGTTGAGGGGCTACAGAAACAGTGAGGTTGGCCCTACAAAGTCATATGGATCTCTAACTCATCCCTGTGAGGGCAGGGCTTTGGCATGCCCAAGGTACTGGATAAGGTTTGCACTTGGGATCATAGGCCAAAAGGGTCCTGGTAGTGGGCTACGTGAGTAAGGAAAAGCTGTGCAATTACTGATGCTGGCTGGAGATAATGACTCACTTCTTTCCAAGCATGATGCACCACAGTCTGGTGTGGTTTGCAGCACTTCCTGAGAGACCCATGGGTATTATGCCATCCTTAAGATAAAAACTGAGAGAATGGTTCTCCAATTCCACTTACAGAGGGGAAGGTTTCAGCTGTGTATTGAGGAAATGTGTTATTTCCACAAAGTGGTAGCATTAAGGAAAGATCTCCATCAAGCATCTAAAATTCCCTGTATGCAGCTGGGAAAGAATTAGGACTGGAGAAATGGAGAGGAAATGTAGAAAATTGAATTAGGAGATTTAAGACCAGAACTGAGCACCATATTTTTTCCCTTTTCAGCAAATTAAAGAGATAATTTTGAAATGCCTAATTCCTCTTCATCTTTCCCCTTTTCATCTTAAGTAGAATCAGTTTGTCTTGCATGCCCTGTTAGGAACTTTGTTCTGTTTCTTTGTAGTCTCTGGCACATTCAGGACCCCTGCCTTTCATTCTTATAGGTGACATTAACAGCCATTTGTCAGGGATCTTTCTGTAGTGACATCCTCACAGAAACACTGTAAGAAGTCTGCTGCTCAGGCGAGAATTATCAAGCAGCACAGAAGGCAAACACTTCAAAATGGAGTAAAAGCTGTAGTGAAACATTTGTCTCAAGCTAAAATAAGCCAGGTAGACTAGAACTAAAACAATCACATGGTGCAGACACATGCTGAGTAGATGTAGCATTGTTATTTTATCATAAAATCTTCCCTGCTTCGTTGTGTAATGTAAAAAAGCATGAGCTACACAGCACTACCATTCTCTACTCAGTCATGGCAGATTGACACGCTGTACTGGCTCAGGACTCCCCTGGCATCATCCTGGTACACATAATAGAAAGCCACTCAGACTCATCATTTAATATGCCCACATTCTATATACTCACTATCATTCTGATTTCAGTAAGAATTTTAATATTTTTTAAAATTTATTTAAAGTCCCACTGCTTTCTTTCTCTCCCCTCTGTTTTTATCCCAAACTATTGGGTATAGGAGTTTTCTACTAAGTGCCCAGCAAGGTAGCACAGGTGAAACAGGCTGAGCTCCAGCTGAAATGAATAAGAGGACTTTTCATAAAAACAGGAATCCTGGCATACACTTAGGAGCCTATGAACTGGATGGTGGCTTTTAATCCAGTACCCTGGTGTCTAATTCCTCACAGGCAGTGGGATGGTAAAGTTTTAATCTCCATCAAAAGCACTCTCCTTGTCCTGGGTATGGACCTGTTGAGTGGGTGGTGAAAAGGGAAGAAAGGCCTGTGACTTCTCCAGGCTTCCATAAGCTTCCTGCTTCCCCTTCATGACAGAAACAGTGAAAGAATAGTTTCTGAATGACCTAAAATACAGGAATTGCTCTTGTCTGACCTCCACAGCTGGCTAGTTGAAAGGAGGAAAACTGAGCAACTGAGAGATGTCAGAAGGGTAGATGAGGTGGTTTTACTTTTTTCAGTTGGAAGTATAGAGGCATAATAGCACTTGAGCACATACCTTCCTGAATTATATTGGCCCTGGGGAGAAGGACTTGTACAGTCTTACTGTGTATGCTGTTTTAATTGTGCAGCAAAGGAGAAAAAAATATATATAAATACCTACCTTTACCACCTTTAAGCCAACTGCCCATATATAAGGAGATCCTAGCATTTGAGAGCAATTGAACCTGTTCTGGTCATACTCTACATATATGAGTAGTAGTTGTTTCTATGATTCCCATTCTTAAATGTTCCAGCAGTACCTGAAATGACTCAACATTCAGTGTAATGTGCTGTCTGCTCTATGGTGGTATTAGGGTTGCATATTACCCAGTAGTAAAGTAAATAATCAGCACATGAGAAGTAGTTATTTTTAATAAAGAGCCTACAGTGCCAGTTTGTCCAGCATAAACCTGTTGGATCTGTATGCCTAGGCAGCACATATAGTCATTGGGGCCATGGCCTAAAAAATTCTGATACAGATGGGATAAGGGTGCTTGCTATGTGGCTGGAAATCTGGAAGCTTGGAGGAAGAGATGATCCCATAGTTGTGCTTCTACCTCAAATTCACCATTGATCAAATTAGCTGCAGGGGATTCTCTGCCTCTGGATGTGCTGCCAGATTAATAACATTCAAAACAAAGGCTCTGAAGAACAGCAGGCAGAGCATAGTCTCATATGCCCTGCCATCAGAGTGGAGTTTCCTATCCATTCTAGTAAGGATGATTGCAATAATATCTGTCTCAAGTTCTTCTTCCAGTCAGACTGACCATGATTCAGTGAACCTGTCTGCGTAAACTGGTGCAGACCAGCTTGTCACACAGGAAGATAGTCTAGTTCAGCAGAGGAGGCAGTGCAGCACCCTTAGAAAAAGTTTCCTAGTAAACCTGTAACACAGCTCGATTTGGCTGAACAGTTGATCTCTAACCCTCTTTGACTTCCTCGAGAAGAGGTGAGGATCTGACTTTTCATACAGGTGTTATTGAGAGGAGGAGATGGAGACGGAGTCTACCTGCCTGGCAGGCTACCAATAAAGTTCACTCTGTGAGTGCTAGGAGGAAGAGCTGACAATCAAGAGTAGGATGATGACCCCTTTTAAATTAATTTACAGTGGTTCATATAAGATTAACAAAGATATTTTAGCCCCTGAACTTCTTGCTACTTAATGATGAAAGGAACAAAAGCACCAGCAAATTTAAAGATCACCCAGAAGAGTCACCCTCACTGAGTTGGCATTTGCCAAATATGGGACACGAGAAAGGGTATTATGGGATAGCAGTGTGGTTCAAAAGAAATACATTAATTGACTCGTTTCCTAATAGGAATAATGTGGTTGAATTTCCTTTTTCTTGAAGATGCGGCTTTCTAGAATCTGCAATGCACTCTTTAACAGCTGCACTGGGTGATCCCAGAGGTCTTTTCCAACTTAGACAATTCTGTGATTCTTAGACTCTTTCCTTCCGTCTGTCATGCAGTTATCAGATGAAAGGATAGTTGTCTGGAGCTTGAAAGTGAAGCTTTCTTTACCTTAGAAGTACCGTTTCTCACTCCTCTTTGTTATTTTTTGAATCACTGCAACATACAAAACTGCTAACCTTAGCTCTCCTCCTCCTAATTAGGTGACAGTATTAAGACTCTTTATTAATGCCACCCCTCCCGGGTGGCTGCAGATATATATACTTTCACGGAGTAATTGCTTTCTGGCCCTCATTTTAATTGGTGTCCGTGGGGGGCCTGTGGAATTCCTTGGCCTTCATCTCCTACTGGTTCGTTGTGCCTGTGACACAAATTTAGAAACAGGGAACTACTTTCCAGATCTGCATCAGAAAGAAAATGTGAGGGGAAAAAACTAACAATCGTTAATTGATGAGATCTAAGAGGAATTAGACTGGAAGAAAACAAAGGCTTTCATTTTGGCTCCTTCTTTTACTGGGAGAAAAAAAATGTGAAAAGGTTTTCTGGCATTTCTGCTTTCTGTCTTTTGTCTAACGTGTTGCAGCTTGTAACTAGGTTAACCAGATCCTGAAGGAACTTAAAGACCATTGAAAGAAAAGCTTAAATAAAACCTATTTTGCAAACGTGACCCACAGCTTTCTAGATCCTTGGAGTCTCAGGTGAGGAATGTAAACCAAATATGAAAGGAACTGCATCTTCCAATTCAGACTTTGTCAACTTTAGCTCCAGAAAAAATGTTTCAGCTTTATTTAAAGTTCATATTTTGTTGAAAATGGACCCTCTTAAAGGCGCTGAAAGAAACCGTTTGCCTGAAGAAAACATTTCTGTCAGAGAAACGCCAAAAACCCAACAGGTTGGAAGAATATATGTTCATGCTTGATTACACAGAATATAGTCAGGAGGGGTTTATGCATAGAGAAAATGCTTGGTTTTATGCTTAGACTTTTTGAGATGTGTGCTTTAGCTAGATATTTCAAATTAAATGAATAGTAGTAAATGGTAATTGTATTGTTCTTATATGTCTTCAGAGTTAATATATACTAAGATGAACAAACTAATTCATATCCACCCAAGCTGTTTTTTCAGGCAGTGACTGCAGACACTTCTACTCTGTATATTGTTCCAATTAATGTTTTCTAAATTATACTCATAATCATAAGGACTGGAAACTATAATTTTTCAAAAAAATGTGTGCAGCTACAACAGCATGAAAAGAAATTCTGTCTCGTTTCAACATATTTTAAAATAAGTTTTGTTCAATTCTTTTTGTATTAACACAGAAATAACTTCATAAAACTGCAAGTATATAATTGCCTCCTTCAGGTTTTTTTTCAACATCTCAGTTTAACATTTTTCAGTTAATTCTGCCAGAACTTAATATACATCCTTCATTCTTCTTACCCTTCTTTTCTCTTTAAGTCTAGCTACTGGAGCAGAGTTTCACCACAAGCTAAAAGTTCCCCAGTGCCACACACACACACAGACAAGGTTCTGCACCTAAGTGTCAGTCCATGGTAATTGTGGTTCTAGTGTTTTGTTTCTTTTCTCCAGCAAAAGGCTGATTACTGTTGCCAGCTCTGTGCACAGTTGGGTCTTTTAGAGAGGACAGTAGCTCCTCATCATGTCTACCTAATTAGGCTGTTTGGTTCACAGTGCCGAGCCAACCTGATTGAAAGGTGTGTTTGGCTCAGTGTCCTTATTTCTAACTGCCTTTTTTTGTGTTAAGTGAATCTTTGCTGAGGCCCTTTGTGAGCCACTCTGCCAGCTTGATTGAAGCAAAGATGCATGACCAGTGTAATGCTGAAGAACTAAAACCTATCCTGCTGATTAGGTGTGGGTGAGCTATGCTACAAATACTTCGAAGTCTTAGTTTTAAGCTGTGGCCGCATTTAGAGAAAAAACTAGTCTTTAAATGGAGTTCAAAGATTAAGGATTTGGATAGACATTCACAAAATAGGGATCTAAACATGGAGATTAGTGCAGGCTGAATTAACTCCTTTTCCACTTATAAGTAGTTTGGCCATCCCAGATTGCTTTAAATCTGTATTGTAGAAGGTATAAACAAAAAACCCACTGTCCTTGTTTTGGGGGCTGTAAGCCTACAGCTGATACAGTTTTAGGCCCCAATTCTTTCATAACCCAGAGATCCTGTTCAATTCTCCTCTAGGGCCAGAGACATTTGTTAAGGACCACTGACCACAGAAATGCAGCTTCCAGTGTTGCATGAGAAATAGATTTTTCTAATAGGAGTATCATGAAAATACGAGGAAGCTGATGATGATTTACACTGGAGCAGCAAGAAGCATGAGACAGGGCTGTGTTCCTGGAACGAGCCGTCTGACTTCTGTGCTGCAAGACCAAGAGGGAAACAGGGGAGAGAAGGAGGCTGCATGGTGTGAAATGGGATTCAGATGTTGGTTAATCTGTGACATCCTAAACTTAGAGATGTTTAGATTCATGAGATTTATTCACGCCATAGTGGTGGCCCAGGAGCTAATTCTCTGTTGACTGTAATTTTTGTAATCAAAATAATTATTTCAGCACACCATGCCTAGAAAAGCACTTCAAGCATTCATATACATATATGTCAAATTGGATTTTGAACTCTCTTAAATGTGCAATTACTCTACTCTCAAAGAAACTATAGCTCTTACATTACAGCCTTCAAGTTATCAATTGACTTTGACAAGGAGTCACAGGAATGCTGTGCTATTTAATATGGGGTGTGAATTTAATATGGACAAATGTTCCTTTTTGTTGAATCTTGTAATGAAAATATCTCTAAATATCTCTAAACCTAAAACTATCAAGTGCTCTACTGGGTTCAAGTTCTACTATGGTTAAGTAACAGTTAATGTCAAGTGCATCAAAATTTGCAGAAATCATATTCCTCTAAAACAGATAAACCACCTGACAGATTTACATCAAAATCACAGACACTTTTTGCAGTTTCATTTGATTGCATGTGAGAGTGTTTCATAATCTGATGTTCTGCTGTGCAAATTTAGAGTGCTGCTATTAGCTTTGAAAGCATTGCAGTAAATCCACCATCCATGTATCTGACCCAGCAAAACTAAACTCCACATTCCTTTTCAGAAACTTGAGTTGTTAATATTCTGCTCTTTTAACTTTGTTTATTCTTAAGGGATCAAAAAAAAAAAAATCAAATTGTTTCATTTTTGAAGAGAAGGAAGATGTTACAGCTGCAGCACCGTGCAACGTTTGATCCATTTTCCATTTCAAACACACCTTGGCATGTACAGCTGACATCCATGAAGAATTTTGCATTGAGAATTAAAAGCTCATTTGAACACAGTATTCTCAGTGCATTACTTCCTTTTATAGAAAGACCACTACTCATGAATAGTTGTCTAGAAAAAGTCTTACTTCAGACACTCATCAGATAAGAAAGCAAAGCATTTCCACAAGCACACTCCTTCCTTTCATGCACCCACAAGGCTTGACAAAGCTGTAATGACTCAGGTTTGAAAGGACTTGTCCACATCATAAATGTTAAACACTGGAGAAATTTGTCTGAAGAGATGAGATAAATTGTGCACAACTATTGCAGTCAAAGGCCAAGGTAGATTGTGGGTGGGAGAATGTAGTTTGCACTGGTCTGAGAGTGAGGGAGTTAGGAGCTGTGTTTGGAGTCTCAGTAAGTATGATAGGTATTAGTCCTCATGCCTACATGGCTTAAGGCATTACAGCTAAAAAGCTGGGCTTAGGGAAGGCTCAGCAGTCTGATAGGACATATTACATTGTTGAATTAGAATTTCAAGGAATAAAAAAACACCTCTTCAGTTTGAATAATAGATCTTCGTGCTTGCATCAAGCTGAAACAGCCAATGAGCCTAAGGTGCTTAGGTGTTCATTTCTAATAAATAGGAAGCAGTTTTTCCTCTCACCTCCATCAACTAATCACTGACCAAACCCTAGCTTTCTACTAACATATTTTTAAATATGCCTACACTCCGTTCCTGAGTCCATATGGTATGAACACAGACACACAGGTTCCGTCAAACACATTGATAGACAAATCACCCTGTAACTCCATGGTCTTTCCTTCCCCACCTGGGGAAAATGGGAAAATCCTAAAGCAGCAGCTCAAAGGGACATGCTCACATGCCTTTAGAAACTGTCCCCCAAGAAGGCTTATAGTTGATGGATTTCTTCCAGATCTCCAGTGAGTCCTTAACAAAGGCTAGGACTGCAGCAATGCACTTGCTGAGCAGCAATTCACCTCCTCCACAATGGGAAAACTTATCCAGCTCGTTATCTAAGCCAGCAACCACGCTTCTTTACATCTGCCAATAAATCCCAATAGAGATTTGTAGTTGTAGCATAATCTGTGTGAAAAAATACTAGGTTAAATTTGTTGGAGAGACCTGGCAAACCATTTGTTAGATAAGGCCCCCAATATCAAAGCTACTGTTGTGGGGAATATATAAAATATTTACATGTCCAGGACAGATAGTGGAATAAGAGCTGATAACCAAGGTGACTAATTAAAGCAGAAAACCCTTGCTTCCTGAATTAACATATAACATCTGAATGGAATTAGTAGGAACCCCTGAGGCTGAAATAGGGACATGGCTTTTAAACTGTGCTGAAATGCACTGGAATAGTTACACTTCTTTGTGAGACAGACTATATAGGAAAATACAGAAAATAGGAATGTGTGTGCTAAAAACAGGGACTGTCCTTTCTGCATCGGAATGTCTGACAGCTAAAACAAATTGGTTTGGCTTTGTCGTTTAAAATAGTGACAGATATTTTGTGAAGTTGTTCCCTTGTGGATAGATTCTTACAAAATGAGAGCAATGATTCCATTAATTTGTGTCTCATCTGTGGTCCCAGGTGATGTAGTTAATATAGTTTCTATAATGTCAAGTTAATACTTGTTCCTCCTTTTGGTGAATTCTTCTACAAACTTGCCCTCAGCTCATATTATACCCTCTGCTAGTAGAGAAGTGGAAACTTGGGAACAGAGACTTTAGGCTTGATCTAAAATAAAATTTATAAGATCTAAAAAAATGAAACTTCTAGATATATCTTCAAATGCAAGTTGGGTTATGGCTCCCCTGCTTTCCAGTGCGGGGGCCAACCCACTGCCTGGACATTTCACAGAATTTTCCCTCTTCTTCGATCCACTTTTGTTTCCATTTTCTGTGTGAAGAGCACAGTCCCACAGCATCTCAACTAAAGAGGATGACAAGGTTTTGCATCTGGAGACAGTGGGACAAAGTTGCCAAATGCAAACGTGCTGTTGACATGGACAGTGCTTCCCAAGAGGCCTGGTCCTCAGCCCAGGGAGGCTCTAGGTGGAAGATGGAAAGAATATCATCAGAATGTCTAACTCATTTCTTGAAACAAGCTGGACATGTATGCAGAGAAAATACATGCTTTCAGGAAGATATTTCACTTAAACTTTAAATTATTTTTTAAATATTAATCACAATTGATGAGCTTAAGTATTCAACAGAGCAGTTGCTTGGGCTCTTCCATGCCTTTAGGAATTTTTGAGTAGTCTTCTCAGAGACAAAATGAACACTGGTGTAAAACTCTGTTTCATAAAAAAAATGTTGTATTTTTCAGGAGATGCTTCTCTCGCAAGGATGGTAAGAAAAAAATAATTAGCATAATTTGGTACAATCAGATGTACAAAAAGCACAGGGAAGAGGTAAGCACTTGAGAGCAATAAATCCAAGGATTTTTTTCTCTATTTTTTCATTCCATTTGGAAAAAAACAAACAACAACATAGTTAAAATATAGTCAGAATTGATGCTGATCGCTCTGGCTAACATCTCAATGAGTTAAAACTTCAGGGATGTTTGGATCTATTCCAGTTTTTTCCTGTTCTGTGCTCTTTTAGGAATTTTAATTTTTCTTGGATAATTAGATCTCTGACATTAGACGCATATAATTAACAGGGAAAATGGCTTGCATGCTGACTATAATAGCACTGTCTGATCTGTTTGCCAGATAACTGTTATGACCTGGATTTCTGGAATCATTTTATTCCCACAGATAGAAGCAAACATGCCTAACTGGAACCACTTCAATTTTTTTGAAAGGATCAAATCCTGGGACTTTTTACTGATTTCAGTAGTCCCAGAACTTTGCAAGCATCCTGAAAATTTCCTTTTAAGATAATCCTTCTTCAAAATATTTATTTTTTTGCTGGTTGAATGTGAATGACTCCCCCATGTCAATAGAATAATAGGACTGAAACTTCATGTGCAAAGATGTATTGCTCAGAGATGTTTCTTAGAATTGTCACAGAAGCTTTTACTGTAATTTTCAAAATGTGCCTCTCTGGGTGGGAGGGAAATGTGTTCTCTTTAAACTAAAATATTAGCTTTGTCTGTCTGTTGTTGACCAAAGTTCAGGACTTGAGTGTCATTCACGTCTTTTGGAAAATTGTCCCCAAGTCTTTTTTAATAGCCTATTTACCAACTGCTAAATAAACACCACAACCACATGAATGTGGACTACATAAAGGACTGGAAAAAATGTTTTCAGCTGCTTGTTACCATGTCTTTTATGCTACTTGCAATGTACTTTTTGCATTTAGATCAGATAAAGTTTTGGTTCACTAAAATAAAGCTTTCACTCTTGATTTTTTTTAAGGAGTAAAAAGTATAGTTATGAGGTGAGTGAAGCCAGCACCATATTACTTTTTATTTTTGTTTCTGAGCATGAAACAAAAGGTACTGCAGCAGGAGTGGCTGCTGCCCCATGTCACAAAAAGAGCTGCATCAAGGCGTGCCTGGGGCATCAGTGGTCTAGGGGAAATTTTTAGGTGACTAATAATTTAAAAAAAAAAAAAAGGCAGCCAGAAAAATATGCCTAAAGTGTTTTGGACCAAAGTGATGTTAGGATTTTCAGCTGAATGCTTGATTATGGTCCATCTTTTTTGGTCTAGGCCACAGGAAGTCTGGTTTCACATGTGTGGCATAAGAGAAAAGTCCATTAAGCATTTTTGAAAAATCCTGGGATGATCTGAGAACAGTGTATTACAGTTCATGAAGAAATGGCTGTTAAGATATGTTCCAAGCATCCTTATAATTCCACTGGGTGCAATGGATTAAAAAAATAGATCACAAAGAATTCTAAGCCTTTACCAACTATCTGCAGCTAAATCATATCATCCACATCCCTCCGCCTCCTTTGCTTTTCTATGTGGAAGACAAAAGCAGATTTCCTACACAAAGCTCACATTAGAGGGTCAACAAATACAGAGCAGAATTTTTTTTTTTCTGAATCAGATCGTTCTCTAAACATCATACTACTACTTTTGATGTATGGAGTCCTTAGTGCAGTGATTTTTTTTCCCCAGTCTGTCCTGAGCATAACTCCCTGTCATTCAACATATCTACCATACATGAAGCCACTGCTGTGATAAATATGCAGCATGTGAACATACGTGGATGGGTGTGTATATATAATTACTCTTTACGTTCCACGTTTTTATTTTAATATCTTTGCTTAAGCTATCAGGTTTGAAAACAACAGTGGGCTTTTATCTAAAAAGAAAAATGGTTTTCTACTTATTCCTCCAGTTTCTAGTAACCAGTGCAGAACAGAATTCAGTTCATCATAACAATCTGAAGCAGCAAAGGGAAAATTTTGGTGATAAAATTTTTGAACTACTAAATTTTATTGCACAAGTTAGATTTACAGTGCCACTGGGATTGAGTAAACTCATACCCACTTTTTTAAATGATTGTTTGTTTTCTGTAAAATTTAAAACCAGCCAGAATCCCAAACTATCTACTAGTTGCTGTACAAGCTCAAAATAGAAAAATACCTAGCTGGAAGAGCTCGCAATTTACATACAAATTTTCTGTGTTTGCAGAAGTTCATATCAGAGGGCTGATCACATTCCTTTGTGACTACAACCTTCTCTATATTCCAGTTTGATTGCTAGATCTTTCCTTTTCATATTTCCCTGTGAATCAAAGCATTTTTCTGACAGAAAATTTCTTTTCCTAATGTCTCATCTCTTGAATGTTGAATGTGGACTGCAGAGTCAGCTAGATTTCCTTGTGTCTGTCCTTTCAGAGGAATGCCCTAGTTTGAAACAATCCCTTACATTAAGAAATCATGGGTATCCCTTCTGCTACAAAATTCTGCTTTCTTTAGTTGTTAGTCTATTGCGTTTATGTAAGTCCGACCACCTGCACTCAGTTCTGTTAGTTCTGCTTTTGGCTAAATTTCAACCACCCTGATACCCATTTCTCAGTAGTCTTTTCTTTCCTTATGGTCCAGGTAAAGAGGCTAATAAGACACAATAATATTATGGACTAAAAAATTAAAACAGAATTTTAATATTATGGAGATACATTACTTAAATGATCATTCATGTAACTCTAAGTGTCTCAATTATCTTACCAAAATCATTTTGACCAATTATATCGATAAATCTCCAACATACTTCAGTACCCTGCTTATTCAAAGCCTGAAATCATTGAACTCAGTTATTAGGCATGTGAATTTGAGATACCCCTTTCCATGGAAACAGCAGGAGAGATCCAGCTCTGACTGTGTCCGGTGTGCAATGCCATTCTGCCTGAAGAATTTAGACAGCTTCTGAGACATCAGAATGACAATTATTGACTGGTTTTACAGCAGGTGGTATGACTAACAAACATAAGGAAACCTTGAACGTGTCTTTCTTGATTACAATAAAAAATATAAA
This sequence comes from Lanius collurio, assembly GCA_020086605.1. Classification (NCBI taxonomy): domain Eukaryota; kingdom Metazoa; phylum Chordata; class Aves; order Passeriformes; family Laniidae; genus Lanius; species Lanius collurio. The sequence goes on along the minus strand of JACBWW010000012.1, from coordinate 20,910,396 downwards.
TAGTCATGAGTGAGGAAGGTAAAGACTTTGGACAATTTCCCCCTCTTTTTTATTTTATTTCTCCTCTTTTATGACATTTGCACTTTTAAAATCCTGACTATCTTTGCTAGTAAAATCATTTGCTCTTGCAGCTTAGTTTGACCCCTTTGAATAATAAGAGGCTGTGATATGGAACTCTCAAAAGAAGTGGTGACTCCAGGAAGTTCTGTGTTGAGATTTCAAATGGACATCGGTGATCAAATCCTCTCCTATTGCTTTAAACATCAAGATGAAACAGCACTGTGAAATGAAGAATAATAAAAGTAGGTGCTATTTCTATGAAGAAATTTTAAAGGTTTTAAAGGTTCTCAACTACAATACTTAGTGCTTTAAATACTGCTTATATTCTTAATAGTAAGATCTGATTTTTTCTATGTAAGTTGACCTGAATACTATAAAATGGTATGTTTCATAGGCTCATGGGATTGTGATAGTCTTATCTTTATTAAGAAGAAAAACTTACCTTCCTATTATCATTTTCACTTATTGTTTCAAATAATAAAAATCATTATAGATAACCTCTTGCAGTATTTTTAAAGTTCTTGTTTTGCTCAATTAAGATTTTATTTCCATTTCTATTTTGAATTGGTAAATATGTGGAGAGCTAACAACCCAGCTACCATCAATATCTTTCAAATTTTGCATCTCATCAAGAATCACAGAATAAACCAAATATATTTGGTCTGCAAGATATTCACTTTTTCATCTAATTTATAAGGGACTGAACAATTACTTTCTTGATTCTTGTTTGAGAGCTGTGATAGATCTCTATAGTAAGTTACATAATTGTGGGCAATCCTCTTCATACACACTTCTATTCCAGTTGACACATGCACTAATCTGATAGAGTGAAATGTTAATCTTGATAATAATTTCTTCTATTTCTACAAATCTTTTCATTCTTTAATGCCCAAAGGCACTTGAAAGATTTGCTGTGTACTACTGAGTTCTACAAACCCTGTAGAAAAGCTCCCTTTCCTGACCAAGGTCATTAGCACACTGAGAAATCTTTTTTTTCTTCCAAAGCAAAATATGCTAGTAAAGCAGTTGCAGGTTTGCAGTCAACAGTGAAGTTCATTTTGCATTCAGCATGCATGTCTGTGCCTAAATATTACAGTGACAGGCGTGCTCTAACTACCTAAGACAGGAAATACTGTGCATGCACAGCCTGTTAAAAATTGATGCATACCCATAAGATATCTAAGGGGAAAAAAAAACAAGCCCTATAGATATATATATATAGAGAGATATAGATATAGATATATATCTATATCCTTGTGTTCACCACCAGTTATGCTAGGAATGTTTGCCAGACCTTATTTTGGATTCTATTTACAGTCTAAGCAAAACATTGCTCTCAATGCATTTTCACTGACATTAGTTAAGAAATAGCTCATGATGATGGTATTCAATACGAGAGCAAATGGAAAGAACAGGAACCTGAAACAAATCCAGTAAAACTCTGCAAGCTGTAATACCCAGCTCACGCCTGGAAAGGCTAACAACCAGACAAAGGAATTTCAGGAGTAATTCAGGTCAGGGAAGGTCTAGGGAAGAAAGAAGTGATTGAAGCCCCCTTCTATTAAAAACCTTTCAGGAAAAAAAAAAAAAGCCTGAGATCCAGCATGGTTACCCTGTTGGGGCTTCCTCCCACCACATCCTGGAAAATGCTGAGGTTAAAAGAGACATTGGCCTGGCTGAGATGGTATGATTTTGTGACAACATTCTGACTGCTACTGAGAGTCACCAGGAAGAGTCTTAATGACTATCCAAGGAAACAGAAGTGAAGCAGAGTCTAGAAAGAGTAGAGGAGATTATGTTATTTATCATAACCCTATTATCTCCTTAGATTTTTTTGTGACATGGATACCCTGAAAGGCTAAATCAGCACTGTATCAACCCATTGAACTTGTTCAGGTCATTCCTGCTACGGTCATATTGGACCAAATCAGTAAATGGCTATTAAAAGGCAGGAATTTCTAGGAGCATCTGTGAGTTGCAGGAAATGTTGCTACTGATTTTTCTTTTTATATCACATTCCTATAAAAAGTGAGAAGGAATCTTATTGCCAGCAGAGATGTAAAATCAGGTCGGGACTGTCGCTGGTTATTTAAAGGTATTGCCATGCTTTTTGTAAGACTGAACATATTACATGCTGTATCTTGGCTAAATTCCATCTTTTATAATTACATCCTCTTCTCCCCTTCTCAAACATTTCTCGCTGTCACAAGAGGATGCAGCATTCTTCATTTTCCTAGTCTAGATATCTGTGTAGCTGTGTTTCAGTCTCATCATGACCTGCCTAAGAGATGTATTCAGCTACCCAAGATGCAGCATGATCTCTGCGTCACTCCCTGTGGCACTGTTGTGGATGGAGGGGAAGAGGACTTTGAAATTAATACTCAGGCAGAGGTTCCATTTTTTTTTCCCACTTAAGTACAAGCACAAATCTGTTGGTTTGGCTTTCTCCACAGTTACTCATTCGCTACACTCCCTGGAGCAGTGGGAGGCTTAATACTTTATCTCTAAAAAATACTTTGAGATTGTTTAGTCAAAATGCAAACCACCCAGTGTTCCATTAGTGCTGGGAATGCTTTCAGAGCATTGACCAGCTTTTGCTTCCAGCTTGATGAGCTGATGATTGTAGCCCTCGGATGGCATTTAGATAAGCAGAATCCGCAGGGATTTGTTAGTATGTTAGCTGCTCAATGAACTGCCAAGACTGTATAGTAAGCAAACAAGGGGTATGTGATTATAAACAAAAAAAACCCACAGCCACGTGATACTATTTTAATCTTGTTTTCTCTGCGGGTACAATGTTTGCTGGAGAGAAGACCCCACTAGCCTGTCACTTGAAAACATGAAAGATACTCTGAGCAGTGGTCCTTGCAGTCTAGTAGCCAGCTGTGGGTGAAGCAGATATTTGAGAGAAGAGTCCAGTGAAGATATTGAGCAGTACATCTGGCCAAAAGCACCATGCCAAAAGTAAAATTTCCATCACAGATGGCACTAGATGGGTATCCTGTTGCCAATTTCCACAATGACAAAGTCTATTTCACAAAGAAACAGAACTATTTCTCACCTGGAATGCTCACAAATTGGACTGAGGGACTTGGGGTGAGGCTGATCAAGTTTCACTGCAAGTGCCAGAACTACAACCGGGTTTTTTGTGTCTAATAGATTTCTGTGGCACTCAGTCTGCATCCTCTTGGAAGTTGGACTCTCAGTGGACTTAATTCTGCTTTCCTTCAAGAGTCTGCTCTAAAGGAATCCTGGCTGCAGCAACCAGACTGATTCCTCACCGCTTTGTGAATTTCTAGAGAGTGGTACATGGTGATTTAAACCAGAGTCATCTCTAAGCAATATTATCCCTATGTGCTCCCTTAGACCCTCTTTTCTCCGAAGCATGGAATGGTTCATGCACCAAGCTGTGAATACTGATAATTGTATCTCCCTCTTTCTTTTTAACTTATTTTTTCTGTAGTAACATGGGAGTCTAAACTGAAATAGAATATTTGATAAGTACTGATTTCTTATCATTCCTTTAGTGAAATACAGCGCTGTGCATGTATATCTATGGCAGAGAGGTGCTCAAATATTTCAAAGGAATGTCCATACCAAAAAAGCAAAAAAAAGAGAGGCAAAATACATAGTATAGGCCAAATCCCATCAGCTTAATCTTGCCACTGGAGAGGTCTCCAGCAGGTAGGACTTGGGGCTACAGCAAATGTGTATTTATATATTCCTGGAGTCAGGGGCCTCAGGGATGCTCTTATTGTGCGGGCTTCAGCAGATTTTAGGAATAACTGCTGGAGCCCCAGTGTAGAGGGCTATGCCACACCACACCCTGTTACCTTTGTGTGTGGGACCAGAGAGTGGGAGTGAAGGAAAGCAGACAAGACATGGCACCCATGCAGCCAGCATCAGACCACCGGCAGAGGAATGCTTGGCAGGGACTCCAGGCAACACTCAACAGACTTTACACAGCTAAACAACTTCAGCTGGGGGCTGAGAATTGGTGCTCATGTTTTATTCATCCAAATTGCTTTTCCCCACTCCAGAAATCTACTTCTCTCTACACTACAGAAGCTGTTCAATTTCCTCTTGTTTAGCACTGTGCTGCAGTGCTCTCATTTCCTCTGAGTACCTTCATAGAGACTGATCAGCAGTAATCACAAGTCCAACTTCTCACAAGTAAAGCATGGGTGAGAGATGTAGGTTCATCTAACTTGATCAGTCTCTTTTGTTATACTGAATATTAGATCTTCGATAGCCAGCTCCTGTGGAAGGAAATAAAAATGTTACAAATCCAGTTTCTTTTCCTTTTTGCTTTTTTGGTAAAATTTTATGTTTGAGTCATCTTTCCCAAGCTAATTGTCAAGAAACTGACAAATCCATCGTGGTTGACAAGTGAGTAATTGGGAGAAGAGAGGGAGTGCAGCAGGTGTTAGTACTAATTTGGTAAAACAATTAGAGTAAAGAGTGGTATGATAGTCACTTACACAGGCATGACGTTACAAGCTCTTCATACAAAATGTGTGCAGGATTTTACAACGCTTGGAGAATTAACCATTAACCAGCCACTCCACATCCCTTTCAAAGGTAACCTGCAAGTTCGCTGTAAAATGTTTTTGAACCTCTTAATGGGAAAGACCAGGTCACAACACTGGTGGGGAACCAGACAAAATTTAGTTTTATGATTCTCACCTGTCAGGTTGCTGGGCACACAGAACAGTCCTCGCAGGAGGCAGATGCAATGCCCTGGATATGGCTTGGCTGTTCTAGGCTAGACCATCAGGGAAGGATGCTACTGCCAGAGCTGGAGCATTCAATATCTGATGCCCTGCCAAAATCTCCGTTGCCCACAGCTGCCCTAATTCTCCCAAACTGTGGCTCTGAGCAGTCCCTGCTCATTACTAAGAGGATGATTTTACAGCAAAGCCCAAATGTTACTTGCTGAGTGAAGGAATGACCTTTGTACCTGGAGAATTCCTCTGGCTCTGAAGGGAGTTGTCTAAGACACTGCTGCATTTTAGAAAGCAAACCCTTGGAAATAAATTTTTCTACTTACCTGCCAAATCTGCCTCTCTGAGCTCTGTATTTCCTTGCTTCAATCTCAGTCGTCACTGCCACTGCCTCAAGAGCAAGCAGTGTTGTTTTGATCCCTGTAATCATGTTAGTGACTACAGGCCAAATAATAGGTTCTACTGGCAGACCCTGAAGACACTCTTTTGTTCTGAAGTAGCTGTACAAATAGCATTGCAGCATTTCATCTTTATTGTCTGCTAAGGATTTTGGTATCTTATATGCTCTGTTTTCAAAAACATAAAAATCTTTTCCCCATCAAAGTTCTACTCCTGAAGATCCACTGGGGATTCAAAAGAGAAGCTGATTTTTTTTTTTTTCTGACTTCTGCATAGTTATTAAACATAGAGAGGCTGCAGGGCAATTTCTGCTCTGGCTTTCATCTGTATAACCCCTACTATCTTGTAAACTTGCTTTCTCTTTCACACACTGATTATTTGAGGTGAAGGGGGCCTGCAAGGCAGCTCCAAGTAGCAGTTGTCTTTCTAAGGGATGGGGCCAGAGTGGAATCTGGTATACTCTCCCAGAGCTACAAAGTATTAAAGATAATTTCTGACTCAGACTCTAGCAAATCACCTCCAAACACCTGTATAGATCCACTAAGCAACTATTTTTTTTCCTTCTCACTTTCCAGCATGTAAGTATTGCTATTAGAAACATATTTGGGTTGCTTTTTTTTGTTTTGTTTTCTTTAAATGAAAAAGTCATCTCCACCAACCACACAGAGCAGCTCCTGTGCAGCAGAGTGCATCTGGTGGGAAGCACATCCATTCAACCTTTCACAACACAGACCTTAATTCAGCAGGAGAGAGAGCTGACAGGCACCTTTGCAGCAGATTTAAATCAGAGGCAAAACCTCAAGCAATATAAAGCAATCTGAGCCAGACAGCAAAGTCATGCTGACCTTCTGCCAGTAGTACTGCAGACCCAAGCGTGATTTCGGGATCTGCATCCTCAGGAATGACGGCACTGGGGAAGCCACCAAGCTCTTCCCAATGGCTGCCTCTGCTCTGCTGCTGCCTGATGGAGTGTTATCACTATGACAACCTACAGGTATAGGATGTGCACGATAGTGGGAGCTCCAGATGACCCAGATTGCGTGTGCATGGCTCAGAGCCGGGCTTCCCTGCCTGGGAGGGAGCAAGGAACACGTGGATCCACAGGTAACTCTCCCCTGACTCTGTCCTATCATTTGCTAGCAAGTTTGGATTGTGGGCAAGGTAGGAGCCTTAGAGACACTGAGTAGCTAGGATTTTAAATAATCTCCTCTGGGACGTGGAATGGGAAGACTCATTTTTCTCCTCTTTTTCTTGTGCCCTTTTTCTGGGCTTCTTTTTCTTCAGTAAGAGACATGAAATAATATAAGGGCACCATTCAACTCTGTCTTCTCCAGCCTGTTAAAAGGCAAAATGCTTCCAAACCTCATATACACTGCCTGCCTCTCTGTGTGCCTGCATGTGTGTGTGTGTGTGTGTGTGTGTGTGCACGCATTACTTTCTTTCACTACTATGACAGCACATGCTCCCCCGAAGCTATTCACAGCATTAGAAACACAACTCCTCCCTCCAGTGCCCCGTGTGTGTGTGTGTGTGTGTGTGTGCGTGGCTTGGGCTTGCTGCTTCAGCTCACTCCTCTCTGATTGTGGGGCTGGCGGTCACGACTCTGTTCCACACCTCCAGGCTTCATATGGGAGGGGAGGAGTACCGGGGAAAAGCAGGCACACAACTGACCTACAGAACCATCGATAACTTACTCCCTCGCAGCACAATTGCTTAGGAAAGGGGAGGGAGGAAGGAGGGGAAGGAGGAGGAGAAGGGGGGAAAAAAAAGAAAATCCAGAGAATTCTAGTCTGGCAAATATAGTGAAACCAAGCGGTCGGAGTTCATTTGCTCTAGAAGACCAGAGAAGAAAGAGGACGTTAAATGAAAAAAGCAAGAACCATCTGTAGCTTTTTTTTCCTGATAGTAGCAGTGTTTTAGAGGTAAAATGATTCCTCCGAGCAGCACGACTGAAGTCAGCGTGGACAGTGTGGAGAAAGAGAATGAAGTGGAGAACACAGAGCAGCCCCCCTCTCCAGCATCAACTACCAGCCAGGAATCAAAGGTACTCAGAGAATGAGATTTGTTTGGGGTTTTTTTTCTGTCTTTCTTTGTTTTGAAAAGAGATGTATTGCTTTGATTTTTATTTGGAGCCCTGTGCCAGCATCAACGGCAGAGTGCTATGAGCCACCTCTGACTGTAGTGCCTGCTCCGACACTCCTGCTTCTGAATTCTCCCTGTCACCTCAGGAGTCTGAGCTGGGAAAATACCTGCCTTTTGAGATGCTTGGGTTTGAGGATTTTTTGTCTGTGTTTTCTCCTCCTCATTACAGTAACGTCCTGGGGTAGTGACGGGGCTCAGGGAGGGGATCACTGTCAATGGATATTGTTAGCTATTTTCACATCAAGTATCACTTAAAGGGTTTGATTGGAAAAATTGATTTTTCTCAAAGATTCAGAGAAAATAATTTTGTCTGGGAGCTTGGGGTATTTCACCTGACTTTCCTTCTCTGGCAGACTCATTAGTGAACTTTCACTGTTTAATGAGTCTGTTAAAACAGGAGATAAGTGACAGTTTTATCACAATGAACCTTATGTACACTACCCAGAAAAGGATTTTTGTTTTCACAGCCTTTTTTCTGTTTGTGATTTTTTCGATGTGTTTCAATTTACCTTACTGAAAATCAACTTTTAGCTCAAATGGCATAGCCTCTGAAATTTTAATTGACTTGCATATGAAAAGTTTTTCAGACTGCCAGGAAGACAGAGAGGTAAAAGGTAAAGTAGTAACCTTACATAATGAAAGTTCTGTGCAGCTTACTTGGATAATATGCTTTTACTGATCCTCTGTTACTTATGATTGATACAATGACAGTGCCTGACAGATCCTTCTGTGAACTTCATAGTGATGCTGTGTAAACATGTAAAAATAGGGAGGTCCTTGTCATTAGGAGCTTACAGGTGGGTAAAGCCTCAGGAGGTATTGTGTGAGCAAAACAGCTGCTTTGACAGGGAAGGTTTGTGCTGGCCTGAGTTTAAAGGCAGTGGCTGCCTGGGTCTAATGTAGAAAGACTGCTACATTATTCTGCAGTTATAGCTCTCCACTTTCTGGAGAGTGAGTTGAAATTATCTGTCTGTGTGAGTAGAGTTTTGATGTGGGCATTGGGCTTTTTTATTTTGTGTATTTATCTAGATGCTATACTCCAAAGAGGAGAGCTGAGGTATTCCCTGTATAATACAACCACTTTAAAAGAAAAGAGCTCTTCCAGTAACAATAGCATACAATATTCACTATACACATTTAGCACTACTGGAGTCTCCCTGATTCACGGAAAATGTAAAGCAAATGGATTATTGGTATAAGCCCAGGCTGTAAAAGGATACAGTACCTAAATCCCACTCCCCTGGGTCCACTTCTCTGGAATTGCTGAACTGTTACATGGCAGTGGGAAGCTGTGCCCCTAGTGAGATCCCAAAAGTAATTGCAGCCTTCACTGCACTGCCAGCACCAGCTGCTCCAGTGCTCTGGGCTGTGCACAGGGCCCGGTGGGCTGTGCGCTCCCCGTGATCCCAGCTACGCTCCTCGCCCCGTGCCAGAGTGGTTGAGGAGCTCCATGTGCGGCTTTATAACAATGGTGCTTGAGGGACTTTCCCACTGGATCACAGAATGCTGTTCCCAAAACAAACTGACTGGCATGGATTCAAAACTGAGAGAAAGTGAAGAGCTGCACAGAGGGTTCGTTCTTGCTGTTTGTACTTCCAAGGATGACAACAGGAATAAGCACATCTGGCCAGGGAACAAATAGGCTACAAACTAGTTTATAATCAAACATTATCATCATCAATTGTCTTTTGAGCATTTGAAGCAATACACTGGAATAGGCAGAAACTATGATCATGCAGTTGATGCCATTACTTGGATAGAGTTATTCTTAGTAAACAAATAATCTGTGTGTTCACATTTTAGAGCTGCAAATATGATCAGATAACATGATGTATTGTCATTTCAATAGATAGAGTCAAAAGAGTCTTCTGATCACTGGGGTAATAAGCTTTCATTTTTTGGTTCAAGGAAACAGGAGGATGGAAAAAATTCTGTGATTTCATAAAGAGGTTGTGTGTGCTTGCATTTTTTTTTATTTTGTAAGATAATTGATGTACTTCAGAAACTGGAGACTGACAGAAACATAGGTCAGTGCTTTTATGCTGTAGTGTCCCATTCTGAGGAAGCTAGCCTGTCATTCACAGAAAACTAAGCTTTCTTCAGGTACTCTCTGCTTCCTAGTTTAACAAGTTTGTCTGCTGCATTTACTGCAGAACAGTTTGTGCAGTATCTAATTACCCCACAATGACTTTTTTATGTGGCAAAACACACCAACCTTGACAATCTTTTTGTGCGGCAAAACACTCCACTTATTATAATTCCAAATATACGAACAGAACCAACATGGATAATAGCAACCTTCAAAATGCATTTGAAAATATTTCAGCAAAAAAGCAATTTTGAAAAAATAATGTAGAACTCATAGCTGCAAGCTTGCTTCCAGTCCACCTTAATCAAAGATATTGGTGGCACATAATCCCTTGTCATAATAAAGTCCAGAAATGAGTTTTATCTTGCACCCTCCAGACTGTACTTAGAAGATGTCAGGGGAACAGGTACTGCAACTTCTGACTAGTGCTGAGTTTGAGAGGCAGAACTTCAGGCTGCTACCAAGCAGCTGAAATTTGGAAGGGTGACTCTCACGTTAGTCACACACCTCTGTTGCAGGAGAGCAGGTCACTCTTAAACTCATGTTAAAGCCTCCCACCACCTTTTCCTATGGATTCAGAGCATAGTTGCCCGTGAGCAGCAGTGCAGCAGAGTTATACCCTGGCTGCTGAAAGAGCCATCCTGTGGTACTATGGGTACAACTACTCTGCTAAAAACCCTAGAGCCTGGATGGCTAAGAATGTTGCAAAACTAATAATTAATTTATTAGATTAATTTATTGGCTCTTGAAAACATTCATTTCACACCTTAGTATGACTTGAGTGGATGCTTAAAGTTCACTAGGAGAATGACTTTAGGAGAGTACCACAAAAATACATGTTACTGCTAAATTTATTACATTCATGTGTTTGTGGTTTTGGCTCCCACCTGTTTGGGTCCTTTACATCTGGTTTTCAAGAAGGCAAATTACTAGTTTGCCAAAGACTTTTTTAAAAATTTACAACACAGCAAGGGAGAGGAAGTCATTATTTAATGAATCCTGAGGGAAAATTTCTTCCTGGTGGTAGCAATTAAAGACACACTGCACACTTGTTGAATCACTAACTTAGCAACATAAGTATAAATCTAGTGGCAGCAATCAGTGATCATATTTCTGATGTCTTTTATCTAAATGTACCTGGGAATTTAGTTAAGAAAACTAAAATTTGAAGGAATATGTGTCCAAAGAAAGGAGTCCTACACATGGCATGATATCTTCATGTTTTGGCATTGCTGGCACATAATTTTATTAACTTTTTTCTTGTTTTATTTCACTGGCATTTGTATATGAAGAGGAAAGAACCCATCTGCTCATTTCTTTAGGTATGAATCAAGTTGTTATCACTCTTCTGTGAGCATTAGATGGGGTATTCCTAGACAATAGGGTACATCTTTGAAAATTCCCCTTGCATTTTTAAGTTTTAGGGGACACCTGAGCATCTATAATGTTTGAGTTAGTACCACTAGGGTGGATTAGCACTGCTGATCTTCCAGCTATTAGTTTCATGTCAATATGTTAAATGTCTTTCAGGCTTTCTCATACATCTCAGAAGGGGTATGAATTCCTGCCTCTGCCATTGCAGGCAATCTGTCAGGTAAAAGTTACTTATTTAAAAATATTGATGGATTTCTGTGAAGACTAAATTTTATTTCCCATGGTTTTGCCATTTCCATCTACTTTATTTAGTAAAATACAGCTATAATTTTGTTGTACTGCAGTCACACATCTTTGGAAGGATTCAAAATTTTCCTCTGAACCACAAATTTGTGGGTCTAAGAAATTGCTTACACTCAGGTCAGCTACGTAATTTGAACAGCTAAAAAACTGAAGGAAAAAAGATAAATTGGATCTCCAAATAAATATGGTATCTGGACTATGTACTTCAAAAAATAAATGAGTCAGTCTCAGTCTGACACTTTCACACACTGACCACCTAGTGGGCCATATTCAGGGAAATGCAGACCATTTATTATCTTCAAATTCAGGTATGGCAATTCAGGAGATGCAGCACAGTTGTTCCAACATGAGCTAATGTCATCATAAAATGGAAGTTAAAAAGAGTAGGAAGCAAACAAAAGGATTTGGCATTGAAGTTCACAATGTAGACTTCATTTATTAATATCCCCACATCGAGCAAGAAGATTGAACTTACAGACCTGATGGATCAGTCGAGCAATACTACATGAGTTTTCAAAACCAGGTGTTAATACTGGATATTGAACTAACATAAACAGCTTGAAACTCTTTGGGTTGTGTGGGATTTAAATCACATAGGGCTTGTGCTATGCTGTTAAGCAGAGATCTTCCCCACTTAAAGAGTTAATGCTTTATGAGGTTCCATAGATGGTTACTCATCAATATTTTAAAAGGGCAGGGAGTATGGTGTGCGGTTAGTGTTTCACTCTGCACACCAGTGATAAATATCCAACATGTAAACTACTGCTGTAGTCTTCAAAGGAATACCAAACAGCTTAAAAACATCCTGTGAAAGGGGAGGAAAGAACAGTTCTTCTGAGTGTTACTTCCATGCCTTTGTGTAAAATGGTGAGTACATGCAGTGAAGGTAAGACTAAGGGAAAGAAATTAGATTAATTATTTTTATGTGTTTTGCAACAAATTATATAAAGGAAGGTTTCATTAAAGCAAGAAAGTAATAATCTAACCTATCAGTGCCCTTCAGCGGACTCATTCTTGTGTTTACACTTATTTTGACTTTTCTTTCTTACTCTTGTTCTGATTGAAACTCTCTGGTATTGTTTTTTACTTTGATATATATGTCAGATAAATTTCTAGGCACTTGGAGATACCTAAGACAAAACAGAAATGTGCTCAGTTCATTCTCTTCTATCCACACTTTCAATAGTGCCAAAATGGAGAAGACACCTATTACCTTTCAACAACTAAAAATAACTTGACTGAAATCTGGTGTGGTAAAAAAAAAAAAGGATTTTTAAAAAGTGCAAATTTTCACTGAAAGAAAACAAGTTGTTTACACATCTGGAGGAGTTCAGTCCACAGTCTCAGTCTCTTATGCTGCATTCTTCTTCATAAAGTAATTCTGTTGAATTCAGCTTTTACCACTACTTTTAAAAAGCCCTTCCGACCCCTGTATGGTCTAATAATGGCTAGGGGATGTCCTTTAGCCTTCACCCTCTTTTAATTCCAGTCTATATTTGTTTTTTTTGCCAGCTTTTGTGGTGTTGTAATTTTAATAATATTGCTTTAGCTTAAACATCTCTTTTCCATTCTTGGTGAAGGTTTCCATCACGTAAGAATAGACTTTCATATCTCTTAACAGCTTTTTATTTTCTATACCAAATAATCTGGACTGACATAAAATAAACTCTCCATTCTTACCTCATTCTAGTAGCAGAGCTGTGCCCCCATTTCAGTATTGAATAATCTTTCTTGAAGAAGGGTGACTGAATTTGTGCATGGTGCTCTCTATGACAGCTTGGACGGTATCACTAACTCTCAGAAACCTTGCCTCTAATGTTGTGTCTCCTAGTCACCCCTTGGGGAACTAGAAGTATCCCTTCTATTTTTCTGTATTTTCCAGGGGATCCAGGCAGGATACATTTGTCTGTCCTCATCTGCAGTGGTTTGAATCAGGTCTCAGGCACAGAAGTTTGCGTTTCCACTGCTGAACTTCATCACATTTCCCTGACTCCATCCCTCAAGATCCAGGCCTCCCCACATGTGACAAATGCCTCCCACCTAACACTAAAGAAACTTCCCTGTCCGACCATCCAGGAGCCACTCTGGCACAGTCACTCTTTGACAACCCAAGCTGGGACCGAGGCCCTTTCCCAGATGCACATCCCACACTCATACAGTCACACCAGGTTTCCTTACCCACCTGTCCCCAGATTTCCCATAGCACATTCTCAGCCATTTCGATCCTTAACACAACTTAATGAGGGTACAATAGCAAAATATCAGCTTGAGGTGGATGCCTCCAGGGAGGGATCCCAAACCCTGGGGGTTTATACCTTTACTGGTAAGCGTGGGAGAGACTGGAGTCCTTGGCTCCTGCAGTGTCTCCGAGTGTCACCAGGCTGTGCCACAGGTCCCCGTACCCTTTGTTATGCAAAGGGTCAGCAGTTCACCGTCTTGCCTGGGGTCCTGCCACCCAGAGCTCAGTCTGCAGCTGCACACAGAGCTGTCTGCACTAAATGTATTCCTCAACAATGCCAGAGGGAAATGGCCTTTTGACACGTGTAATCTTTGCAAAAAATCCAGTAATAAAAGTAGAGAGAGCGATATTGACCCTAAGACTATGTCAGTGCTGTTCTCTGAAGAACTCCACCAACAACCAACCCTCAACCTCTCCTTTCAACAGTAACCATCTCCCACTGAACTTTCCATAAAACTTATTTACTACTTTCCTTCTTTTCTGTCTTGGCTAACAGATTCCCTTTCAGCAGCATATTCAATAATTTAAACAAAATCAAGTAGACACAATCTACCTTTGACCTAAAACATTTTCCAGAAAATTGTCTAGAAAATTGTTCATCTTATTCATTGCAACTGATCTAGGAGGATTTATCTTTTTTTATTGTTTCATTTTGATTTGGTTCTGTCAAATTCTCTTGGGGTCAGATTTACAAATCTGTATTTGCTGGGATCACATTTTCTGCCTCTTGACAGAAACCTCCATTTCACTTTACATCATTTCTGTCTTGATAAAGCTTGTAAAGGAAACTTGTTTCTAGACTTTCAAAGTAAAATTTTATAACGGAGTTTAACTAGTTTCTTTTCTCCCTTTCACCTCAACAGAAACATTAAATATGTAGATACATGCTTTTTTAATGTCATGCCATAAATTTCTGTAATCTCTTTCCTATTATTCCTTTTGTTTTTCCCCAGGATCATGGTTCTGGGAAGAAGGTAAGCTGAAATGTTTGCTGAAGTTCCAAACCAATCTTTTACCCTGTCCTTACTATACCACAACCTTTTTCTTCTTTTTCACTCCATAGCCCTAATCTGTTCATTGACATTTCCTTAAATACTTTTTCAAAGAGCTCACTCAGCTTTTTTGACAATTAATATCATTTGACTTAAGGAACTGTGCTTGAAAGGTCCAGGGGTTTTTCTCCATACCATTTGTTTTATGATTTTCTTTCTCTTGTTCCCCTCCCCACCATTCTTTGCAGACTTTATTCTTAGTCCAAATTTCCTTTTTGAGGTAACTATTTTCATGCAGTTTTCCAAGAGCACCCATTCACAGAGCCTTTTTATTTATCTTCCTTTCATAGCATTAATATTAGTATTACAGCTTTGAAGAAACTATATGTCCCTTACACATCCAAACACATTCAGGACAGCTCTGCTGCTTTCCAGACCACTGCTGAGACATTCATACCTTCCTCCAGATACTACTTCAGGTCTTTCTGTGCCATGCTCCAAAGAGTGATGGAGTCTAAAATATACCTCTAGGTATCTGAGAGTGCTGAAGGCTTAAAATTTTTACAAGGGAATGCAGCACATCAATTTTGGATTTTTGAAATCTAAAACATGGCTTAGAGGTTCATTTTTCCCATGCACTTTATTTAATTTAAATGCAAGTAAATTATAACCACTTGATAGAAAACTGTAATTCTTTGTATGACAAGCATTTTGCCTATTGCCTAGGAGCCACTGCTGTATACTCCTGATGGGTAAAAGTGTGCATATTTGATAAATTTATACTCATGTTTGTCAGGCAGAGAACTAGGCTTTCAGATGTGAGCATGAGTTGAATATTCTTAACACAGTACTCAGTCCTGCACAACTTCCAGTTGCACAGGCAAGCAGTCGTTCAGTGGTAAATGAACACTTCCAAGGCAAGTGCTGAAGCATAAGCAAACTTTGCATGTTCGTTAGCAGGGAGGACCAGCTGTGAAAATGAGAAATCTCTGTGTGAGTGACTGACTTGACTTTGTTTTCCTTTGACATACACCTCAGTTGGAGGAAACTCCCTTTAATTCGACAGACCAATTGGTAGAGTAAATACTCCTTGTCAGGGAATTTAACTCAGGAACCCTGTAAAAGGTATTTGCAATGGATGTCTGAAAAACAGATTTCTTTAGTCTCTGACATCAGCAGTTAAATAAGAAAAATGGCTTGCACATCTTCTTATTTATTAAAATGAAATGAGTTTCATGTCTGTAGTCTCATATAAACATGCTAGAGGCTCATGGAATATTTCTCCCTGACAAGTCAGCATTTCTTAGCTGACCTGTTTCTAAGAGATGAGAGTAGTTTGCTAGGTACTGTGAAATGGAAGCATTACTGTTTAGGGGCTGCAGTGGTGTTAAAAATACCATAGCATGAATAATTGTGAGAGAGAGGTATTTCCAAACCACAGGAGGCTGCAAGTTCAATATGGAACTGCAGTCCTTTAGGCGAGTAACAGCAACAACTTTAATGCTTTTCTTTTCTGTAGATGTAATATGCTCCATCTCTGAGTGCCATTTAAAAGCTTTATTAAAATGCCACACATGCACTGCTTTAGTAATAAAGATCATTTTAGCAGTCTAGTATTGTTAATAGAAAAGGAAAATGAAGCTGACCTATAGTAACTGATGATTAGGCTTAACTAAGAAAGGAGCGAAATATTATAAACTGGTATTCACAAAGCTATTAAAATCTGCATTTAGAGTATTTCTTTTCACTTATTCATCAGAGTAAGACAAAGAAATGTATGCTTTGGAAGCCCAGCTACAAGTGAGAGGGCAAAGTCAACCTGACAGATTATTACAGCAAATACTGTTAAATACAATCTTACGGACACATGCCATTATCTCAGTATTTAACTTTTTCTTTTTTTTTTTTTTTTTTTTTTTTTTTTAACAAAAATTGCTCATTCTTAGTGAAGGAAGGCATCATCTTTTGTCAACCAAGGGTCAGATTTCTGTCATGATGCAAAAAAGTCACCTTCTAAAATGTCACTTATATAGGTACACTATTGATCATTGATTTACCAGTGTTTTCCTTGCCAGTTTAAATGCTGTGGTTCCCAAAATCTAAGGATCTTGAAATTGAAATGAGAGTCTAAAAGCCCTGACCCAGCCTCTATTGCCTTTGTGCATACAAAGGGTGAGAAATGGCCTTGGACTGGGTATCTCTATGCTAACAAGTGGAAAAAACATTCCAGCCAAAATTCAGCATGGTAAACTTCTGAGCAATTAAATTGAGAATCCAGTTGTTCAGATGTTTCAGCCTCATACACATTTTTAAAATGCACCTACTCTTATCAGCTAGTTTCAGTTAACTCAAGGACCCAGCATATACCAGTTTTGTTGTACCTCTTAGTGTACTTATTTATATTATTTGCAAATGATATTAGATAATTTCTCACTTATGTTCACACATCCTCTTTTAATTTAAATTATCTATTTAAGAAATAATTTACAAATAAACATAATAAACTTGTAATGATTTGCCAAATATTTCTGGTAACAAGCATTCCAGTGAAATGAGTGCTTGTTGAGTGCTTTAAAAAAAAAGCACTTAGTGTTTATTTTTCAATGTCAAAACATCTGGTCTTGAGGAATTGCTCAGTTTATTTATTTTGTAAATTTTTGCTGGGGAGCTTTCCCTGATTGCAGGTGAAATTTCCAGAGGAAAGAGGAGGAATAAAAAAAGTGCATCCTAGGTTATATTGTACAGCCTCACCTGTAATTAGACCAGCTATAGGCAGGTAAGTTAGTAGTTCAGTTACCCTATGGTATAAATGGAACACAGACCAAAACCGTTTTATCAAAGGTGATTTAGAGGAAAAGCCTGCTTTGTGTGATCTAAATTAGCCTCTCTGAGCAGAAATCTTTTTCCATTGACCATAGTAGGCAGCTACAGCTGAGTTAAAAGCTCAGATTTAAGTAAGATGAACACCACTGAGATTCTGTCAGAGCGAGGTCTTGAACCTTGCCTACAAAGACTGGTCAGCTGTTTGTTCCCCTGCATGGCTAGTCTGTCTGGCTTTCCCCTTTCCTGCCCACAGCTTTCTCAAAGCCATTCTGAAAATCTGCAGTTGTTTTTTATGCCAACGTGGAACAAAATCATTCAAACTTTGAATATTTTTGCTAAGCAGAACTGCTGTTTTCCAGACAGTTCTGTAGTGGAAAACTATGCACCTATGACAAAAAGAAAAGAGAGAAAAGTGTGAGCCTATCCAGGCTTCAGAATGTGAAGTGCTGCTGTTAAACTGTAGCCACAAGATGAATCATGTACCAGTTTCGTGAAGTATGGACATGCAGGAGTCTTTGGCAGGTTCACAGCAGTTAGCTCTACCTCCTGTAGTCAGTTGTAATGATAAATGGATTTCATCCTCCTGACCATTAAAGACCCAGGCAAACAGTTACCTTTTTTCCTACCTCACCCACTCACTCTCTGCCTTTCAATGTTTCTTTCTTCCCTCTCTGTTCCTGTTCTCACACAAATGCTTGAAACCATGACGAGGCTCTGTGATACGATGAGTCTTTACAGGAAAAACTTCCATATTTCCAAACTTAGCCAAGTTTAGAGATTTCTGTTAGGAAAATGGATGGTGGTTCTTCTGTTAGGGAAAAGTCCTTTTTATAAACACTGTCTGGATGCAGACAGTCATGCCGTAAGTACACTTTGAAAAAAAGTAAACCCATAGTTTGTACTTTCCCTTTCACCTATACTTAAGCTGTACTTGCATTATTCAGTTGCATTTAATTTCCTCACATTTTCTGGTTTTACGTGGTCTGTTCCTCGTGTGGGGATACCTATTTATCTCTTTATGTAACCTCATCGTGTCTTTGCAGGAAACTACACACAAATTTAAAACCTAGACAATGAGGTAATACAAAGCATCCCTTAAGGAGAAGAAACAAAGCCCTCTTCCTAGTTTCTCTGTCTTGTGCCCTCCTTTCTGGGTAGGTAGCTGGGGGCCAATGCAACTCAGAAGATCCCTTTCCAAGTGCACTGCGGGTGAAGGGCTTTGAGCTTCTGACTATCCCGAAGCTTAGGCTCCCACAGACTTCCCCAGGCTGCAATCCTGCCCTTCAACAACACTGTTTTTTTTAACAGTTCCTGCCTGGCATCCAAGAAAAATGCTCTGGACATCTTCCTTAGATATTATTAAACATGAGTGCCAACAGCTGTAATAGACCGACCTGAGTCGTGCTAGAATGTAGACAAATTGAAAACATTTCATAGAAGTCCAGAAAAATTACAGTCAAACCTGAAATGAAAAATCTTAATAGAATGATTTTCCTTTGAGGATAATACAACTATGACTAGATTCTGGCCAGAAGTAGCCACTCAGTCTGCTCAAAGAAACATCAGTTCTTTTTTAAACAAGATGAGAAAGCTAGCCTTTTTTTTTTTTTTTCTGGCATTGTAGGGAACACACAGTTATAAATACAATATTCCTGAAGTAGCAATAGAGGTAATGTCATTTCATCTTTACTACCAGCTACTGAATTCCAGAAAAAAACCCATAAAATCTCCTTTCCATGAGTTAATATCCCTCAAGTGCAGTCACACTCATAGCCTCTGCTGCATATAAAAAACAAAAAAAAACCAACAAAAAAAAAAAAAAAAAAAAACACCAAAAAAAAAAAAACCCTAATGGGAGAAAATTGATATAAATCTCAGAATTTAGCACTACACTTGGTCTTTAGTTCAGCAGTAGGCAGTAACTGTATTTCTGCTGTAATATTTCACACGCCTTATAAGTCAGTTTTACTCAGCTAAAATCAAGAATTGCACCTACTCTGACTGTAGATAAGACAACAAATAAGACAAAGTGAAGCTCTTCATGGAAATCCCCCTCCTCTTTTGCAGGATTCATATTCACATTATTTAAAACTCTCTTTTAACTTGACTTTCCTTTCTTCTTCTTTCTTCTATGTCCCTGCTTTCCTCCCTGCCTGAATCCCTCATGAAGCTCCATGCAATATGCTGTTCCTGTTGAAGTCACTGATATTATTTTTGTCAGACAAGGCTTCACAGTTTTACTGGTCCAAGATCCCTGACTTTCCTATCAAAGCAGTAACTCCTATTAAATTAACTAACTGGTCAATGACCACAGCTCTTTTCTCTTGCAACATCAAAATTATGAAGCTCCATTTATTAGGTGAGCACAACATCATGACAGTATTACAAGCTTTTCTTCAAAAACATTATTACTATTATTAAATGTTTGTATGCAGGATTTCATTAGCAACAGTTTAACTTTGGATAATTTTGAGGAACTTAAGAAAGATTCTTAACATTCAGAAAAAAATTTAGTTCTTCAGAAAGAAGAACTTATAGTCTTAAATTCTCTTTTTTCATATAGCATTCTATATGTAACTATCTTTTT
Source organism: Lanius collurio (assembly GCA_020086605.1). Lineage (NCBI taxonomy): Eukaryota > Metazoa > Chordata > Aves > Passeriformes > Laniidae > Lanius > Lanius collurio. The sequence continues at coordinate 20,890,664 of JACBWW010000012.1, read as the reverse complement.
ACACAAATCAGCTATCTCAGTATGAAACCACATTTTTACAGTTCAGTCAATCTTGAAATTTTGATAGAGGTAATTTGAGAAGGAAAGTTGTGCAGCTGGTGAGGATAAAAATAAAATATTTTTGTTTTGCAAGGTTGATCTTGAAACAGTAGCTGGCTAAAGATATGTTCAGCAGCTTGGAGGTTTAGGAAAAAATATAAAAGAAATGGATTAGCCTGAGGCAAAAGGAGTCAAAAATAGATCATAAATCTCATACTTAACAACTCCTGCTAACATCTCCAAACATACCTATTTACATTATCACCTTCTTGAAGCAGTGTTTAGGCCTTCAAATATCTCCATAATGTGCCAAGTAACTGTGTATCATCTGTATGACAGTATCATCACCAAGTTGAACGGATTTTCCATGTGGACAATCGGCCTATTCTTTACAAAGGACACTGAATGCAGTTTTTGCTGGGCATGACTATAACAAAAAAAACAAAAGACAGAGTGAGATGGAAACTTTCTGTAGCAGTAACAGATTCCTTGGAAACTGCTACTACCAGCATAATTTTCCCAAAAGTTTCTGGAAATGCTTTTTGAAAATTAGAGAGCTGCTAGAGTAAATTTGTTTAAAGAGATAAATGCATGCTGTAAATTGCACTTTGAGAAGAGCTATCATGGAAAATGTACCAGATCTGGACCAATCTGAAAATAAACTATCCTTGTTATGGTGGACATTAAGATAACTGGCTGCAGAACAAATGTCAAGGAAAATGCTATCAAGGTAGAAAAAAACTTTTAATTGACACAGCATTTCTTATGTATGAGGCAGCTGCCATAGAACTTTAGAACTGAAAATACAAGATGAAGGAAACCCTGTGGGTACCCAGGAAAGGCGTGGAGAAGCCCAGAAGGATTAACTAGCTTTACTCCTCCTGTGCTATCACCTCTGCCCCCAGATCCAGGACCTCATGCCAGTGTGGTGCCAGGGCAGCAATCTGCACCAGGACCACATGGATCCTTTAGACTGGTGGTGTCTAAACCAGCATTGCCAGGGTGGCCAAACGCCCTGGCCTCCTGAGCAGCGGGCAAGAAGCAGCATTCACATGATGAGACATGAAAGTGCTCAGGAGGGATAAAAGGAAGATGGAAGGCAGCAAATTTGTGACCAGATTGCAAAAGTATACACAAGAAGAGGAAGGGAACCATGAAAAAAAAAATTGGAAGGGAACCAACAAACACTGCTAATATTCTGTGTATAAGTTCCTATGCCATATCGCACTGAGAAGAGTTTGAAATGGAAGCATGGAAACAAGTTATAAGATTTGTATCTGAATCTCTGTGAAGAGGCAGCAAAGAAGGGAGTGAGAAACCTGTGGGATCAAGTAAGACAAATTTCTGCTTGTGGGCTTCTTTTAAGCCAATAAGCCATACAGCACCCAAGTTCTGGCATTGTGTTCTAGTTCTTTCTATGACTGAAAACCAAAGTAATATCATCTCAAAGTTAAAGCACAGTAGCTAAGCAAGAATTGGACAGAATTTATTCGCACAATGTATGGATTGATACAAGTGTCTAAGAAAGACAGAAGAAGCAGAAGCCTAATGTCTCCTGGATGTATCTATATTTGGGTTTGGAGCAGCAGAGGACAAAGGTGGTTTTAAGAAAAGGAGGAGGGAATTGAAAAATCAGATAAAGTCAGCCAGGTAATAGAATGTTACATGATGCCAGGTGTTTTTTCATGCTGCATGAAGAAATCCTTTAGTTGTAAAAGATAAAAAGAAAATTTTTATTTCAAAACATACGAACAACAAAAAACCCCTCCAACCCTGAGCCATTACTCAGAATATATGCTCACTCAAGTTAGTGGGAGTTAGCAGTAAGCAAAGACCTTAGGATTTGGACCAGTGACAATAACTTTTTTGTAGAGCTGAGTGCTTACATGTTTTCGTTGCAAAGCAATTTTAACAGTGTAAGTTCTGAGCCCCAGAAGTAAGAGTGGAAACATTGACAGAATATTAACTATAACAACTCCCAGTAGATCTCAGACTTCCTTTTTGTTTTAAGATGACACAAATGTGATAATTCGGTATGTGGGTTGCAGTGTTCATGTTAATTTGCCCTCAGTTAGTATCAGCCTCTCTGCCAGATGTATTTCCATATTTGCTTCAAGAGATATACTACCATTTAAAGTATAATGAAACAGCTCTGTTAGCAAAAATAAAAGGAAATTAAAAAAAAAAAAGAAAATTGATACAATATATTGGTGGAAAATACTGCTGTAGGTAGCAGCATTTTTTAGCAGAACATTGTTGTGGTTTGGGTTTTTTTAGAGGTCCAAGGGTATCATACTGAAGGCATAAGATCAATAGGGGCGATGTACAGTTCATAGAGGTACATGAGACAGAGTCAAGGATGATTAATTTTATATTCACAATCACATTTGCTCCAGATTATTCATGAGAAGGAAAAGAAGCAAAACTCACATCCTGTTATTATCAATCTTGAAGACTCTCAGCAGGTAGTTAGCAGAGTAGCTTCTTTCTCCTCAGCAGGGCTGCCTGGATTTACATCACTCTGAAACCCAGCCTTTTAATCTCCAAATTTCATTGTGCTACTTCCACCTCAGCAAAGATTAGTAAATGACTGAATCAGGAGTTACCAAAGAGGAATCAGTGTTCCATTTAGAAGCTGAAATGAAAAAGAGCTATCCAAAAAGAGATGCAAAATATGGCATTCCCAGAAGGGACCTCAGAGATAACAGTCCAAATGCCTTCTACATCAAGAGGCAAGAGATAACAACATCCTGATAGAGGCAAAGTACGGAGATGACTGGCTGCTTAGCAACCTGGTGCCTGAGGTGAACCCCAAAGTATAAAACAAGATGTTGTAAACACCTAACTGTCTTGAAAGTACAGGCTGATTTTTAAAAAGTGGAAGGACTATTCCTAACCACGCCTTTCGGTTTCAGGAGGAAAAATTGGAGGCAGTTCAATTGTGAGAGCGCAAAAAGGAGACAGGAGCTACACAGAGGTCTGCACCAGACACCTTCTGTAATCCGAATTAAAAGGATGTCCTGCAGCTGGTGCCACCCGTGTAGGAGCAGTCACCTATCAGCAGGGAGAATAGAATCCTGGATATAGGTACAGGACTTGTAGTCTTTGCCTCTGCTCCTGAGAGAAGCAGCCTGTCTTTTTTTAGGTGAGGCAGCAGAGGAGATCAAACAGATAAAGTATTTTGCAACACTGATATTTGATAATAACTGGAGTGTTCCTCAGTTTGTTTTGCAAATTGCTTTGATTTATGCACATGTTGACAAAGGAGAGAGAACAGACGATCATTGAGCTCAACATAATGAACCCAGTAGATCTTACTTTGGGACTATTAATCTGATTTTCGTAAATTAGATTACAAATTTAGGAAAGCTACAGTACAGATTCTCTGAAACATACTGTGACTTGTTATCTTGAAATACTGCAAATTTGAGAAAGATTCTCTGCTAGAAGTAGGGTGAATGCAAACCATGGTTGAGTGACATTATAAGCATTTTCCCCACAAAAAATAAACTTGAATCAAACCTGTTAGGAATTTTGAAGAAATACTGATAGACACTAAATCTCATGAAGATTATGTAGTATGCACTCTTTTCTTTCTAGATTACTCTTTCTAACACAGCTTGATTAAAAGAAATCAAAGGAATATATCAAAATAGAGCTATTCAAAAACACAGAAGCAAAAATAGTGTTAGATATAAAACTTGAAAGTTTGGGTGTGGATTTTACTCAGTTTTTGGTTAAAAAAGCCTTACCTTTTTCTTCGTTTTTTCGTATAAGTATTTATTTTGCTTATGTTTCCCTCTTTTTATAAGTTATTTTAAACTGTTTAAATGACTCTGAATCTTTTGAAGTTACTATGAAAATATAATTTAGCAGGGAAGGAAATGTGAGCACAGGTAAGTCACAATTTCCTAAAATCTAATAGAGTGTCTTCTCTTTTTATGCCTTATGACTAAGTAGAGAGTTCTGACCATAACAGAGAGAGGAAAGTATTTCCCTGAGATTTGATGGCAAATGATACACTTCATAAATTGTTTTTCCTCAAATCTATCACTCTTTGTACTGCATTACTTTATTCTGTCATATCTGATGCTGAATTTTGAAGTTATATAAAGGAATTTAGATCACAATGAAGACTTTACATATTTTCAGGCCATAGAACTTTGTGTACTTTATTTCATGTATGTCTCATATATTTGCCAATCCTGGTTCCTTTCAGTGTATAGAAGATGAACTTAGGATAAGTTCAAACCAACTGCAGGATAAATTGTTGAGAACCACGTGCATTTGTTGCTTGGCTTAACCCAAACCAGAGTCATAGAGAGTGAACAGCTCTGCTAAGCAAACAGCTTGGCCATGTGTGCAGGCTGACCTCTTGACAATTCAGAGGTCGCTAACTAGAGATGCAAATGCACAGGTGGCAAGGGTGTAGTGCATCAGGAGAGGGCTGAGGACATGGGATTCACAGAGAGCTTTGTGGGAGCAGTGACACCTGGCCATCCCTTCAGATTTCATGCTTTCAAACCCTGAGGCTCTTTCAAGGATTTTTGCTGCTACGCTCTGTCATGTCAATCAGAGCATTTCATTGTCGTTTAGGACTCTGTGTGTGAAGCAAAATCACAGAAAGAGCCTTGCCTGGAAAGGATTATGTCCTAAACAGGTCTGAGAATCCGTGAGTGGATTTAAAAAGTAATATAAGACAGGGAGGAGAATCTGAGGACGATGATCAGAGCTGCAAGAGCCAAACAGAGTAGTTGTAGGTACCCAATAAATCAGTAATAATGTCACTGGTAGGTATTATGGAAAATGTCTCCTCTTTGACAATTTCAGTACAATATCCAACCAGAAAGTTTGAATTATTTACTTTTTACAACAATAACAAACATATTTGTTCTAATGCCAGCTATGCAATCTGTTTGGGAAAATACACAAATATAATACGTAGCAGATTCTGCAATAATGAACACTCCCTCTTTGTCTGTAGTGGATTAAAAGCATACAGCTTCCAAGAGAGCTGACTAGAGCAAACACAACTGCATGATAGGGCCAGATTCTCAGACTATATAAATCATCTGCAATTGAAGTCAGTTTAGCTAATTGTACTAGCAGAGTATTTTGACAATTTATTATTTAAAAATAAGATGGTAGAAAAGAAATCAGCTTTGCTTACAAATTTTATCATGGGTGCTTTGCCAATAAACAATACAACCCCTTAAGGATTAGAAAGATCCTTTTATCTTGTTAATGTTATAAGACATGGTACTCCTCTCATCAGCAGGCAAACACATACATTGTTTATGAAATTGCATACTGCCTTTAGGCATGTTATAATCTTATTTTTGCTCATTAAAATGCCAAGGCAGACCATTTTCAACTCAAAATCAGTAAAAAACCCACTCTTGTCTGTCCTCAAAATTCACTTGCTTTTGCATCTCTCAGTTTTAAGAAGAAAATCATTAGCCTTCACGCTCACAAAAAGTAAGCACTCCTGCTTGAGCTGGTTCCCTGTTGGCTCTGGATCAGCACAGCTAGCTGGAGACCAGAAATGCCGCCAGGGTAGCTTACACCCTGGTAACATGCAGTCCTTCAACAATGCTAGTAAACAACTGAAGTATGTTCTGAGAGTTGCTAATACAAATTGAATGTTCTTTGACCCAGAAAATGAACTGTACTCAGTAGAGGAGATGCCATTCATCAAGGCTTTGTTCTCTCCCTTATTTGAAATGCTTTTGGTCTGAGTCCCTTTTGGTAATATCCCCTGTACCTGACATTCTCTCTAGCAAATCTACGCATCATCTGAGCCAGGTGTGTCAAAATAGTTCTTTTACAGAAATGTGAGAGTCAAATAATTTGGAAATTTGCTCTAAGAAAATGCAAGGAAGAAGAAATGGTTCCTTAAAAAAGGTGGATGTTTATCTCACAGCAGAGTGAAATCTGTTGTCAGAGCATTTTTAGTCTGCATACTAAACAAAATAGCTACATTTTATAAGGCTTGCAGCATTCAAACTGGCTTGATGGCTCATTCCAACTCTGTTAATACCCTGTATTACTTGTAGTACATCTAATGATATTGTTAACACCAGTCTAAAGAAAGGGATAGAGAGCAGCAAGCAATATTTTTTTTGTTTGTTTATTGCTAGCACAGTAACAACATAGCAAACAACAGATGCCTGAAAATGAGGGCTAGGTTATAAGGTCGGTCAGTGAATTAGGGCTGAGAAGTGTGACTCACTTGTTCATTTCGCCTGGAAAATAATTATGAGTGGGAAGGTACAGAACCAATCTCCTCATTGGCCCCACACTGCACAGGAGCCTCTGCTGCTGGCAGGGATGGCTAACAGTGTCTGAGAAAGCACCAAGACCAAGCATGTTGGGAAATAACCTGATGTTTGCATGCTGGGGGCTCAGCAGCTCTTGCTTCATTCTTCCCATCCGCTTCTACAGAGCCTTGCTGACTGCTAATGCAGACAAGCTGGAGAATCAAGGGGAAAATTGTTCCTGGATATCAGGGAGCACTTAGGAGCCTGAATAAAGTACTCTGCAGTGAGGATACATGTCTTTGTAATTGCAAAGCTTGGGATTATAAAACAGCTCAAATCACTTACATCTTTCCGATTTTCATGGGGACTTCTTAAATGGAAATTGTAGAAAAGCAGTGGGTGCTTCCAGAGATTACAGCAAATAAAGTCCTGGTGAGGGCAGGTGCAATTGCCACTCACAGCAAAAGCAATGGCACGTAGCCAACACCAGGAATGAATTTGAATAACTGTTCTTTTGCTGCCTCCTGTTTTCTGCTTATAGCAGCTAAAGAGTTGTAGTATAGGGGAATTAGGAATGGAGGAGTGCTGATAACAGAGATTCCAGATCCCTTGAAGCTTGAACATTCAGTGACTTGGAGGAAAATTGAGATTGTGCTGCAAGATACAGAAAAAAAGGTTAATCAAGCTCTGAGACTGAGCTATTGCACTTATCTCTACCTTGCCTGTGGGGTTAGTATGTGCAGTCACTGAGAAGCTGTGTGACTGATAAAAAGCCTTAAACTAGAAACAAAGATTTTACCCTTACTCCAATTTCAAACCACTGGAACGTCCTGGCTTTAATATCAAGGTTTCATGTATCTGAAGTGTCAACATTGTGAAGTCTCATGATGCTACCACAAGTCTAGAAAACCTCCTGTGCTTCTGCAAATGTTATTTTTATTTAAACGAAAGCTAAATTGCAGCCTTGCTTACAGTGGAGAAAATGTGAAAGTCTTAGGAGATTTATTTCAAATATGTTTCTGAAAGCATTTTTGTGCTTGGTTTAGGGGTTGTTTCAGTCTCAATACATGATTTTTCACTGAAGAGTTGAAGTACTGAGGGTAGAACAACCTTAGCTGCAGGGTTTTTTTCCAAAGTTTTGTAGTGTTTCTTCATAAGGTTTAACTTTGAAATCATTCACTCTGCAGAAATAAAATATAAATAATAAAATTTGCATACATTCTTCTCTGTTGAAAGATTCAATTTCCACCTCAGGTGTATGCTATAGCAGCTCTATTAGGAGCTGCGGCATCACAAGTGCATTAACTCAGTTTATAGCAGACCAAAATCAGTCATGTGTGTTACATACCTATTACATATATTTGCAATCATAAAAGAGTGGAGATAATCCACACAAAATTTCAAAAGGAGGAGATGGTAATATTTAAGTCAGGGAAGTGATGCTTACTCAACTGTAGCCTAATAATTACTTAAGCTTTTATGGTTTTATGGTTTATACAATATGTATAACAACCAGCTCTTGCCTTTGCTTGGGCCAACTTTTCCTAAGTAAACAAACACATACCATTACCCTATTTCAAATTCTTTCATGAGCCTAATATGAGAAAGGAAAGTTGGATCTAATTTTAAAACCTGATGCCAGTCTTCTATGGCCCTGTATACTCTCTCTTATGCATGAAGGGCACAAAACATGCTGATCTGAGAGGTATTTTAACAGTATGAGTGTGTAATTAGCTGTGCAAAATGCTAAATGTTGCAAATATTCTTCATTTTCTCAGTCACTTCTGTACACATATAACCTATTTGGGATGTAATAGTCACAGATTTCCACTGGTGTTTTAGGTATGCAATGCAAACCAAACATGTAGGTGTCTTCCAGTCTGAATGCAAATGGGCATGAAACCTATGTTTGGCTAAAGACAAGGATGCCCGTCTTGTCTGGTAATTATTGAACTGCATGAACACTGGATGGTTCTCAGAGAATTTCAGAGAGGGCTATCAGCTTGTGCAGAGATGCCTGCCAAATCTTTGAAGGTAACTTTCTCAACTCATTCTAGGATATGTGTCCTCTGAACATTCTGTGAGGGAATGTACAGAATATGCACAGGTTCATGCTCACCTTAGCATTTGTGCATATGCTTGGGCATGTATGGCCTGAATTCTGGACTGTTCTTTGGAAAACTTGACTTTTCTGCTTGGAGGAGGAAAGGCTGGTGGTAGATTCCTCAACTGGTAAATAGCTATGCTCAGGAGAATAGGATAAGGACAGTAAATGCAAAGCTTCTTAAAATGTACTACATACATGGTCCAAACTAGCAGGACTGCTGTTTCATGATAAAACAAATATTGTATTGCACAGCTTAGGCTTCCTTCTCTGGCAGGAGCAGCATTTTGAAATTTAAATAGCTCCATGTGGCACTGTAGAAATGGATGGCAAATCAATAATGGATGCCATTTCAGTCACCTTGTGGTGGTGTAATTCTCTGTGTTTTGCTACACTAATTAGGTCTGACTTCAGTGAGAAACGTTTCAGGAGCAAGGGGGTGAATTATTGCTGTGTCCTGGCTGTCACTAGGGAGATGAAGTAATGTCAGAACTGAATAACCTCAGTGATTTCAAGAGCCTGTAACTTAACATTCAAGAGGAAGAGGGAAAGTCTCACATTCTGATTGTGCAGTTTACAGTGAGTTTTGGGCTCAATCAGTCTGTGTCATTGGCTTCAGATGAAAGAGCATCAGAAACCATAAACTGCACTTACCTCATTGCTGTCATTAATTACTTAATTGATCTTATTTTCACATTCTCTTAGAGACTGAGAGTTTCCTGCAAATAAGTTTTTCCTTCATTTGGATCCAGGGCTCCTCCTCTGAACCCAGAGTGAGTTGTGGGTGCATGTGGGATGGGTTCCAGGCTCTGATGCCTCCCTACTCCCAAAGTCACTGTGGAGGAAGAGCTTAGGAAGTAGAATGCAGTTTACTTCCATGTAATAAACCCAAATATTGTTAAGGAGGCAACAGCAGCTCCCTTCCCATTTATTTGACTCTGGGATTTTATTGTGAAACATTAGGTAGAGATCTGTTGCCTCCCTCTCCAGGAACAAGCTGCTTGTTTCTGAAGGTGGAAGAGAGGCTTCCCTCCAGAGTGTCTTGACTCTTCTCTCCAACAGCATGCTGTCAGCCACATCATAAAGAAAACAGATGGATCAGGAACAGAATCTAGAGAGAGCAAGTACTCTGAGGCCACTAAGCCAGTGTGACGTACCAGTTCTATGCTTTTTTGGGAAAGCATGTGAACTCCCTCCCTTTATATTAGTGTGAATTATGATTCCAAATAATCATTGCTTCTAACATAAACAGTTTCTAATATAAACTATTCCTGCTGGTTACCGCAGCCAGCCTGAGGGGCATGGAAAATTTCAGTTGTTACATCACAGTTATCCAGAGAATAGCAGTGGTGATTGAAATTATTTTGCAGTGGTTTGAATAGTGCTGAGTGAAAGGTGATACAGAATTATTGCACTTCAGAGAGGGCAAACATAAAGCAGACTCAGAGCTGGCTTTCCTTTTACCCGGCCTCTCCTTGTGGGATGTTGGAGCTGACAAAGCCACTAGTTTGTGTGGCTAATGTTCTAATCATTTCTGTGCTTCATCCAGTGCCCTTTTCAGCCTTATACAAAACTGGGGAGGAGGATGAAGGATGAGAGGATGGCTGTTATGGCACAAGAGAGTTTACAGATAAGAGTTTGAGCTAACAACTCAAAATCAGTAATGCCTTATTGTGGTGCTTGATAGTCTGCCAATCAACACACAATACAATAAACAAGAACACATGTGAGCGTGTGTTAACTGGTATTAATTAATGAATTAGCTATCAATTGGCCAGCTAATTACACTCTTACTGCTGTTAAGATTTCTTTCCTTAAAGAAAATAAATGCAAGTAGAATTTCTTAGTCAAAGCTAATCAAATGCATATAATCTTTGTTTCTATCAAATTCAATAAATTTAAGTATATCAAATGTATTTACTGAGTTCAGTTGGTGTGTACCACCATTTAAAGCTATTCCTGTAATGGCTTTACAGACTGCTTAAGTACTGTTAGAGGGTGAATAAAACTCTAAGTTCCCTTATTCTTGAATACAAAGGATATATTCTCCAATGCATACAACTTTCAGCAATGTTTCTTTGCTTCATACCTGCAAATGGAGACCAAAAGAAGCATTCATTAGTGCTATCAAGTTTATTGTCCATCAGAAGATATATGTAGGGTAGGTTGTTTTCTGATTGGGATGTCTTGTTTTGCTCAGAAATTTCTGGTTAAATTCTAAAGTCAATTTTATTGTTCAGGTGATTCAAGACCTGACAGTAGCTCCCAGATTCACTTGGCAACAGCACACCACAAAACCAGGAACCTTGTATTGCTTTTAAAGTAGAGAAAATAGTGATTATAACTGATTTATATTTTTACAGCTGCAGAAACTGAAACGATCCCTCTCCTTCAAGACTAAAGGCTTGCGGAGTAAGAGTGCAGACAATTTCTTCCAGAGGACTAATAGTGATGTGAAATTGCAAGTAGACTTGATGCCTGAGGTGAGCACAAGCACTGGGCAGCTCCCCAACTCAGAGACCCAGGTGTCTTCACCCACCAGAGCCCAGCAGCTGCCAGAAAACAACAAGACTCACATCTTCCAGGAGCACATCTTCAAAAAACCAACCTTCTGTGATGTCTGCAACCATATGATTGTTGGTAAGAAACATTTTTTTTAAATCTTGTTGAGTCTCCATGCTAGAACTTGCAGGATGACCTTTCTCTAACTTCTGTGAGCCCAGGTGTCTACTTGAGAATATTTGTGCAGAGACATTCTGGACTTATGTCATATCTGCCACAGGCTAACACAAGTTCTATATTTGTTGACAGATGTCTTGCCTTGTAGACACATATTGTTATCACAAATTACAGGTGAGGGATTCAGCTGGAACCAAACTCCACTGTCATTCAGGTTATACTGAGCACCAAGGACAAGATCTGTTTTATACTACACTAGAAGCAGCAGAAGTCCATATTGCAAATATGTCCACTATCCTCACTCTTTTCCACAGCAGTAATTTTAACTCTCTTGCTCCTCATGTCTGCCCTCATACCCCACATTGCCCCCAGTTCCCTTTCACTGTGGTGACCATGCCTACCTTCCCAAGCTGTCCCACATATCACCATATCACCTAAGGGACAAGAATTAGCATCTTCTGGGTGGTAGGTTTTTATCTGAGTGTGTGTGTGAGTGTGTGTGTGTGTGTGTGTGTGTCTGTGTGTGTGTCTGTGTGAGCTGGCTGTCTAGGATGAATATTTTGGGACATCGGGTCAAAACCCGAATATAACAGCTGAATTTACATGGCAGACTTTCTTGGGATTCTTCTACCTGATCCCTGCTCTGCACAAAACCCCACACTAACTTCATACCCCTGAAAGACAGGCCTCTCTGCTCTCTGAAACTGTCCATGAGTATGTAAGTTCCTGCTAGGGACTGACTGACTGACAGACAGAGAGGAGCTAATTTTGTTATTGTCTCTAGTGTGCAGAAAAACTTCATGCTGAGCCCCTCTTGTAAGGTAATTTTCAGTGCAGTGTAAAGATCTAAAAAGCCAGCCTTCATGCAGATAACCTATAAGGCTGTGCAAGGAGATGTCAAGAGAGAAGTGCAAGTGCCTAGAGGTGTAGATTGTGCATGGCCACCACTTTGGGAAGCTGCAGGAGTTGCTGTTCAGAAATCTGGTACTAGAAATTCACATCCTCATGGATAGTGTTGTGCACATGGTTTGGTCTTCTTGCTTACTTACTCTCTACTTGTCCCAACACAGTAGAGAAGGAATAAATTCAATGGCAGTTTACCAATGTGAAAGTGAGTGACATGATTTCCAAGCTTTTAGGCAGGATGAGGAGTTAAACATTGATTTAGCTTCATGTAGAAGTAGTACAGGTCTTTGGGTACAAAATATTGCCAGTAATTTCTATAGCTTACTGTAAGAAACTTGTGTCCCTTGGCATGGAAGTCATTGCCTTTTAGGTAACAGTATGGTAAGTTCTTGAAAGATGCTGAGTGGACTGCTCAAGATTTTTCGGATGAGGGTGCTCGGTATTCCCCACTTGTGTGAGGAATTTGTGTTCTTTGGAAAAGGCAACTGTCTAACAGAACATTAAATCTGATGCAAGACAACCTTGCTTGCATAAATTAACTTATATTCTCACTGCACCACAGCTATACTGAATCCAAGGAAACTGAGGAATTTTAATCCCAAATTTTTCATGTCATTTTCCAGTCATTTAAGGTTTTTTTCTACTTGAAGTGGTAAAATAAATGAAAGACAGAAGCAGTAAAGTATCAGTATCGGGGAAGTTCACAGTCCAGAGATTGATAGGAAGTCTGGAAGAGCAGTTAGTTGAAATAACTTTATATATGGGAAAAGGCCAAGAATTTGTCTCCTTCAGTAACGTGGATGGATGTTCTATCAAAGCTTATTTTCACAAATATATACTGCAAATATAAGTTCTTTGAATTTCTGGCAGCTTCTTGTGAAGTTGTATGGAGATTAATATCATCACAAATCTGCATGACTCAGCAGTAGTGTTTCAAAATACTGCTGCTCATGACGGATTATTGCTGGCAGCAAACTTTGCAGAGAGTAAATCCAGTTTATAAACACCCATGCCCTTCTCCTTTGCTGGGCAATCTCTGTCCGACTGGAATAGGAAAGTCCTGAAGCACAGCCCTAAGCTTCAAAACATCAGTTTTAACCCCCCATGCTTTCTGAATTTTTTCTGTTCTCTCAGCTGAGGGCTTCACTTTTCTGTTCTTTATCTCAGCCATTTTGATAGCTAAAGATGCCTTTTATAGTTGCTGAAGAAACTAATGTGACCTATTTTGTCTGGTAGCAGTCTGAGTCAGGTGAATTGCTCTGACCTCCTCCAGCTCATCTTTGCTTGGAGGTGAGGCAGAAAAGATGTTGAGAATTTTACCTTGTAAAGCCTTAGAGTATAGATGCCCTGAATAAATGTCTTCTCTATTCCTATAATCTTCTCTCTTTGATCCTTACTGCAGTCATATGTAGTTTTGCTGTATTGTATTTTAAGCAGCATGGTAGATCTAGATCTTACTGCTTGCTCTTCAATTAATCCACTTAAGATGTGCAACTGTTGGTTACAGAAATAGTGAAACAAAACAGGCAGCTTTCAGGAAACCCTGTCAAGCGGGCTCCAAAAGACAGACTGAAAAATTCTCACTTCTGTTCAGGGACTCTGAATTTATGCTTGAAACATGGAGCCTATTTGTTCTCTCTATTTGTATTTTTCACAGGCAGTGACATTCAAGAGTAATGAGTCTGTGACTTTAAATTCCTCATTGATGAGAATAAAGGCAAAGACAGATACATGTTTTGAAGGCCGGAGGAAAGAGTCCAGGAAAACTGTGTCTTGACTTTAGATGGCTTCAATTTTGCCACCAAGAATGATTCCAGGTTCACCTTAAATGGCTCTCTGATCTATGAACTAAGCAGCTCTGTCTGGTACGCGGCAGTGTAATGAGCAGTGCACAGCAGGAGTGTGCAGCAACTGCTTCAGCCTCGCTCGTGGAGCAGAATCTCTCTGTAGCTTCAGAGTGAACAGGACCCTTGGAGGAGAGACAGCAGGTTCCCTGTGCTGCTCTTTTCACAGCAAAACTCAAGAACTTGAAACATTATCTTGCTACAAAAAATTATGTGCACCATCTTTGATTCCTGGGCACTATGAGCCAAATATTGCCTTTGGGATGCAGTAGCATCAGTGTATACATATATCAGTAAATTTACTCTTTCAAATGTTTTTCATGCATCCCAGAATGCAATGCAACATATTCAAAATAAAATCTGTCTATAGATTTGATTTCAAAAAGCAAAAAAAGAATATCAATAGTGTGCTTCATACCTCACTCTAAAGGCAGGAGTCAGAGTGTTCCTACTAACTGTACTAGACTGGAACTCAAATTCCACCTCAGTAAACCGAAGAAAAATTTGCTGCAGAAGCAGTAATTTTCTGTCAAATGAAATAATGGAGGAAATTTCCCATTTGAGGGAGATTTGAAGAGTGCATGTAGAATCCATTTTACAGCATCTAATACTCCAATAAAAGAATCAGTTCTAATAATGAATTCAACAATAACAATTCATATTATTTCAGACCAAGTCAATAGTGTGTTGGAGCAGACTCTACTCCTCTCTCCCACTCACTGTTTTGCTGCCGTGGGTGCCTAGCATTGGTTAGTTTAGGACTGAGGTTTCAGCTCCACAGAGGGCTACATATTTTCCTAAACATATCCACCCTTGAACATCCTCCCACAATATGTCTCTTAGGAAGCCATTCATTTACTGGTTTTAGTAGTAGTATTTATTACTATTTTAATATCTAACCCCAGCAAGGGAAAATTTTGAAAATCAAAGCGTCATGTGGAATGTATTACTAGATCATCATTTAGGAGACACTGGATTTTTATTTCTGGTTTTTCTTTTCACATCACAGTGAAAAGAAAACCAAGTCAGAATACCTCTGAGTTTGCTTCATGTTATCTACCATTTTCTGTGTTTAGCAAGAATGTGGTAAGCTTTGGCAAAGTCAAATTAGGGCAGGAAAACTGCCTGGCACCAGCAAAGATAGATACTGTTAAATTAATGTTGCATCAGGTTATAGTCTTAAACTATGCTGATCAGAAGCAAGTTCTTGCTCTTCTTCAGTCTCTGGTGTGTCATCAATCATCTCTGTGACACTTCACTGTTGAAGAAAACATGATGTCAGTACTCTATAGTTGAAAAACATTGTGTATTTTTTAAGAAAAACCTCCATCTGTAGACTTCTCAGCGTTTTACTCATTTCCAGATCATTTCCTGTGCTGATTCACATGGAAAAAATGTTACTTTCCACATATTCCAAGAATATTACATGTAATTAATATATTCCTATCTAAGTCAAATATAAGTAATGCAGCAAAAAAGTAAGGCACTTTGCTTTTAAGAATATATTGCTTTAAAGTCACTCTTTTAAAGCTGTATTTTAAAGAAATAGATGCTCATTTATAATATCACATGTTTCTTAGTGTTTCTAAAGTGCACTTAGCTGTTTCATGCCATTCTTAATCTTAACTATGGTACAGAATTTTAACCAAACACCTGGTGTTTTTGCATACCTGTCAGAGCATGTTTGCCTGGAGCAAACTTGCAGAAAGACCAGGAAAAAATGTGGTCTGCAATGTCCAGTAATAGTCAAAAACCAGGTCCTTCTGGATCATGCCACTCCAGGTTTATGTACCTGAGATATATGCATGTATAGATCTTCTCAGGCCAACCAGGTTTCTGGTCTGGATGCAGATTCTCTGGGCCTTTGCAGCTCTGGAGGTAAATAACTCAGTACCTGCCTTCTCAGGGAACTTACCAGATTCTACTAAGAGAAACCTGTGGAAAACTAAAAAGCTAATAAAAAAGATAAAACCAAAATATAACTGTAGCATAGTTTCCTTTGATTCTATTAATCAATAGTGCTTAAGCAGTGAGATTTTGTTATCCGTTCAGTATTGACTCACTCCTATCACCGTCTGTACTGGTTTAGCCAGTCATTCTGGAGTTTCAGACAGCCAAAAAAGTACCATGAATAATTTTTCTCACTTCATCTTTTAAAAGCAGCCTGTATTTCTTTATTTCTCTGTGCAGTTGTGGCCACTAAAACTTTCAACCACTTTTATCCCCAAAGCTGTATTGCTAACTTTCCCCCAGAAAGTTAGGCTCAAAGCTGAAAAATTGGCAAGGTTTTCAAATGTAAGAATAAAGAAAGAAAGAGGTCTGTATTGAAGCCATGGTTCCCCTTTTCTATTAGATCCTGCATTTGAAATTCTTCTCTTAGACTATCAGTAACTGCGACTAATAAGTACTGGAAAAACTCCATGGTTAGAGGAAGTGTTTATATAACTGTAATTTATGTGGATGTTTATTAAATATAGAAAAATTTCACAGGAACTATGACACAGTGCTTTCTGCCTCCAGTCTGATCAGCTCACTCCTGAAAAATATGCTTGAATTTTTTTAAGCTTGCTGCCTCACTTCATTTAGTAGGCATTCTGGTTTGGTCCAAACTTGCCTATATTCAGCATTATACAGGTAGACAAAGGTGCAGTAAACAGTCACAGATTGATCACCACTTCTTGGCAGCTAGACAAAGTAGATGTACCCTTGGAAACATGACTCTAACTGACTGCTTTCCCAAGGCTATGATAGTTTGGAAGATTCTTTGGACAGAGATCTTGGAAAAACCAAAACCAAAAAAGGGCATTTTTATTTATCTTGCAGGATGAAGGAAAAAATAAATGTTATTCATTCAGTCCTGCCCTCTACTCTTCCTAGTCTCTCTAGCATCTCCCAACACAGATGACCTTGAGGGAAGAGATTTGTGTTACCACTTCATCAGTATGGGAGTTGTCCCCTGTAGGGAAGGGTGAAGATCTTCCAGTGAGGAGGACACACTCCTGGAGCAGGACTAGTGTAGTCACAGCTGAGCCTTCCCACATCTATTCTCCAGATGACAAACTATTGCTACTGCTATATAAATCTGTGTGTGAATGGTGTTTGTTATTAAGACTTTTCCCATGGAAAGAGGCTTTCAAAAGCAGACTCCTATTGTTTTGATTGTGAGGAAAATCCATTAAATGATGCCTGACCAATCTGATTGCCTTCTATGATGGCATAACTGGCTGGTTAGATGAGGAGAGAGTGGTGGATGTTGACTACCTTGACTTCAGCAGGACTTTTGACATTTTCTCCCCTGACATCCTCATAGGCAAACTCCAGAAGTGTTAGATGAGTGGACATTTATGTGGATTGGGAACTGGCTGAATGGCAGAGATAGAGAGTCTAGCTGGACACTCATCACTAGTGGTGTTCCCCAGGGGTTGGTGCCAGGTCCAGTCTTGTGCAACTTATTCATCAATGACCTGGATGAAGAGGCTGATGCATCCTCAGCACACTCGGTGACATTACAAAACCACCAGGAGTGGCCAATACCCCAGAGTCCTGTGCTGCCATCTCATGAGACCTGGACAACCTGGAGAGCTGCAAGGAGGGGAAGCTCCAGAAACTGAGCAAAGGCAAATGCAGGGTCCTGCACCTGCAGACGAACAATCCCAGACAACAGTACAGGCTGAGAGCTGACCTGCTGGAAAGCAGCTCTGCCAAGAAGGATCCCAGCAGAAAACAAGCTGTCCAAGAGCCAGCAGTGACCAAGAAAACCAATGATATCCTGGGCTACATCAGGAAGAACATTGCCAACAGCAAAAGACAGGTGAATCCTGCCCCTCCACTCAGCCCTGGTGAGACCACATATGGAGTGCTGTGTTCAGTTCTTGGCTCCTTGGGCAAGAGATACATGGAGCTCCTGGAGCAGGTCTGGTGGAGAGCTACAAAGATGACTGAGAGCCTGGAGCACCTCACTTAGAGGACAGGCTAAGGGAGATGTGTCTGTTCAGCCAGGAGTAAAGGCAACTAAGAGGGGATCTCGTCAATGTCTGTACTTACCTGAAAGGGGATGCTCAAGAACCAGGCTCAGTGGTGCCCAGGGAGAGGACAAGGGGCAACAGGCACCCATCTAGCCATTATCCTAGGCAAGCTGCTCTAGTAGAACCTGATTCAGCAGGGAATTGGACTAGATGATCTCCAGATGTCACTTCCAATCCCAGTCACCCTGTGATTCTTTGAAAAAGCGTCATTGTGTAACCTTTTCAATAACTGGTACCAGGTGCCATCCCACATATTACTAAATGATCTACAATCCCTGTCTCTACCTCCTCATTCCCTCCACTAAATTTACTCATGTATTTAGGAGACTTCATTTCAGTTGATGACAATAAATATCTCTGGGCACCTAAATCTTCTTCTTGACTCTTTTCAGAGTCAATGTAATTAAGAATTGCTTATCTCTGATCTGCTGCACTAAGGTTTAGGGAAAACAAAAACATTGTCATCTAGACTCTCCAAAATTTCCAAACAGTGGACAGTTTGTCTGTTACAATAAATAAAATGGGAATAAACAGATGTAAAGATGTAGCAACACATATGGTATGTGCAATACAGGTGTGCTCCATCTACTTCTACTCCTATTTTTGATAAACATGACATTCACACAGCCCCACATTTGTAGAGAAGCTACAGGAGGCTACACATTATCCTTGCATTAAATTATTATTTTGCTTTGTTAACAAAGAGTTAAACACACTTTAAAGCAAATATTGAAAAGCAAATATTTAGTTTGTTTATCCTCTGGGAAGGCTTCCTCCTCAGAGATGAGGCAAGAATGTTATCAGTAAATTGGATAATCAGGAACTGCTTAGCTGAGAAAAGAGGGTGGAAATATATTTTAAATTCTAATTTGTCCTTGAACAGCATCAGACATGTTTCCCATTTGTTACTAGATAATTTTCAAGCTCACTTTAATTTGGGGGAAATTGCTATTAATATGAAACTGTTAATCCTCAGTCAAAAGCAACTTTTAAAAATGTTGACCAACATTTGCTGTTTAATTAGATGGAAAACAATAAACATTTCTAGAACATCTACAATTAGTATTTTAATGTGATGTTAGCCTTGGTGATTTTTAACCAAAAAGTACATTAAAAACCACCAATACCCTATTCAGTAGTGAGTAGGCTCTTGGTACCATTGCTCCTGTTATCAATTCTAGTGAGTAACATAATGGCAAGCTCAAGGTTTTTTAAAGGCCAAGGAATGAAGCAAAATTCAAGTGGGGTTTTTATGTCCTGCTATGTACTTTTCCAGAGCTCACATGGGACATTGAGTGTTTACAGATAAGCAAATTAAGCTCATCTTCTTTAGAGCTGACCTTCTTGTAAAAACGTTATTTTTCTCTTTAGAGTCCTTGTCTACCAGAGTGTCACTGTTATGTGGATAATTGCAATGCTGAATAGCTGACAAAAGCATTATCTAGAAGCAAAATTATTAGAAGCTTTATCTTACTATAAGTTGCAGAAGTCTTAAAATCAGGCACTTAACAGAAATGCTTTTGCAAGAAATAGAGCACACCATCATGTAGAGTAGAATGCCTACCCACATTTGCTTGTTGCTGTCCTTAATATAGAAGGATGTCTCAGAGAGCAGGGACCCTTGTGGCTCATATGGAGCATCGCATGTTTTGCTGCTTTGGTAATGGGCATGCAAATTCACCGGCTCTTCTCTAAACTGCCAAAATTTTAGTTTTGCAGGTATGCAGAACCCAGAGGTGTTTTCCTCTTTGACACAGGTTTATCTTGTACACTGAAGGATGCTGTGAACACATGGCCTGACTTCTAATTCTGAAGACATGGTCTGTTAAAAATTACATGCAGTTGAAAATTATGATTTCATTGTGGTTTCCTTTATAATATGCAGGGAGTGATCTATGTTTATCTGCACGTCTGTTTACAGCAGCAAGGTGAGATGTTGTCAGTCTTGCAGTGTTTATTACATTGTAATAAATTCCAGTGTGGGGAGCATCTGGGTACCAGGTTTATTGAAGAAACAATGGCATTACAGTTTTACCCTACTTATTTTTTCTCACACTAACTCACTCCCTTCCCACCATCCTTTCATTCTCTAAGTTTCCCTTTCCCTGCAAGGGGTGTCACTACTAGTGGCATTGGACAGAAAGTCATGTTTGTTCCTGCTGTGATGCTGCTTGCAGTTGCCCATCTCAGGCACAGTCCCTGGGCATCCCCTGGCATTGATGTCCATGACTGATGTTCAGCATTGATGACAGGATCTTCCTGCATTTCCCAGACCCCTCCCCAGGCCAGGATCTTCACCTTCTTCTTTGGCCCCCTTCTGCTTTCTGAGACCATTTCTTCCTTTCAGGAATTCATCTCTTGGCACGAAATCTTCTTTCTGGAAACCAAGTTCCCAGTTCCTCCAGTCTAAATAATGTGCACATGATCAGCCTTTTAACTAGTGCTCTGGTCCCCTGTCTCTTTATTATCTGGAGGATTTGGGATATACTGCTTTTGTTTAGTCAAATTGTTATCATCATTTCCAGCAGCCAATAGTGGTTGCAGCTTGCAAGTAGCAGCCTCCTGCCTGAGAGTTCAGGGGTTCAGTTTCAGGGGTTCAGTTTCATACATTCACCCACACACTTACACAGCAGTTACCTGCTGCCTGTTCCTGTTCACTATTTCAGCTGTTCTTTACCCACGACATCTCCAGAATCTTAATATCTGTATTGACATTCAGCTGTGTGCCAGTACCTTCTGACACATTGATCTGCTTTTTGCTGGCCTTTTGTTATATGTTATAGCTTTGTACACTGCACAACTGTACAACAGACTGATACAGCTGCCGAGACTTTTGCTACCCCTACGGGTTTCCTTAGCCCTGATAGTAGTAGCGTAATTGTGATCGACGTTAATTAAGGTTTTTGGACAACAAACCATTTATCCATGCTGGTGCAAACCACACGTGTAGATGAGAAAATCTATGGCTTGTGCTGGTTTGGCTTGTTCCTATGGGAATACAGGGTGAATTCAGGTAATGCAAATACTGTCTTGCCTTGGATAGTTTTTAAGTGATGAACTAAATTATTTCTGTTGACAGAAAAAATCTTAAAAAGCAGATTTTTGGTGGTTTTGACTTAATGATGTTAATACTTAAGAGTGAAACTTCAGCTTAATGTCCTTGTTTTTTTCACACCCCAGATTGACCCTTGGGTTGGTAATGTTCTTTTTGCTTTGATGAGCTACATAAACTTCTGTACAATCATTTGACAGAAGTTTTTCTTACTCATTTAATTCGTAATTGATGCCACATGGAAGTGTACCTGGAGCTGTGCTTTAGGCCAGTACTGCTATGTGTCAAATAATGAATTCTTTCAGATCATGACAGTGAAGGCTGAGATTGCCTCTTTGAGCAGATGACAGTAGTTAATGAAGTGTTTTTACTGCCCAACCTGTGTGATTTCACTGAAATCAGTAATTATTTCTGGAAAAAAAATATTAATTTCCTCCACACACCTCAACCCAACTGGCACTTGTTGTGAAAGTTTTCACTTGAATGTTTTTCCATTGGTTGGAAATTGGGAAGAATTCACAGAAAACATGCTTAGATATTGGAAGGGGCTGCCCAGGGAAGTGGTGGCACTCAATGTCATGTTCTGGTTGACAGGGTGGTGTTAGGTCATAGGTTGGACTTGATGCTTTCAGAGATGTTTCCCAAATTAATTGATTCTGTTATTCTGTGATTCCATATTTCCCACATGGAAAAGGAACTAAAACACATTTTGCTATAAAATGTGGTTGTAAAATTCTGAAAGGTAGAAGCACACTGTGGCTAACTGTAGAAATAACTTCCCTGAAAATTGATGCCACCAAACTGGTGTAACTACCCACTTACTTACGGTGAACTCCCTCTAGTCCAAGCAAATCATGCTGTCAATTACACTGGTAGCTTCTGATGAGATCCTCCATAGCTATGTGTGATCCAAGGGACAAAAAGGGTTTGGAACAGAAATCTGTGCATGTGGCCAAATCCTGACCAGCCACTAGATTTTAGCCACACGTCTATCCTCTGTTGCTCCACTTCCCATGTCCATCACTAGCTACTCTAAAATGGAAATAAAGAGGGAGGAAGAGGAACTGTGGTCTTGGAAAGTCACTCTTCAGCATTTTGCCCCATCACTGCAGGCACTGGCAGTCAGTTTGTGCTAACACAGACCTGCAACAACACTGGGAGGCTGCGCTGGTGAGGGAGTGGCAGGAGGAAAGAGCCAAAACCCTCAGTAAGTCTGAAACAGCACAAGGCCAGTGAACAGCTACATACCATGGGGCTTTTTGTTCTTTTTAACTAAACCTTCTAATTGATTTTCCTGATCTTCTGGCAAATAGCAGTCTCTCGTTTCAAGCCCACTGATGATGATGGAGCCACACAAGCAGCAGGCTATGTTGAAAATCCATTAGCAGAGCAGAGAGGACATTAAATCCCTTTGCTGAGGACGGACTGTTCTTTTGTTCTGAAATTCTTTTCCCACATTTTCAGCAAGCTCAAAGTCCTGGTCTTCATTTCACATCATAGTTTTTGTTCGCATTTCTGGTTTCTGTTTTCCAACTCCTCTGTAATGGTACAAGGCCTTTGGAAGATAAATGTTCTGGCACATGTGAGCAGCCCTACAAATTTCAACTGCTCTTTCAAAGCATTTCAGAACACAGGGAAAAAAAGGCTGCAACTGGGCATCTTTTCATTTCAACACATGTAAGAACACAGGTGCAGATAACCTGGGCCTGTAAAAACCGAGATAGTTTGAAATCTTACTTTCATCATCTTCACCTCAAGAGGAGTTACTTAAAATGCTATGTTTACTAATACTACTGAGACAAAGATCAGCCATTCATCTCTGCTTGTCCTCATTTGAGATAACGCATCAAGCCTAATTTCTCCATGTTCCCTTGTCGCATTCAGTTCTGGCACCATCACCTCCCATAGGCAAGTCTATGCCTATCTTCCCTGAAATATTTTCTTTCTCAGCAAAGCAGCCCAGTGCAAAGACCTATGAGCACAGGCTCATCAATCTTGAAAATTATCTAGAAAAAGAGATGTTGATATATCAGTGCCAGTTTGTTCAGAGCAAAGAACGTTAGACATGATTTAGCGTGTTTAGAGGACTGGGACTTTTTCTTTCAATAATAGCTGTTAGTTTATTTACCATGGTGTTCCAGCATCCTAATTAACATTTACATGATCAAAAACCTGAGATGATATTTTAAGAAATGCGGAGGTGGATATTTCCTTTCAGAGATAGATTTTTATAGCAAAGCTGCTGAATATGTGAAAAGTGCATTTTGAAAAAACTTCTTGTGGACAAATTTTTAAAAGACTTTATTTTAGCAGGGATATTTTTCGTCTTTGTAACTGTCTTGCAGAAAAACCTGCCTATTACTGCCTCATTTTTTTCTCAGCATGTCATTTCTAAAGAAAACTATGTCACTAGGAAGTCAGTTCTAATTTTATGCACTGTTTTGTAGCCTGCCTACATGCAAGGCAACTTTTCTTGCTATTTAAACATTAGATATTGTTATGGAGAAACTGGGGTAGGCACTCAGTGGACCCACACCTCTCAGTGACATATAATCTAAAATTTATTCATTTGATAGAATAGGTACCACGATTGGATAACAAGTCCTACTCTATGGAAAGTAAATTTAAAAGCTACAGCTTCTCTGCACACCCCATTTGGTTTAGAGTGACACAAGGTGGACTCGGGAACAGAACACTTTAGGCAGTCAAGGCATCAGGTCAAGACCTGGAAGCTTGTTGCCAAGTTCAGATGTTCCTCCTCTAGCTCCAACATGTTGTTGGATGTCCCTGTAGAGTATAGCCCATCCCAAGCAATTATTGATTTAACACGCCCAAAACTCTGTACATTTTGAACTGGCAGATTTACCTGTATAAAAAAAAATCCAACTTAATAAAGAAAAAATCTCATTACTAAAGAGTAACTCTGTGTCCATCAATTTGAATTCTCCATCAGGCATCAGGCAGCAATGACTTCCAGTGTTCAGCCCTCTAGAGTGGCTGGGGAAATCTGTGTTCAGGCCTTGATCTATGGCTCACCTGATGATCAGCTGAGGATCTGCACCTCTGTACTCTCCAAAATGTCAGCTGGGGCAAGTTATGGGACAGCATCAGTTAAAAAAAAAATAATCAGAAGGGTGCCAGGCATTAGGAGAGAGGTTAGTTCCCAAGGTGGCAGGAGACACTTGGGGAAGATGGAGGCCAAGGAAGGGTGAGAAAGAGACCTCCCAGCTCATTCTTACAAACTTAGCGGTTTGGATGAATTAGGCTCAGGATTTTTACTTTAAAGATCTGGATGTAGAAAATGCCATTTTCTGATCTCCTCACGGCTCTTGACTGAGATAGAGCAGGGGAAGGAGGAGCACTTGTCCAGCAGCGGCCAGCCACAGGCGCAGGAAGCAGCTACAGAGGAATTTTTAAAAATAGCCATTACTTTCAGCATCAGAGCTTTTACGCAAAACCAGTTAATTAAAAACTAAGAAGGGGGCATGAGAGGAGACTGCACAAAGGCTTAGAGATAACTGCAGAGGCACCAGTCCCATTTCGGGGATTTCCTCTTTTTAAGGTGACATGCTGAATCCTTCACTGCTGCAATACTGGCCCAGCTTGCTTAAAATTCTCCATTTTCCATAAATTTTGGCATGGATGCAGCTTTCTGGTGACAACTGTAAATGCATTTAGGGAGAAAGGGGCAAGACACTTTATTTTTATCTGCCTCCCACAGCAGAAGTTGAAGTTTTATGGAAATTATGTAATTTTAAATGTATTTGTTTTTCAAAGTTTTAAATTAAAACAATTTCTGACTGGTATGTTCCTTTTAGGTGGAATGATAAAAAATAGTGGACACAGCTGGATTAGCTGGAGGTGGCAGTCTCTCTGTGTCTCTTTCCCTTCCTCTTTCTCTCTTTTATAGTCTTGAACCTTTTCATCCTCTCCTTTTTGTTTTTTCCCCACTTTGGTGTAAGTGCCTAATATAGTTATGTTTATACAGCCAGTATAACATCATGTTGTTACCAACATTTGCAGTATTCTTTGAAATTTCTCCAGGCTGTAGGACTTGTTCTCTCTCTCCAGCTATTAATCTTATGTTGAGACTTGGAACAACAGGCAAAAAGCATCAGCCAACAGTGCTGGGACCATAGCTGTGCTGGCCAAGAGGATGATACAGGTTCCCTTTGCGTGTGTGTGACAAGCAGATTCTCATTTGCATTCCTTAGCAATGTGACTTTCCTGAAATGCACAGTAGTTACTAAATTGCTTTTTAAGAAACATAGACGTAAAAAGTTGGAATCAAATTCTGCCCTGTTCCCTCTGTCTTTCTTTGCCTCCAAATATTTCAAATCTCCTATATTGAGGTGTTCTGTTTCCATTTAGGCCTCCTCCAAAAAAGACTTAGATTTACAAAAAGTGATGCAGTGTGTCCTTTTAGTAGTATTTGAGGTCATTTTATCAGAACAGTTTAAGATTCAATTTTCCATGACTCTTCTGGAAAACCTAGCCACTGGTTTAGATATTCAAATGGGAGCTGACCCAGTCATAGAGTATTTCTGGCAAGGTATTATTAAACATGACCTGCTTCTCAAAACAATGCACCATTCCAGACCTAGGTGCCTGGATACATTAGCTGATATCTGAAGAAAATGACTGGGCAGAACCTCATCTGTAAGTTTATTTAAGAGCTACTCGGATATTCTGACATGAAATTTCCTCTTTTTTCTTTTTCCAGTGAAACACTGTTTCTATGGTCAAGTTTTGGCTTTTTTTGTTTAAGAAAAAAATATCAACCCATATAGACTGGGAGATAGATAATACATTAATGAGTAGGACACAGAGGACATTTGTTCAAACATCTGTGTGTTTTTTTCCCTATGTGAATTTCATGGCTACATTGACACTACTTCATTCACCGAAGAGGACATGTTTAAGTGTTCATGGACACTATAAGTCACTAAACATATCTAGTACTTTCCATTCTAAACCCTCACTTTTAGAGTTTGCAATTTTTACAACTTAAACACTGGCATGTGGGCCAAAATAGTATTAGTGCAACCTCTGACAGTTTTACCCCTTACTCCCTCAAAGGAGAGCTATCTCATACAACTTTTGGCAAGAGACAAAGACAGTGTGCCCATAAGAAAGCTCATTAGGCTATTAATTACTTTGTATTTAGAATAAGGCTAATGTGATACTCAAGAGATGTTGCTTAAAGACACACACTGACTGAGGAAAGTAAAAAAGAAAGGTTGAATAGAACTTCCCATTCACCAAACACTGTCTGCCCTGTTTGGTGAATGAAGGTGTTGTGCCTTGAATTAAAATAGTGCAAATCACATCCACAGACAGCAACCAAAAAGTGACTGAGCAGAATTTTGTTCTGTCCTGCTCAGTATTTAACAGGTGGCTTAAGCAATCTTAGTAAAGGTCTTTGGAAAAGAGGGTAGGAGGGATTACTTTCTGAAGGTAATAGCAAAAAACTGATCAAAGCTGTTAGTCTATTCCC
This sequence comes from Lanius collurio, assembly GCA_020086605.1. Lineage (NCBI taxonomy): Eukaryota > Metazoa > Chordata > Aves > Passeriformes > Laniidae > Lanius > Lanius collurio. Next base: position 20,864,258 of record JACBWW010000012.1, on the reverse strand, counting down.
CCTTTGAATAAAAACCAGACACAAAAGTAGTTAGGTTACTCCAAGTGGAGCTTAATTGTTAAGCCTTTTGTTCATGTATTTCTGATCCACCACTGACTGAAATTATTCCAGGTGGGCTAAGACATTGCAGTGAGTACAGTATGTAAGTATCAGTAGCTTCCAGCTTTGCTTTAAGGTTGGCTTAGGGGAATATTTGCTGGTGGGAATAAACAGTAGGCTGCAATCTAGCCATCAGCTTTATAGGCGGAAGCAACCCAGAGACTGGTGGTCAGGCTTGCAGGTCATCAGTGTGTGTTCAGCAGAAGTCCCTGAGGAGACTGTGTGTCTTAAACTTCACTAATTGGAACATTGCACCTTCCAGACAGTCCTGTAACTAGCTCAAATATGAACTCTCTCCTTACCCTTCCCCTGCCCCATGCTTCAAATACACAGGAAGATTAACCCAGTGGGAATAAGCATGTCACAGAGAGGCTTTCAACTTCAAACAAGGCCTGGTACCCTACGGCAGTGAAGTGAAATTATCCTCAAATAGTCTTCCCTATTGTGTTGTTACAACTATTGCTATTATTATTACTATCTCTTTCATTGCCAATTATTTTTTACTCTTATGAGTCATTAATACCACTTATTTTATATTATTTAATGTACGTTTCAGACCAAATTCCTAACTTTCTTATGCTTTCTGGGGGAATTTATTGGAAAATAACGTTTCAACACATTTTTATATCCTGTGTCACTACTTTAGGCATAATGAAATAACTCTCTTATACTGGTGCATGACTGTAGAACCCTCACTATATACACTCAGCTTTAAATAACTTCCTTGCAAGATCCATGTTCTGTCTGCTTTTCCCCTATTTCAAACTACCAGATGTCTCCCAAAACCAGCCCCATTCAGGCATCTGCAAGGTCAATAAGTTTGCATAAGCGGGAGGCCAGAAATCGGTTCAATGAGTCCAGCCCTGGTCTCATTTGCACCTGTACTGAATGCAATCTCTTCTCTGTGATGTGAGCTGTGATTGTGCCTCAGTTCTGAATCTCAGGAACTTTTGGGTCAGATACATTGCCAGTATGTAATTTTCTGATTCCTGGCACGCACCGGTTTCACCACTGGCTTAGCCATGGTTCTCTGAGGTGGTTTGATTTAGTGTAATGGGGATAAGAAATGGAAGAAGAAATTATTCTGTGGAAAAAAAAAAAGATGTGTCTCGTAGAAATGCCATTTTCAGATCTTGAGATATGGCAGTTAAGTGTAAATACAGTATAAATGCTTCTTCTCCAAGCTCCTTAGTCATTCCTCAGTGAAAGGCAGGGAGACACAAGGAAATTTTTTTCCAAGCTAGTCCCACCATAAACCAAGTAGTTAGAAGTGAAAATGGATTGAAGATTGGAGCTTTTGGTAGTTACAGGGATTTCAATTTGATTTACAAAAACTTCTTGTAGACTCAAGTGTGTGACTGAAATACTTTTCTTCTCTTTGAAGCCACTACTTAGCTACTCACATATGAAATATGGCATTCAGCAATGGAAATACAGTGTTGCTCTTTTGTAATTCTCTTACTCATTTTCACATGAACACAGATTATTCTGAAAAAGTTGGAGTCTGGTTTTTGAAAGCAGCACAGATGCTTCACATTCATTTTGCACATCATTTGGACACACAATTGTTTTGACAATTGTATCTTCTGTGATCACATGGTTATAACATGTAAGGACCAATATGCCCTTTGTAAAGTTAACAATAAAATGTCTGGAAGAGTGTAACATAGCCAGCAGGAAGGACTGTGAGACTGTCTGCCTCTTCACAGCTAAATCTTAGGAGTAATTTGGTACAGCAAGTAAGAGTTATGCTACTACAGACCATCATGAGAGGAGAATTCGACCCAGTGTTATAAGCAGTGACGTGTTGCGTAGGCCAACTGTGATGTCATTTTCCTTTTTTTCATTCGGCCCTATAATTATAATGAAAAACTGTGAGGGAATGACTCTTTTCTTAGTGCCAATTTTTGATCACCAGGAAGGGTGATTCAGCATTTCATCATCAGTAACAAAAGCACAAAGCCACAGAAGTCAATATTGGTTCAGGCATGCGTAGCTGAAAAGAAACTATAACTGAAAAAATCCTCATAGCACACTAATCCAAGTGCAACCATGCAGGAAAAAGAAACCAAACAAACAGGCATGCATTCTTCTAAGAAATCCTGTGCTTGCTAGGAAAAAAAGACCCCAGAAAAGAGGCTAGAAAGGATGTCTGCACACACAGAGGTGGGTGAAAGGCGCAACAAGTGGGGAGCAGGCACTGACCCCAGTCCATGGAAGTCCCTAGGGCACACCCCACACTAAACCCCATTCAGTCCCTATCTCTCCAGCAGTCTTTATTCAGAAGGTGAGGAGGGTCTCAGTTCCTTATCCTACAGGAAGCACACAAGTGAAACATCTGAGCCTGGTTCACTGAAACCACCCATGGCTACCTCACCCTGCCTTATCTGGCTTGATAGTGGAAACTTCAGACACCTCTTCCTCTGAAAGTGGAACATAAGTCTTGGGGTTTGTCACCAACTTGATGAAACCTTCCCTGAAGGATTTCTTTCTCTTTGAAGGTAGCACTTCACTGAATGAAACTGGCAGCAGGTACATGGTGTTGACTGCTCAAATAACCAATGAGCTACATGAATACTTTCAGATGCAGGATACTTCTGACTAATATTCTTATCATGTCTGACTAATGAGGGCTGGTTAAAATGTCAAGAGTTTGTTCGGGTTTTTTTACTACCTTGTTCCAAAATCACTCTCACATTAGATATTAATGAACAGATCTGTTGTTTACTTGTTCTGTTTACGCAATCCTGTAGGGATTTAAGAGCTGCTGCAGCATCACTGCTTCTGCATTTTTTAGGAAGTGTTATGGCTCTATGAATAAAAGTGACTGTTCCTACCTGGAAGCAAGAAGTCTTGAGTCTGTTGTTTAGAAGTAGGTCCATACTGAAGATAATGCAGAACTACTGTAGGCCAAGTGGAAGAAATCTGCTTCTGTAAGGCAAAATTTCTCCTGTAGCTCCCCTACCTGTGACAAATAACTTTCCCACTGGCAATGAAGGAGAACATCGTCCAACTCATGGCACCCTCACTGCCCCACTCAGAGACATTCAAGGAGCCCTTCCTGCGCTCTCTGAGCAGAGGATAGTGACAGAAGCAGTCCCTGGGAGCAATTGTCACTATTGTTTTGATCATGTGTAATTGAGAAGAAACTAGAACTGAAAAAATCCTCACAGCACACTAATCCAGTACAACCACACAGGAAAAAGAAACCACACAAACAGGGATGTGTTAGCCTGTGGGTGGGCAATGGCAAGGGAGTTGGCTTAACCCTCTCACACACCCCTGGAGCTACCTCTCACCCGCTAAATCTGGGCCTCCACCAATGGCCTGGCTCGTCAGAGTCTGGGTGCTTCTTCAGTGGTTCCCTCAGCCACGCACAGCTATGCCAAGACCTTTCAAAATAACAAAGGGGTTTTGCTTGGTGTTCATGAGGCAGAGACACTGTTGGTCATATAGCAGAGCATAATCTAATACGTATCTAAAGGCAGCAACAGCCTGGGAAAGAGCCTGGGGGACAAATGGCTAAAATGGACAGGCTGTAAAGAAAATGCGTGTACAAATGTGCATTTTAAAAAGTAGGTAAGGCAAAGAAGGCTGTCAATATTTGCTCTACTGCAACTGACCCCATCAATTCTTTCAGGACACTTGCTTAAATGGATGGAAACTATTGATTTTGTCTAATTCAGTCATTCCCACGCATTTCCCAGGGACGAACGCTAAGCACGGACTGCGCTGCAAGGCCTGTAAGATGAGCATCCACCACAAGTGTGCAGACAGTATCGGACAGCAGCGTTGCATGGGCAAGCTGGTAAGTGAGCAGCTCAGGGCAGCTTGTGCTGGAGCCACTTCCTTCGTGTGCCTGAACCCCAGGTGTGCCTTTAGCTGCTGCATTAACAGAACCCACACCAGATCACTCTACTGAGGCAGGAAAAGTGAAGCCAGGTGCTGCCCTGTTGTGAATTTGGGCAATTGCAAGAATGCAAACAAAACCAAAGCACAAATCTGGTCTGCTTTGTAGATGTGAAAATACAGTTTCAGAATACAAGTTTAGCTAGCAAACAGAATTAATTACCTTGATTTCAACTGTGCTTGCTGTAGTGTAAACCTCTCAAAGAATGCTATTTCAGTGAGGTCTAACAAATGAAAAATCCATCAAATTTTGTTTTATTGTTTTTTCCACTGTTAGATCTTGAATAAATAAAACATAATTCACCTTAAAAAGAAAGCCAAAGGATATTATTCACAGTAAGACACTACAGAGTTTGATGTAATCTCTCAGTAGGAGAGACTGGGAGGAGGTGCCTCTGTACGGACACAGCACATTAGTGCCTAGGTTGCCTTATGAGCAGCAAAATCTCATGACTGGCAATGCCAGTACACTGTGTCTGAGACAATTCTAACCCACCTTGTTGACTGTTATGGGAATATGATTCTTTTCAGTTACTTTTGGAAAAAGAACTTGGGAAAACACCAATTGGAATATGAAAACTGAATACGTATGTTCATGTTGCAGATGTTCTCATATTTGTTGCAACATGAAGGCACTTGAGACAACTATGAGCTAAAACCAAAGAGTTTCACTATATTAAGTGATGGAAAAATGCAGGCATTGACTTCAAAAGGGCAAACCCCACCTTTCAGTGGAAAGATCTTTTCTCTCCAAGAGTGTTCACTGAAAGCTATTGTTGTTTATATCCCTGAGGCAAGTTTTTATGTATCTAAACTATAATCATTGTTCTGGTGTGAGGCATTCTGTTATAGGAATTTGGTCTGTGAAGAGCTGAATGACAAGCCCTGGATAAGGTGAATATTACATCATGTTAATTGATCCATGCATTTCTTGATTCCAGCCTCAGCTCTTGTGGTTACCAGTTTAAAAAAACAGAAGAGTAGAGACCAAATTTACATCAGGAAGTTGTCAGCAAAGTCAGAAGTTTTGTGAACTCATGCTCATACTCTGTCTCAGTCCAGCTTGGGGGTAAACCAAGGCTGAAGAATCTGGAATTTATTCCTCAAGACTCCAAGTTTATGAGTCGTCTCATTCTTTTTTAGTCTTTTCTGCAGCTCATTACCTAAAGAACTAGTTGTCTATCAGGTTTTGATGTACACTGAAATGAAGATATGGAAAATAGACAAATCTCTGTGAATCTTCCCCACTTCTCACTGTGACTGGAGGTTCTCACATTAGAAATCAGAGAGACTCTTTGTGAAGCTCCAAAGCCTTGAAGGCATTTGCCTGAATTGAGATATATTTTTTAGAGTGGTATGGGCCACTATTATTTGCCATATTACAGTATTCTTTAATGGTATAACTTGAGTTGTTATTGTACATTTCTTTACAAGGGGACGCTGTGAGGATATCTGGTAACAGCTTGGAGAGTTTTTTGACCTTAGAAGACAAAAAAAAAAAAAAAGCAGTGGAAGCTGCAGTCACACAGCAGTAAACCTTAGAAAAACCTATAGAAATGTTCTAAATTCCTTGGGTTTCACAAGTGCTTATGTGGGAACATGAGGATTTGGAGTTAGGGTGGGGAAGGATATTCACATGTCTAATACAACACAATGCAAATTCACATAATATAAGAAGATAAGGAGAGGGAAGATTCTCAGAACCTTTAATGATTCAGCACTTCTGCTATAATTAATTAGTGCTGCTTTTGTGTAAGACAAAAGAAAAAGGGGAGCTGAAAATGAGCCCCTCCTCTCACATAAATATGGGAAATTGTCTTTTTTCTAGGAGAAAAATCAAATAAATCTCTGTTCTCTAAACCTCACAGTGACAGAACACCAGGAGGCGAATTTCCAGCCTCACCACAATGTTTCACCATTATCCAAAGAGCTGAAACTATTTCTACTTCATCAATCAAGGCATGCAATGCACTTCAACTTGTTTTTGCTTTTTCTTCCTCCAGCCAAAGGGATTTCGACGGTACTACAGCTCACCACTACTCATTCATGAACAGTTTGGTTGCATCAAAGAAGTGATGCCTATTGGTAGGTTTTGATTGCTTTTCCATTCAGTCTTCCTTTGGCAGTGCTCTGCGACAGCAGCAGCAGACTTCCAGCCTTGGTATTTATCCTCAGCAGCCTCCCAGCTCCTTTTGGTGACTGGATGCCCTTCTTCCATCCCAGGGAAGGACCACTTCAAAGATACAAAGCTGGAAGAGAAGAGGGTCTGTCTATTGTATCTTTCACTCAAAACCCTATATGCATACCTCTTAGCGATTACACTGTTCGTAATAACAACTACCTGAGATCAAGGTAGGAACATAGAAGTGGAGAAACACTGGGATATTGAGATGAAGGTCAGAGCTGGGAAGAAACAGATAAAAGACATGGAGATCAAAACAGCAGGGAACATTCAAATCACTGGTCTGGCTTTTGAGGGATGCTTCTAGGTTCCTGTCCTTTTTCATCCACATTTCTTACTTTCTTCATATTTTTCCTTATTTATCATGTCTACACATTGTCTGAATACTTAAAAGACTACTTTTTCCTCACTGTAATACCAAACTTCTGAAATAAACATCTTGAAATGGAGGTTAAGTTTATTCTGGAAAATATATTGACCTACCGGTACTCTAACCAGACAAAGCTGGAAGTGCAAAAAATGAAAGCTAAAACTAGGCAGTGAGTTTAAAACTACTTGTCTGATAACATTTGCATTTTTACTGTTAGCAGTTTAAAAAAATTAATTACAAGGATTTTATCTAAGTTTCTCTTTCTAAAAAACATCCATCATTTTTATGAGAATAGAAACATATTGAATAAACTCTGGCTAAAAGATGAGGTGTGCTTTGCTCTAATCAAAATCCAAAATCTCTTGTATTTTCTCAGAATTTTGGCTAAAATTTATTTCCTTCTACATAGTGCTACTTGTGACACAAGGCCCACTGCCTTGTGTCACAACAGAGGTTGAGGTCTAGGAATGCAAGATATAGGAAGAGAGTTTGGACTGAATTTGCATGTGCCCACTGAAGACATCCATATCTCTTCATGGGAGATGATTTTTGTGGCTAGCTATGAGGGACACCCACTGTTGAGAGCAATCCAAGAAGTCACTGGTAGAGACAAACATGGATTAGAACTTCCTGGTACTTTGTCTGCCTCACCTCCACACAGGCAACACCAGTGATGATTAGGGAAGGAGAATGACAAGTGAAGAGAGACAAGGCGATGGCCTAGAATTCAAGAGCCAGTATGAGGAGAGCATGATCTTTATGGAAGGAGACAGGCAACAGAAAATTGATAGCAATTCCATTAAGTTCAACACTCACTTTTTATCAGGATATTCTCTCAACTTGTGTCTAAGCATATGAACATGTTGGTAGAGGCAGGTGTTGCTCCAAGTTATGCAGGAACATGACCAGAAATATCCCCAAGGTATTGACTGACGCATGTTTTGCTCCTTCTGTTGCAGCCTGTGGAAATAAGGTTGACCCCGTGTATGAAACTCTCCGCTTTGGGACTTCTTTAGCCCAGAAAACCAAAAAGGGAAGTTCTGGCAGTGGCTCTGACTCTCCCAACAGAAACTCTGTAAGTATCCCACATCTTTCTTCTCTTTTCTTTCTGGAGGAGCAACATATATTCATTCACATGAGTTTGTATCAGAGTTCACAAAATTTGTATTTCAAACTGTAAAAAAACCCCTAAAATCTTACTCTCAGCTTCCATACAGAGACCAGAAAACTTGTTATTTTTTTCAAATTCAAGTTCTATGTATCTTTTAGATGACTCTTGGGAAAAAGAGAAAAGTACTAATTAAATAAATAAACTGTTTTCATCAGATTGGAAAAGGAAATAACAATATTTTTATTTTTCATATCCATACAGAAGTGTAACAGAGATACTGAACTGTCAGGCTGGAGTAGATGCATAGTGCCTGTTCTTGATGGTGGCCATTTGCCCTTCATAGAAGTGATGAGTTGGAATCCTCGGAGGCTAGATTTAAAAGTGCATGACCCCAGTACAAGCCTAGACAAAATTAAGACATTGCTACTGCAACAAGGCAATAGAATGGGACCTGAACCCCTGTCCAGTGCAAAATTATGAGGGAGGCATTAGAGATCGGGGCTTCTCTCTCCAACCCCCAAATATAGACAGGTGTGCTCAGTTTGTTGTATGCAGACAGCAAGGTTTTAGCCTTCATGCTAATGTTTGTCATTCACTCTCTCCAATCATAAAAGTCACTTTCTTCAGGACCATGACAGGAGAAGTGGTGAAGAACAAGGGAAGCCATATCCTGCCTTTGATATATCCATACCTTGTTCAGCAGTAGCAATTGCCAATTTCATCCTTACAGAACTGTTTATTTATCAGTATTGGGATCCATGAGATCAGGAGCTCCTTCATGGTGTTGACAGAATATTTACCACCCTCTCAGCCTCTCATAAACAGACACTTATGATTATGTTTCAGGTTCTCTTCCATTCTCAAGGGATTGTCCCCACTCCACCTCTCCCCTCCTCCCCTCGCCCCCCCCAAAAAAAAATTATGACTGAAAAAAGAAAATCACACCTGAATCCACTGGAGGCTAAAGCTGATTGTCATCTCTAAAAATCAGACCCACAGTATCTGACAATCTCTTCTGCACTCATCTCAGAATAAAAATCACCAGGCACAGAGACATGATGAGACTTGGTCTCTGGGTCTCAAAGCAAATACTTTTATGCTTTGTATCAAGTCATGCTAATATCTGTATATGTTTGGTACAACATTTCCCTGGCATTTAAATGCATGCTCACTCACATGCCTGACCTGTAATCTCAGGTGGTATAGGTGGACTCTAAACAGACATCAATTCATGTCAGATGGGAAAGAAGAAAAAAATAATTTAAGTAAGAACTAGGTGAAATCTGCAAGGGATTTATTAAGAGACATGTCCTCTATTCACCCCTATTTGTGCCTTAAAAGGAATTTGCTAATTCTCATTCTTTTTTAAAACCCAAAGTGACTCTACCACCTGTCGCATTGTTATTACATTTATTTCTTTCAATTATTTAATTTCCTTTGAAGCACAATTTCTACAAATGTAATTATTGCTTTCTAAATCAATAAAATTTATGTTGAATTATAAATGACAACTCAAACATAGAAATCACTAATGCTGTGTCAGCTTACCCTAGGGAGCTGATCATAACTAGGTGAGGCGTGGGTGTAGAATTAAGAATGCAAGTTCATTACAGGAATTTCTCCAGGGTGTTGAAGCTGAGAGAGAATATAACTTGTATATGTACATGTATGTACAGGGAATAGAAAACATTAGCAAGCTGAATAAACAGACTTGAGAAACCATACCTTTTGCCAGCACAAGACTGTGGTTTGAGATAAGGATAAAAAACAGCCTAGACACAACCCTGAACAAAATTATGGGGCCATGGTGGTTTAAAACTGACTTGTGACCTGGGAGTGGGTACTGACCAGTGACTGCCACAGGGATGTGGCACAGAGGCTTTAGAAGCACATGTAGTTATTAACTCAGAGGGACTAAGGCCTTTCCCCAGTGATCCTCACTTCTGGGCTGCTCCGCTCCCCTACAAGCAGAAGCAGCAATGGAGCTGTGAGGCTATGCTGTGTCCCAGGCCTGGGAGATGCAATGTTCTGGCTTCAAGGTTCTGCCATATCACCAAACTAGGGACACCTGGGACATAGGGACACCTGAGATGCTACTTCACCTTGCAGGTGATGTCCAAGCTGTCCAAGGCTTCGCTCCAGGTCAGCACAGCAGAGCTGCTCCTGCTGAAGGTGGTGAAAAGCAAAGGTGATTGGCCTAGGGGCTGTACCTTGCCCCTACAGCCATGAAGCTTCCAAACTGCACACAGTTCATGTCTCTGCACAGAGCAGAGACAACTACCTTCCTCTAAACTAGTCAAAGTATTTTTAACATGACTTAGCTGTGTGGACGTACTCACTGATTTTTCCGCCCGGATTCTGCATTTCCCATAAAAGAAAGTGGCCATATGCTCCAGATTTACTACCTACTGCTTGCTTCAAAACTGTGCTTTTGCAACCCACATTTATACAAAAAGGCACTTGAGGTGATGTAAATGTGAATCTAGTTCTTGTTAGTTTTGTGTGGATCAGCTCCTCTCAAAAGTACCTTTGCACCTCTATCATTTCTATTAGACCATTTGTCATGTAATCCTTGAGTGAAAAATCAAGGGCAACTGAGGTTGCCTCAGAAGGTTTTGGATGAGGTATATACTGAAGAGACAGTCACAGCACATCCCATATGCACTAGAATCTAACAAAACAACATTAACTACTAATCAGCAATAATGAAACTAATCTATGAAAACTGAGGAATGTGTTATAGCAATGAGCTGAAACATAGCTGGGACTTACTCTTTTCCACAAAGCCAGTCTTTCTCTACTCCACCCAGCAACCAGAATCCATAGATATGCTCTACACTGTCTCTGTGCAAACTTTGCTACTGCAGTACCTCCTCATCCTTGGGTGACCTATTTGGGCAAGATGCAAGACAAACATGACCTGCTGCAAAATGCTGAGTCTAAAAACAAGGAGCAACAGAGCAGCAAAGTAGAAGGTTCTTAAAATAGCAAGGGAAATGAGATAGCCACAAGATACCTGTGGCACAAATCTGCTTTCAACCTCTTTGTTCATTAGTTTCCTGGGATGTAGCAGTAGCTAGGAAAGTACTGGATAGGAGAAATAAAACTGTCCAAGTACTTCCTAAAAACAACTTTTTTCTCAACATCAGTGAAAGGAAAAAAACCCAACATGTAAAATCTGTAAAGCATTCAGATTCTGCTCCCTGAACAAAACCAGTGAATGTTCCTGTGATGCAGCCAAAGCTCTGCAAAGCAATAGAACGAGCTATGTGTACATAAAGTATAATAAAGTGTCATACAATAACATTAAATCCTTCTTATTACTTCACATCTAGAAATAACTAGATTTAACTAGATATTACTAGTTATAACTAGAAATAAATAAAACTTAGGAGAAATGTAAGTATTCACAGTTCTTCAAATTAGAGAAAGCAGCTAACTCAAGTTCAATCTTTGGGTTTTTTCTAGTTATGAAAAACGTAGAGGGTTCAGTAACTGAAGTTTTGCTAAGGTCAGACTCACACAGAGTTGTTTGGAGCAGCTCCTCATTCCTGTTGGGCTATACAAGGAGAAGCTGACTACCCAGCCAAGGAATCTGGTGCCATATGCAGGATATACTTCTGAGGCTTAAGATTATGTCATCCCACGTTTTCCTATACCCTAGAACACTGGGTCCCTAATCATGATTGACATTAATATGGTACAAAGAAGGAACCATAGTAATTCTAAAAGCAACACTTAGGTTTCAATTCCCTAGCTATACTGGCCAGATGACTGTTTTAAAAGAAAGTGAGGACAGATATTTAAAGATTCACTTCATCAACTCCACTGCACTCCAGGTCTTTCTTTTACAGCTTTTTAACAAAATGAATATGATCCTTACATTGCAGTTATTTTACTGAATAATATATTCAGGACTAATATATTAAAAGTCAGTAGTTTCAACTAATGTTCAGTCTCCTTGGTAGATAGCTATTTAGTATACCTGCAGAATCTGCAAATTCCCTCATGCCCTTTCTGTTTTGTACAGAGAACCACATTGCTTTGCATAATCCTTTTTTCCTTAACTTTCACTTTATTTTATACTGCAGAAATCTTTTGTGCTCCAGACTGTAAACTTGGTCTGGTGTTTTTTTCTGTGCTTTCCCTGCTCTCTGTGCAGTAGATGTGTCCTGTGCATCACCAGACCCAATGTTTCCTCCCATCCCATTAGGCTGACTCTGCTGTGCTCTGACACCACTCAAGTACCGCATTTCCCAAAGACCCTTGTTGCGGTTTTATTTCACTTCATCAGTCCCTTTTTCTGGCTTATCCCGTCTCATTTGCTGTTTCTGTCCCTGCAGACAGCTGACCTGGTAGAAGTTCCAGAGGAAGGCAATAGTTCTGCAGGCAGCCTTGACATGAGCAGGAAACGCAGCAACAGCGGTGAGTGGCGCCGAGCCAGGACAGCACCTTCAGGTGTAAAGGCCTGGGTACTGCCTGTTTCACATGGGGGGTTAGGGCATGTCCATGTTTTAGCAGCCATACTGGTTTTCAAAGCAGGAGGTGAGCTGGCACAATTTGGGCAATGCTTTTTTGCCATTCAGATGAAATTGAAGCCACCACTTTTCTTAGTTTGGTGTGTCCAGAGCTGCCACTGCACAAGGTTCAGGTCCACTCCCTATCTCCTGTCTTTACTTCATGATCATAACTCTAGACTTAACATGTTTCACTTCCTCACTGGCAAATTGGAACAAAACTAATACTTTCTTTCTTTTCCCTATGTTTGATTTTTCTGCATGATTTTGTATATCATAACCTCTTTGGGAGAGAAAACAAATCATAAAAGATCTATGTGTCCATAAAATATACAACATAATGAATTTTTATTATAATTGCAGCTTCTCAATACAACTGTAGTACGTGCCCAGTAATATTAATGGCCCAATTCCTTTGTTTGATTTGCAGTACAAAAGTAATGTTTTTACAGCATTGGCATGATGAGATTTGAAAACCATCACAGCATCAAAATCTTAGTAATGAAATCTCAGCCACCAAGAGTTGGTATTTGTTACCCTGTTCTTGAATTCAGTCATGGTGGAGGAAGTCATAAACAAAAATGTTATTGCTAAGCACAACTTCAGGCCCAAACCATCAGAGCAACTTCTCTAGCAGCACCTGAAATCTGCTTTGCTGAATCTCACAAGATATGCAGCACAAAAAACAAACCACACTGAGCATACTTGTCTTCTTTGTGCCACCCCCTGTGCTCTTTACGTACTGCTACCAATTCATGTTGGTGAAACACCAGCTTCAGCTCTCAGTTTCTGTATTATGCTACCTCCTTACTGTTTTCCTCCCCACTTGGTCCTATCACCTCTCTTCACTGTGTTCAGTCTTTCCTTCCTCTCGCTTTGTGAATATCTCATCCATGTTCTCTGATTTCTCCTGAAAATTTTGTTAGGCTTTCTATCTTGCAAGTTCAAGTTGATCTGACCTGGTTAAAGACAGAAAATTCAGTCTGCACCACATTGTTTAATCCTGCCAACCTGAGATTAAATCCACCCTGTTTGAGTGTTCAGATAAGTTTTTATTTCTCTGCAAGTCAATAGTTTCACTTCTGAAACCCAAAGAAAATTTTTTTCTCTGAGATCTGTATTCACTGAATGCACAGAAAGGCATTCAAGGAACTTACTTAAAGAGATTAGTTTAAAAACTCAGCATGTGTCAAACCACCAAATAACTTCTGCGGCACATTAACGATTCCTTTGATCAGCACTGGCTTTTTTACAATCCATCCTTCAGAGGCTCAGGCTATAAATTATGCATCAGTCACTCCAAAAATTTCCTCTTGGTAGATTTTTAATAAACTGCCTGCACTGTTTGCACAAGCTATGGAAATGGTAAAATCCTTTTCAGTGTAAAAATCCCTGGTTTTTTTACTTCTTTTTTTTTTTTTTTTTTTATCTGCTGCTGCTATGGCAAGCAAATATGAAAATAGATGGATTTCTGTTGTGTGGAGATATGAACGACATACCTCTATGGCTTTCAGATTCAAGTGCCTCCTATTAATATGCAGAGACCACGAACTAAACACAAATTAAAACTTTAACAAAGTACATTCAAAATATTGTTAGAGTGACTCATGACTCCTTTTTTCTCATTTGTCCACTGCCGTTTTATCAGGAAGTTCCACATTAATGCCTTGATGACTCAGGTCCATTCCAGTTGGGTTTGTGTTCTTTGGGCTTTTTCCTATTAAAATATTGTCCTCTGCAAATAAGTATTTAGGAAAATTTATGTCTGATGCTCTTCAGTAAAGGGGAACAGCAGAAAAGACAGCCTGCAGAAGGGTGAAAGGACCTAGCACTTGTGTGGCCATGTAATTGCCCATGTGGAACTCTGTGACAACTTCAAGGGGAGACTCTTTCATTCAGGCCTAAATCCAATGAAGCAAAGTTTCCCAGTTTACAACTGTGAGATGGCATACCTAATTTCCAGCCCTTCAGCCTCCTCTAAGCCAGTTACACTCTTTCACTGCTGTGAATTGCCATCTGTAACAGAAGTCCCAAAAGCACTTTAGGTGATATCTATGAGCCTGAGCACTTTCCCCTTGTGTCAAATATGGGATGCCCTCCCTGCAAACTCAGTTTTGGGGAGCACTTCTCAGCCAATACAAGGGTACAGTTCAGCTCCCTCCACAGCTGCTGGGTCAGCTCCACAGCTCATGAGGCTGTACATTAGTAACTTGCTTTCTTTTCTGTCACCAAACAGGAGTTACTCTAGACATGATACTGAAATACTTTTACTTTATCTGGTGAATGACTTTTTGCAAGTCCAAAAGGTTCCTAATTACCCAACTCAGTATTCACCAGAATGTCTTCAATTTGCCTCCTAACTCCTTTTCCTCTGGACATGAAAAACAAAGCATAGGGATTTGAGTAGGACTTAAACACTGCCAAGGTGTAATAGCAGCACTTTAAACCCCTTCATACCAATGCTAGACATATATCTACCCCTACATTAATTGTTGGGGGTTGGCAAGCTTGCCACAAAATTAAGCAGTGGACAAGCTAATTTTACCACCAAAGAATTAATGATACAGGAAATTAGGTTTATTTCTAAGTTTTTCCTTCTGGAACATCTGACAGTCTGCAGGGTCAGAGTCTCACTGCTACATTTGGTGAGGAGTGTATTGAGGCCCCATGTCCACTGCAGTCAGGACAGCCAGACATAGCTTGTGACATATTCAGGTTAAATGTGGCAGGTATTGGCTCATATGCTTACCTTCACATTCACACAGTGACCTTTATGACTACAAGATTGTCTTACATTTTGTCAGAGAAAACATGTGTGCCCATGAATGCCTTTCACTTTGTACAAAACCTTCCTCATGCATATTGTGGCTGCCATTTCACTTGTCTTTTATCTGTTACAAGAACACTGTCTTGTTTTTCAATATCCAGGTACAACTCTCCACTATCAAAGAACCTTACTATTTCCCTCAAAAAGCTTCTCCACAGACTCTGTTAGGTTGTCAACTGCCATGTGGACTAGTCCCAGAAATATGTGTTAATGAAAGAAAGGATGAGCAAGTGAAAGAGCAGAGGAGCAAAATTCAGCAGCTTAGCGTTCCCTGGATATTTTTTCCCCTGAATGCATGTAACTGTATGACAGAGAAACAAAAATAAAATGGCCTCAGTCAGCCTGATACTACCACTTTGGAGATTTACAAATTGTTAGACACTACAAAGTCCAGCTTCTGCTCAAAACATCTATAGAGGTAAATGGCAGGAGAAAACACTGATTGTTCTAGCTGCTCAAAGGCTCCAGCTATTAAAATCATATTCAGACTTAATCCAGAAGCAAAAAACACTGGGAAATTCTTAAAATGAGAAGGAGAAATTCTGTCAAAATGATAAAGTCATTGTGTTTTTTCTAGGGAGATAATTCAGGACAGGTATCAGTCAGCTCATGCATCAATTACAACAGCTATGATTACACTGGTTATCTATCAGGTGTGTTAGGTGCTGTGACTGTTGTCTTATTCCATGAGTTTCTGATTTAGTAACTTAAAAACAAATTTCTACAGGCCTGTGTCTGAGTTTACCCATCCTGATTCAAAAGCAATTCAGGTATCTCCTGTATATTCAGAGACAGAAGCAGTGTATCCAGTGCACCCCAGTCAAGGGCTACCTGAGAGAGGGACCAGAGAAGGCTATCAGACACTTCAAGATAGATGTTGAAGAGGGCAAGGAAGGGGTTTTGCATACAAACTTCCCCAATATTGATCGTATATGATCATCGGCTTTTTCAGGTGCTTTAACATGGAAATACTGCTTATCCTAAACACAAAAATACAGTACTCAATGTGAGAAAAAGCCTGCTGGACTTTAAATAGTAATGCACTTCTGGTACCTAGGTTCTGTTTGTAGTGCTGTACTTGTGTATATTCATCTGATCAAAATGGTTTATTTGTTACACTTTTAAATTCTTGAGGACAGAGATTGTGTCACGTGCATACATGGTCTTGTTGGGTGTGGAATGGTTCAGAGGAGACCAAATAAGGGAGAAAGGGAAGAGATCAACAAAATCAAGGTGATCCTGTTAAGGTGAAGAATCTTAAACTACCCCTAAAATGTCGTGTGTTTTCTTTATTTCAGTGTTTACATACTCCGAAAATGGAACAGAACACTTTGGAGAAGAACCAAAAAGCATACATTCCCCGGTATGAGCATAAATTTTGTGAAGATGCAATGGTAATGGGAAGTCCTGTAAAATTCTTGTTTTCATGGCTGTCTGAGGACCTTGAGTAGGTCTGCTGGATCACTGATACCTGACCGATGGGTTCTTATATCATTTTGGGGACACCGGCGACAGCTGAGCACAATATACAGTACTAGATGGCTTTTTGGTTTGTCCTTTGTGGTCACTTTTCTGTTTTTCTGCTTATTGCAAATTGATTTGATAATACAAAAGATCCAGTGTGCAGGCCAAGTAATTACAATTGAACTGCTGTAATGCAAAAATCACAGATTTCATTTTGAAAATTATGTGGTGTTTGTTTTAGCTGCTTTTTCCTTTTTTCCCCCAGATTAACAGAGGAAAAAGTGAAGAGAGACAGTAGTCAGTCTTCTCTGATGAAAACCCAGCACAAAAAGCTTTCACACACTAAAATCACTTTAAGAAAGTGATTCTTCTGCTCTGAATTTGGACCTGTGCACTGTATAATTCTAACTCCATCTATAATGAGGACTGTAGACTAGACACCTTATTTAATGCCAATAATACAGTACTGGGCTCATAAGAGCCATACATACTACAGAGAGAGAAAAGCCTGACTCAGTTTTAGGACCTCATCCCAAATGCCAGCCTGTGCAAATTTCTGTTTGTGTTCTTTGGAATCCTGGAATTTGATCTTGGAGTTCAAATAATCTTATTTCTAAATTAAGATAGTTACTGCCTTAATGGCCTGCAATGTACCTGGGCCACAGTCCACCAAACTGTGAAAACAGTGAGATGATTCTGGCTAATTTATTGTAAGATCAGGTTCTGGTTCCTCTGTCTCTAACAAAGCAAACCAAATTCCTTTACAGAGCAGATACTTAAACTTTCTCCTTCTCTTTTTTCTTAAAGGGACCATTTTATAAAAGCACGTTACAAATGAACACCTATGTTGCCTTGTACAAATTTGTACCACAAGAAAATGAAGACTTGGAGATGAGGTAAACCCCAAAATATTTGTTAATAGATTTGACCCATTTGCACTAATGGTCTTATGGTTATAAATGACTTTGGGAATGACTTTGGGGAAGGGAGGGTTTCTTCTGACACTTCTAATACATATTTTTATAGAGGTAACCGCATCTAGATAAAAAGATATCCTCACAGTTAAAAGAAAAAACTGATGACCAATTCTTTCAGCAAGGATAAAATAGATTGAACGTTTCAAAGACACTTAAATCACTTTAGGAGCAAGATGGCTTTCAGCTATAAAATGTTCTGGTTTCAGTCGCTTTGTCTTTCAATAAGAAGTTTTCAGCTAGGAACACTCTCCACCGGCTCTCATGCTATTGCTAAAAGATTTACCAGTCCTGTTTGATCCTCCCTGTTATTCATTTATGTCTGAAAAAGGAGAATGATGTCCAGCTGCTGGATGGCAGTGTTTTCACATGAGAGTTTTGCAAAAATAACCTTGCTAATTGCTATTTTTAGCACTTACTTCCCCAGTTCTGCATCAGTTGCTTGCATTACAAGGTTTAATCCAAGCCCACTGAAGGAAAATGACAGCTTTTCTTTCACTGAAATTATTTTGCTCATGCTACTCACATTTTGAATGGTCTTGCTATTGTTCTTACTGTGAAACATGTCAGCTGTCTTCAAGACATCCTCTCTACCAAAAATAATCATGTATGTGCCACAAAATTTAGGGAATTGTAGGGAAATGCCCCTCTCCTCAACATCTGCAACACTGAAGGCCTTTTTCCTGTTCCCAGCTGTGCCTTCTCACTGCTCTGGAACTAAAGGGTGTGATGTAAGAAATTATAAGTTCTCCTATCATTCTGCTTTGCTGGCATTTCCTGATCATAATTTTAGGAATGTCTGCTCCTCAGGAAACAACCACAGTATATGGTAACCTTTAGTGCAACTTGCCAGCTATTCTGCTTGAGGGATTCCACTTTGCATTCTGCTCTTTAGGAGTATATTCCATCTTTCACATTTCTTCCATGAAATAGAAAACCTCTCAGACAAGCCTGCACTGGACTACTATCCTCATCCAGACACAAAAATACAGAGAATACATCATCCTTCAAAATTCTCCTGTCCCTCATTTTAGGGGAAAAAGCATCCTGTGGTCTGAAACGTGCTGTTTCAGGGGACACCAGGCTCTTTCTGGGGATACCAGCTAGGCTTTATATTGGCATTACTCAGCCACAGCCACACTGTTTGTCGTCCCATGGTCAGAAATTCAGTAATGTATGTGTTAACACTGTTCCATAAGGGATGCCCAATAGCTGGTAATGCTGTTTTGTTACTGCAGAGCCAGGAAGGATTCAGCTCAGTTGCAGGAGTTCCCATTTAACATAGTTGAGGTGCAGGAGGTGGGTTCTGCAAAGCAATGTTGTCAAGACTGACAAATACTGTCCTGGGAACCCAGGTTAGGAATCAGCCAGGCATTGATCAGCTCCATCATAACAAAGGCATGTAGCAGGGGAGGGACCTGAGCTGAAAGGAAGAGTTAGGGCAGATTTCTGGAGTTCTCAGCTCATCTCTGAGAGGATACTGTGAGTGTCAGATTACAGCAGTGCAGGTGTGTAGTCCTGATTTCAGCTGAAATTAGAATTTGCCACAACCTGGATTTCTTCCCTAACAGGCAGTCAGATTTTCCAATGCTCTGGCATAAGTAAAGTAGGGCATTGCAGTAATACACTTATTCTAAGAGATGGCCTTATATTACAATAGAGAATCCTGAAGACAAGCAACCCCACGTTTCAGACACTGCAATGAATAGAATAGAATAGAATAGAACAGTTGGAAAGGACCTACACGAGCACCTATCTTGCCATCTCCTGAAATCTAGATCACTGAGGCAGAGCAGACAATTTATCTAGGGTTGTGATTTAGAGAAGATGAGATCTGACTGATTTCAACCAGTAGTAAGAAGCGAGTGGGTTACCCCCTTTCAGGGATTAATAGCCTAAATCTAGGCAGCAAGAATAACAGGTCCAGCTGGGGTTTCTATTTTGAATGTTTTTTGGAGATTAAAGACATCTCCTAGAAAAAAAATCAGCAAAATCAGCAGGTCTTCAATCTACATTTCTTAGTGCTTAGACAAATGTCAGGGAGAGACTTTAGGTTCAGTTGCCATCTTTCTCTGACAGCCGAATGAATTTATATTTTCTGAGTTATTTTTTTTAACAACCAGGCTGAAGAGTACTGGGTGGACAAGGCTCTCTAAATCTTTCTTGTTGAAAGCGGTTTTCCTTTGAGTCTAAGGGCTCCAATTATGTCCTAGACAGAACCATATTTTCTATGCCTGCTCTTAAAGAGCCTGTTAAATTAGACCTGTTATCCATCATATGCTCCAGATATATTTTCAGGCTCTTCTGCTGTTACCTCAACACTACAGTGAGCCTAACAGGGAAAGCTGAATAAATAGGGGTCAACAATTAATTTTACTAAGATCCAAGAAATGTCTGTTATCAAGCAGACAGACCTTTCTGGAGTTAATCCCTTTGGAAATAGTCTCCCACTTACTTTCTACAACATACTACTATAATTATTACACAGGAATGTTGATGAAGTGCCACCGATGGGGGGAAAAAGGTCAAATAACTGTTCAACTACCTGTACAAAATCAGCTTAGCAAATTTTGCTATTAGTATTTCCAGCCAAATTATCCTCCTAGGTCTGCTTTGGGACTAGTCAGCTGGATGCTGATACTTAGCAATTACAACCCAGCACCACACATTATAAAGGTAAATATGTCCCATTCAAATCAAAAAGACATTCTCAGGCAGAATTATAACCCTGCTGACTAATTGCCTTTGTCAGTAAAATAGAACTACTTTCCTGCTGCCTTCCTTCAGCAATCACAGCTTGAAAACACAGATGATGAAGTAGTGTGTCCCAACAGTGTGAAATGTCTTAAAGTAAAGCCATAATGCCTTTAACATGTAGGAACTGTATTTTAAACAGCCTCTTAATAATCAGGAAGCAAAACTTCCAGTTCACAGATGTTGTCTCAAAGTAAAGATCTAGCCCCAAGACACAGAGGCTCTCATTCTACATTACCATGTGTGACTGAAGTACACCTTGCCAACTTATTGAGCCCACCTGCAGTGAATGCTCAGACAAAATAACCATGGAAGGACTGCCTTCCTATTAGAAGGGAATTTTGGAAGCTGATTCAACATGACAATTAAGAGTCAACTTACATACTATTCCTCTTCTAATTACAGGCCAGGGGATATGATCACTCTTCTGGAAGACTCTAATGAAGACTGGTGGAAGGTATGTGCTAGTCATTTTATATCTGTTTTCTTTCCACAAAGAAAAACATCTTGTTTTCAATACTGAATTTGTATTAGAGCTGCTACAGTTAACAAACTTTTACTATCAATATGTTTCCTTCACAGGGAAGAATTGATGACAGAATTGGATTTTTTCCTGCTAACTTTGTTCAGAGAGTGCAACAAAATGAGAAGATTTACAGGTGTATCAGGACGTTCATTGGCTGCAAGGAACAGGGACAGATAACTCTGAAAGAGAATCAGGTAAGATCCTCTGTGCTGGACCCTCACTGGACTAGAGCATCCAGCAGTCTTACCAATGACTGGAGGGAAAGATGTTCAAGATGAGGACAGGCAGATTTTTTCACTGCAATTTTGCAAGATGTATTATTTGTATGGTAACAGTGTCTAGTAGCCAGTTAAGAGCAGTATTTGCCTTGTGCAAACATATACTCAATTCCTAACATAGCCTGAATTTTCAGTGTCATGGACATTCATAGAGATACTTTACATATTTCACACTCTCTTCCTGACTTCAAAAGGGATGAACACAGTGTCTTAGCAGTAGACCTTGTGTGCCTGAAAAATGATCTGGTTTTCTCCTCACTATTAGAGCTAATCTAATAAGACAGTGGCTCCCTCTCCAGACCTTAACTTACCTAAAGATCTAAACACATCCCATTATTTTTGCTTCAATGGGAACAGAGTTAAGACAGCATCACACAAAGCTGTAAATCCTAAATGTAACTCTTCTTTGCCAGTTGCAAGGTATATTTAATCCTTAATTTTTTGTGTCACCACTTCCATACCCTCTCTACAGACCATATTATATCCTAAACTATAAGTGCTCCTGTGAGCTAAAGGAGACCACGTACAGTGAGGACTTGCAGGGTCCATTCACTCTGGTGTATTTTCAGCAGCTCCTTCTACTTTATGTCCTTCAGGTGGGTTCACTAGGCACAAGCCAAGACTCAAAACCTGCATTAAGGGATAGATTTGTGGCATAAGCTCATGTAAACAGGAGGATGGCATATTAAGGGTGATGCACAGCTTGAGTTCTCCGACACCTGGATGCAGTAAAAAGGCAGATTCTTCTCACTGCATCTTGTGAGCCCTAATGTTCTTCCACATCATTAGGTCTTTCCTTACCTGTGACAACTGTGTCACATCACCAGAAATGGTTTGTATTACAGTGCCTGGACAGCCATTGATTTTAATAAAGTAGAGAAGAAGCCAGAACCAGTGTGGACTTCAGGGCCATATATTTTTCCATGCAGAACTTCTTTAACACTTTGCTCCATTGGTGGATAAGATTAACTTACAGCTTTGCTGCTGCAGATTTGTGTCATAACAACATACAAGTGCTAACAATCTTTGGGTGGACACACACAGGTTTTAAGGAAGGCACCAAAATATATTTTGACTGCCCCTGTACACAAAGTACATTGGACAGCCCTGCAGCTGCTAGAAAGAGAGTTCTTACATTCTTTTTACCCAATATCTCTTTTAATTTTTTTCTGTCTGTGCACACAGACAAAAGAAATATTACCAAAGCAGAACAAGAGCCTTTGGAGGCTTTGTGTTCTAAAATAAGCAATACACAAGGACAAAGGTAGGAAATGGTAGTGTTGGAATATGGCATGCCAGCATGAGGGAATGGTCAAGATCTGCATCACTTCTCATTAGTGGGCATACCAGATCATTTCTGTCAGTGTGGCTATTGCTGCAAGCAGTGAGAGCCCATTTTCTTGCCTCAGTTCTCACAAAACCACAGTTTCCAAGTGGGCAGATCTGGCAGCTTCATCTAAACACAAGGACCTTCCTATTGTCCCTGTTTCATAATAACCTCACAAAGGGAGCTCATAGTCAGGGGTGCCTCAAGACAGGTGGCAAAGAAAGGGATGAATCTATCCTGTCTCTCTACTATCTCCTTTTTTTTTAGAAAACTTTTTCATCTCTGTCTCAAGCCCACACAAATGCTGAGGCTGAATATGAATGCTGTCGGGTGCTTGTTCCATGTGGGAGAGGCTACAGTGGAAGAAAGAAATAAATATTTGTTATGAAACAGGGGGCAGAGACCAGACTGCAAAAACACATGAATGCAGAGACATGAGAGGAAAGGAGCGCAGCAAACAGACCCTGCCCCACTCTCACACAAATTATGCAAAAGGGGGACATTTAAGTAGCTTGAAGGCCATTTTGGGTAATTTCCAAGTGGGATGGCCGCAGTGAGGCCATGGGAATTCATCTGCTTCCTGCTGTCCCTCCATACAGGGCATAATTTGTGGTATTTTTCGTATAAGAGAACAACTCTGCCTTCACTGTGGAAAAACTCTTACTGTGAAAAACATTTTAATTGTTATTGGGAATTTTTTACTTTAAAAAATTATTTTATATTTCCAAAGTCAAATTTCCCTTTTTCTTTCTTCAACCATTTCTCTTATTTTCCGTTCTTTATTTCTCCATTGTTTTCCATGTACAGCAGAGAGAGAGGTGCAATAGGGGAAGACATAAAACAAAGAAGTCATCTGAATGGGAGTTGTGGGAAAATTTTGGCAGAATTTTTTGTTTGTCTTCTGTTCTATTGGGAATTTCTGTGGGATGTCTTCAGCTGTTGTACCTGTCTGTGGGCAGTGTTCAGAGCGCTGTGAGTGCAATATATCTACTATGTGCAAAGCACTGACTTCTTCCAGATTAGCAAGAAGGGGAGATTATTCATCACTACTAATTCCTGTCAAATCTTACTTTAGCTAGAAAAACTCATTAACTGGTCTAATAAATTCCTGTGACTGTCGCATGGCAAAATTACTTCACTGAGTCACTTTCCATGTGGTCTAAAAAGAGTACAGAACTGTTCTGACAATGAAGACAAGGATGATATACTCACAGAAAAACTTATCCAGTGACAATAATATGAATTTTCTTTATTTTGCTTCATACATTTGATGGTTTATCCTTCAGGTCTCTGTCCCCATTATGCCCTATTTGAATTTTTCTGGGTAGACAGTCTACTCACCTAAGGCAAGAGGCAATATATTAACCAACAAAGCCACACAACTACCCAAAGAAAAGCCATTTTAGGCAAGCAGAGATATTTTCAAAGTTTGAGGCACAGTGAGTGAGACGCTTTTTGGAATCGTTTGGCAGTTTCATGCCTTGGAAATAACATTTGGAGTTTCAGCTTCATGCAAACCTTTTTGGCAAAGCCAATATTCAGGGAGAGGGCGGAAGAATAACCACACCACTTGTTCACTCATCTTGAGCAATGTGCATGAGCTAGTCTTCACAAAGGATCCCTTGAAAATTTCACTATGCACTATGAAACCCAGCCTGGAGGAGAAAAAGTGTACTGTTTCAGAGACAGCAACATCTTGGAGTTTAGGGTTCACTGCCAGATTTCTGAGTCTTAAAACCAATTCAGAAGATGACTGGGCACCACTGGGCTCAATCAGGGATCTGGAGGAGGTAAGCAGGCGTAGTCCTTCACATAAGTAAAGCAAGATTATCAATAAGGAAACCAAACTCAGCCAATTTCTGTGGCTTTCTGCATTTTTAAGCTGTCTCAAAAACAATATGAGCTGCATAATTTCCAATTCTGATTGATTGTACCATCACTTGTATATATAAAATTTTCTCCAGCCTGTAACTTCTGCCCTAGACTACCCAAATTCATTGCCATACATTATACAAATACTTCTTTGCATGACAGCAGGCTCTGATTTGACCTCTGTTCACAAAAGAAAAAAATTCACAATAACTAATACATCATCAATAATTAGAAAAGCATCTCTTAAAGTGTCTTTAAGGTATTTTTTCATCTTTATTTTGGAAGAAGTCAGAATAATCTGTGGTTTGAATGTCTGCTTTTACTTTGAAAAAAACCTACTCACACCCCTTCCTGGCTGCCTCTGACATCTACAGTCACACTAATACAAATTACTTTAGAGATGGTTTTTTTGTAATTAAATACAATTGATTTAAATTGCACAAGTGATCATGGGCAACAGAAATTACCCCAAACTGTGACATTTGTAACAAACTGGGAATCAGGAACTCTTTGCCTCATCCAGGTATGCACTGGGAGTTTACATAAAAGTCAGTGCAACAGATCCATTTCATGATGGGTGTTTTATAAATGTCACATATCCACAAGGCTAGGCTTGAAAAGGCAGGATTGGAAAACAGGTCTACAGACCCAGAAAGTCCATATCTCTCAGGTTTTCTGATTAGCCTGAATGCTTTGTTGCTACCTGGCTTTTCACCTCATCTTCTAGGAGTTACTTTATGTCCCCATATTTTGGGGATACTGTAAAAGAAACTGAGCTTCTCAGAGCATGATTCAACTGCCTTTGAAAATCAGTTTCATCACATGACTTATGCATTCAAATTAAATCACTTAAAAGGCAAGCTCAGCACTGAAAGCGATGTTGCAGTTCTTCATGTGCTCCCCAGCTCTAAGTGCTGCACTTCCCAGCCAGGCTTAAAAGGAACAGGGTCTTTCTCCAGCTATCTCTGATTTCCACTGATGTCAGTCTTGCTGAGAAGGGATGGGTGTCCCCATTCATTCAGGGATGCTGAGTGGGACACAAGATTTGCAGGAGTACCAAACAAGGGCACAGCTCATTATGCATGCAGTTCAGTCCAGGTCTTCCTTAAAACCCTAAGTGACATGGGTAAAACAAACCAGTGTTCTTGGTTCAAAAGCCAGTGAAACAACTGACATAAAACCCTTCACCATCGTTTTCATTATAAATGAATGGATTTGGAAACTGAGCTGCTTATCATTTCCATCCACAAGGCTCACATAGGCAAAGACTTCAGTGCACTGGCAGCTGCATATGTAGAAGCTCACAGTGTTCCTGTGCTGTCATTCTTGCAAACAGAAGACTTGAACTTGCAGACCTCTTGACCTGGCACTGTCTGCAAGCTCCAGGACAGCTCTTGAAACTGTACTGCCCTCATAACCAAGGTCCTGCTTCATCAGAACCAGTCTGTGGCTGACAGATAGGTTAATTATGTGGAGGAAAGAAGAGAAGACAGCTGCAAAAAGTTACAGCAAGTTCAAAATTATTCCCAGACAGAGAGAACTGGCCGCTTCAGCCCAAATTCAAAGCACAGGACTTAGAAGAACAGGAAAGTATTAATGACCATACAGCTTGAAGGACAATTTCCTAATTGCTCATCTGCCCCACCTGCTCAGGGGTGACTGACAGATAAAAAATTCTCAGGGGAGATGCTGACAAGTTCAGACAGCAGTCACAATGTGAACATTTGTTTGTTTTGTTTATAGTGTTTTGAGTATTTTTTAAAGACAATGAGACAAAAGAATGGGGACATAACTTTATAATATTAGATCCCACTTTCAGATAGTTCTGAAGATAACTTGTTGAGTGAGAAATAGCCTGAGTTGTGATTTCTTATCCTGTGGCTTACTCCACTACTAATCTTTTCAGCCAGAGTGCAGGGGAAAAAACCTAACTCTTCCCCTTTGTGTTCCTACCAAATTCACTGGAGGGTGGCTGCTCTGGCTCACTTTTCTAGCCAGGTCAGCAGCCTGCCCCCCAAAACATGCCAGCCTGAGTAGCTGTCATTTTATGCAGTTTCCAACTTTGTACAGAAAATGGTAACCACCTGTCAGTACCTGTGGCACCTCATGCCTTCACAACCATCATCTTTGCCATCTCTCATCAGGGCTGATCCTCAACAACAGCTGATTCCTTAGGTGGGATCCAAAACTCCGGATGCTACCATGCCCTCATCTGGGATTACTCCAGATTTACACGCATGTAAGAAATTCAAGAGCCAAATCAACAGGCTGCAACTCGTGGGTGAAATCCTTGGCAGCATTCATAAAAGAGGATGAGAGCAAAAGTGGCCATAGATGGTGTTTTATTCAGTCTGCTCTGAAAACTACAGAATTTGGAGCAGTTCCAGGGCTTTGCAAAGTTCCAGCAGCTGTCAAAGACCCAGGAGACCTCCTGAATCGCACGGGATTATGAAAGTGTGGCATATTGTGGCCAAGCTTACTCTGTCCCTGAATCCTTCCCTTCCTTGAATAGTAGTGGGAAAAAACTCTGCCATCTGGGATCTGGCACATGAAAGGCTTAGTGTCTTAGTATGAGAGAATTTCAGCTGGAATTTGGGAGAATTCAGACCTATATATTGGTATGTAGAGTGAGAGTTCTTATATAAAGGCATTGTACTCCTCATGCCCAGTGAAAATCTAAAGGTATTGATGTAGCAAAGCACTCTCATTGATATCCAAGGAGCACTCAAACCAGCAACAGAAAAAAAATATAATATTAATACCCCACACCACTGAAGAAAGAAGAAATCTGCCATATTTTTCACTCCAAAACCAAAGAAAAACAGATTTCAGAAAACTCAGTATTTTTCTTTTGTCCACAAATCATTCTGCTGACAATACAAGACAACAGGGAAAACCACTCCCTTCTTACAATATGTTCTGCACAGCACCAGAGAGGTTAAGCAAAAAAATGCATCAGGGTTAGGGAGCAATGTAGATGTGCTGGAGATGTGATTATTCTGAGGATCCTATCAAAAAGCTAGATATCTTGCAGACATCTTCAGTTAAGAGAAAAATACAGTGGTGGAGTGAATCATTTCTTTTAACCAGCCAGGTCTAGTTATGGAGAAGGTGCAAAGGCACACGGTAGTAGGAATCAACTGAGAAGGGGAACTTTTCCACTAGTGCTCTTTCCCATTCTTGGATAGTCTTCCATACTTGGCCATCATTAGTCTTGGGCTTCTTTGCAGGCTTTCTTCTCTCTTTGTTTCTTTCTCAGAGACAGAGACCAACATGTACCAGTAGTTAGAAACACCTTTCCATGTCCATGTGCTTTGCACCTCTCTGTTTTGAATGGTGATGTGACTGCAGAGGAAGCAGATGCTGTGCTGGGGATTCATGACATAAATGAGTTTGGCTGTTTTGCAACAGAACCTAAACTAGACAGCATCAATTCTAGACCACTCCCACGCTTTCCATGTGGTTTAGACGAAACAACAATACATTATTCTTTCTAATTGCATGTCAGCCCTGTTGGTGTGCTCAGTCATTCTGCCCCAGGGATCCAATTCAGTTAGTGTTGAGTAGGCAGGTTAAATAAGAAAATTAATGAGTCCATTTACTTTCCAAAACTTTCTTTGCAGGTAAAGAGATCCACCTCTCTATTTCCAAATACTGGAGGTGGCAAATATGAAGCAGCTTCACCTCCTTCTTATGACATTTCATTTCCCTCTGGCAGCATTAGTGTTGATAATAAATTTTATGTATGCAACAACAGGACAAGCTGGCCCAGAATTCAGATGTGGTATTTAGGTGTCACCCATAATAGTCATGCTGAAATGGATTTATCCAGGAACACTTTAGAGCTATTTTTGTTCATTTCATATCCTCTGAATTATTGTAAATAAACATTGCAAATACTAACCAGACAGAGATGAGTGTTAGTCCAGATAGAGGGCTGGCACTGACATCATGAGAAATCAGTTTTTGGAGCGGTCTCAATAGGACCGTCAGTTTTCCAGCTATATTTTAACCTTGTTTGACTAGTAGGAAATACATAGTTCTTTGGCACAGACATTTGAAAACAATTCTTTATTTGGTGTGGTGCTGTGCCCAATCTAAAGTGCCCGTGCCACTAGGCTTTCAAACGGTTCGGCTACTACCAGATGTTTCAAGAAGGGCCTTAAAGTGGAAATGCCTGAAATCACAAAGGTCATGAGGAAATGTAAACCTTTACCACAATGTAATATTTGTGCTATTATAAAGACCACATGATTTCACAACTGCTGAGTAAATAACATAATCCTCTGCTCATCTGAGAGGTGCTGAGGCTCCTTTAACATGATAAAGAGAATATGCTTGCATTCAGGTCAGCTGCTACAAGTGACACACAATTACGTTTTGCCACCAGGTATTGAGGGTCAGATAGCTCATGATCTGAAATACTCATTCCTCTCATACACAGACAAACAAAAACATTATCATTACAGTAGGCTGAAGTCATAATTCAAGTTTCAAAATCTTTTATCCACCACGAAGTTCTTCACAATTTTTATGTCTCTCATGTATATGTGGCACTTCAGGGAGACGGGGAAAAGGTAACTCTCTAAATATATGAGTTTGAGATTCTTATCAAAGCAGTGAGAGTCCAACAGGAATTGTTCTACTTACAGAAATAACTAGCAGGATGTCTAACCCACCTGATAAATACCCTGGAATAATTTGTCTCTTTGATCGTGGCAAAGAGTTTAACATTTTCATACCTTTTTTGTATTCAGATTTGTGTGACTTCTGAAAAGGAACACGATGGCTTTATCAAAGTATACAGCGGGAAGAAGAAAGGCTTTGTTCCCATAGATGTCTTAGAAAACATCTGATTCCAACAGCCCCCTCACTGCAGTAGGAGCCCTTTGTTGGCAATGCCTGTCTGCCTCATCTCACACTGTGTCAACCCAGATGGGCTGTCTTGCAGATGTTCAGGGAAATAGTGAGAAAACTGCAACAACAAGAAGAAAAAGACATTTAGACTGCCACAGCAACACTAAAAATATGAAAAGATGAATGTTTGAAAGAAAATGTAGTCAGAAACCACCAGGGAAATGAGAGGTCCTTGGATACTAACAGGAATGAGGTAAGGGGGGGGCAAAAATGCCTGGGCTGATCTCTGGTGCAAGATGACTGCTACAGCCCTGATGGAGACAGACAGCTCGTTCTGAAGGACTAAACTTGCGTCCTGTTCTTGTGTCTTAGAAAACTGCTGGACTGCTTTCTTGTTTGAAGTGTGTATTTTGGGGGAGGGGGGAAAATACAGTTCAAACTGTCTTTGTACTACAGTCCATTGCTTGTAGTAAAGTGTGGCTGTGGTTCTACAGTTTTGTCCCCGATACCAACCGAGTTTAAGCGTTTAGTCCTGGTGTTTAGTCTCATAACAAATCCGTTTGGAGACACCGTGTGAATGTCAGTTCGAGAAATGCACTGTGCCCTGGAAGCTGGCAACTTTCTCTTTCTGTGCAATCTTCCCATAGGAAAGAGTAGCGAACGTGTGTGTCCTTTGTTTTCTCTGTATATGAACAAAAGCTCTCAGCGTACGTTGGGTGTGTGTTGGCTGCTCTCATAGGTCACAAAATAGCTGGTCCTTGGATTCACAAGCCTGGCTGGAAGCATCGCTCCCTGTTTCCTTCACCTTTATCTGGTGATACAGAAAATGGACAAAGTGCTGGGAGACAGCCACAGGCTTGAAGCATTTTATATTTTTCTGTGTTTATTGCACTTAAAACATTTTATATAGTAATCCTATTTATAAAAAATAAAACAGTTATCTAACCCACTGGAAGACTGAAAATGTTAGGAAAGGACATTAGGCTGCACACAGGACTGAAGTCTGTAATTATCAAAATGCAGAACTCCTGACAGAAAGGCACTGAGTGTCTTTGTGATGTGTTCACACACCAAAGCTCCTTTCTGCATTTGCTAAACAGAAATTTTGCAGATTCAGCAGTAAATACACCAACATAAATTTTTCCCTGGCATAAACCACCATGATCATCCCTTGAGTCTTTTCCATGCTAGTGAGATTGTGAAGACATCCCTGTTTTGTCCATATTAGCCCCCATCTTCAAATGCGTTTCGGGCACAGGAGCCTTTTGGTACTGGGGAGCAGTCTGTGGGACCTGTTGGTCTTGACTAAATTACACAAGTCAGTCAGTGCCAGTTCTGTTGTACAGCAGGCACCCTATGATATTTGGAGACAGGGAACCTAATTTCCAAGTATTTAATTGGATGTAATTGCACCAAATACACTTAAACAGCTTAGCATTTATTATGACGTAGAGATTAAGCCCTATCCTAAAGCTCCCTGCTGAATTCATGCCTTCTTTGACTAGCTTGAAACTGAACGCCTGTCTTTTCTGTGATTAGCCACAGATTGGTGTCCTAAATCCTGATACTGCATCCCAGGCTAGTATAGGCCTTTATAAGGTTGATGCTATTTCTAAAAAAGCAGTTACTGGTCCTGTTCCCCTATATTGAGGCAGCTGGAATCTGTGTTGCATAGCCCAGGTCTCAGTAGCTGAGATGCCCTATTTGAATAGCTTGCTCACAGCCTTATAAAATCCAGGGGAACTCTACCCTTGCCCAGAAGTTCTCAGTGCAGATTGGTCTTCAGCCTCCCAAAGATATATTTTGCAGCTCTTATGTATGATTTAATTGCAGAAGAAGTTGCAGGGCTGTCAGCTGCTGAAAAATGGCCCTTTGTAATGTAACTGGTCCATACTAATTATTAACAAACTTCTGGCTGATCAAAAGTATTTGATTTCATATCTTCTGTGGGAATATCAGCAGGTTTTTTTTCCACTTCAAACAACATTTGCTCAGCTCATTTTCCTAAGTAACCAATAAACTCAGTGGGAGACGATTCTGGTAAAACTTAAGGATCAAGAGGAAAAGCAGTAGAGACATATTAATCCACTCTGCTTTATAAGATTATTTTTTTATATATATATTCACCCACTCAAAGGAAAAGCTCAAGTGTTTGTTATGATTGAAATATTTCCTGCCTTTGATCAGGCCTGCCAGGTGGACAAAAGAAAATCTGTTTTAATCTATACATACGTGCTATTGTTTACATGATTGCATCATACTGTGATTCCCCCTTTTTCAGTCTTCTATGATTTTGATTTATTCCTACAATGTGCATCATACTATTCAAAGAATTATATGAATATTACCTACAAATCACAATGGCCTTTAATCAATGTCAGTTTGATTCCTTTTGATACTGAGCAATAAATAATAAAGTGACTGAGTAAAAACAAAACAGGCCTTATGTGGACTGCATTACATCTGAGGAACTATTGCTTCTGAACCAAAGCTTTCGTGTTTATCTTTGTGGTTTTGGTTGGTTGGTTTTGTCTTTTTACCGGGCTTTTGCTGCTGTTCAATATGTAGATGTAATTTATGCCTAATTTAGCAAGAAGCACATATCATACATGAGTCTTACTTTAAGCATGTGATTCATTGGCTATTTCCATGCTTAAAGCTGAAGCACTTTGCTAAATTAAGGTCATTTTACTCAAATTTATTTTGGATGCCTTACTCTGAATCCAGACAAGTATCTCATCACTTTTTTTACTACCACATGCAGTTTGCAGTAGGTACGGTGTTAGCTAGCAGTTAAAAATCAGACAGAAGATGGAATGGATTTTATCTGACATATGCTCAGAAAAAATGAATTTTAGGAGATAAATGCTGCTCAGATTTAATTTAATATTCTGCTTAATAAAGACTATGTGATGGTTGGAAGGAGAATAGAAGTGTATGTGTCTTGGCTTTTTTGCATCAGACTATGGAATCTTCAGTTACCCACCTTGAAGAACATTCAATAAACCCGTCAGCAACAGCTGCTACCGACCATTTCCATTTAAAATTTACAGCACTTGCATTTGCCACATTTAGTAAAACATTTCTAAAGTGTTCCTGCAATGTATGTAACGTGTAGACTCAGAGGGAATTTGTATGGTGGAGCCACCCTGAACGTTTGTTTCTGGCATATCAGAAAGTAGTTTTAGCCATTCAACATCTCATCACAGCATAAAATTGGCTCTACAATATTTTCCTAAGTGCTAGGAACAGTTGACCAATGTGAACTGAGAATGAGCTGCCTGAATCATGATCTTCTCCTGTCAGTAAATAACACAGTATCTCAGTTTGCTATGACCTCTTTCTACACTTGGCCATTTTGAGTCAGTCACTCCATCGACAGCTGAGTGCTGCAGCACAACGCCATTCAGCTGTAGGTTCATTGCCCCATACAAACATTGGATACCTTTAAAATTGCTTACAGGCCTTTTTTCTAATTATTTGTCAAGATTCAGTTGACTGGATATAGCACTCGGTGCCATCAGAGGAACCTGCACAGGGTCAGCAGAAAGTGACATGGGAGATTTGGAAGAGCTGCAACCTTCTAAAGAAGCGACTGGAGACCGTGTAGGTTTTCTAAAATGGAACTAGACAGATGTCTTTGTCAAATGAACCCAACTCATTTACTTCAAATATGTGCAGACAAGTCTGATTTATTGAGCATTTAAAAGACATCTTTCTTTCCATAGAGGATGCTGAATAATGGAATATGCCGTCTCAATCTTATCCCATATAAATCCAAAGGAAAAAAGAACCCTTGAATGCCACAGGGACTAAAGATCATTATCTTGTAAAAGGTTCATCAGTGTTACCATTCTCCCAAAAACCTATGGTGTCATTTGTCTGATCTATTTATGTATCTGTACCAGATAACATCTGACTACCACATATCTCATACTTTTTACAGTACCTCTGAAGTTACTGGTCATCAGTGTTACTAGAAATAAGAAAAGAGATGCATTTTTCCCCCTTTTTCTTTCTATAGAATTTCCTTTACTGGCTGGTGGGTAAGGGTGACTTCCTAAATAAAACACATAAAATATAAGGAGGGAGGAGTGTGAATGATATTCCCATGCATACTGTACTTTGCTCTACTCCAAATAGGATCAGACCAACACAAGCATTTCGTTTCATATTTGAGGCACTTCATGATAAATGTGGTCCCAAATTATCATCCAGATTTTGCACACTACATTTTGCAAAGCAATGAGAATAAATATTTTCCCCAGAGGGAATATGTGTCATCACAATGTTGAGTTTTCCATGGCTAAAAAGAGCATCTGGATCTAAGAGGTACATGAGAGTTATTTTTAAAACCATCCTTTATATAGAAAACTTATGTGCCTGGAGAATGAACACTTGGCAGAGTTGATACAAAAGAGGCTCTGAAAAACTTTAGTAGGACTGCTGCAGGTCAGCATGTACATCCATCTCCTGAGTGGACCAAGAAACTCCTCACAGAACTTGCCTACATTAACGGCATTTGTTCAGTTAAATAAGATGAAATTAATTTCTTATTTTATTCATGTAGATAAAAGCAACACATGCATATGTAAATACGTATGTATATCTTACATTCATTAACATCAACCCAACTGCAAGAGTACATGCCCTTAAAAAATCTGCCATGACTGAATTTTTCCTTATCTTACTGTGCTCAGCACCAAGTTACAGTGTTGGATGGTGCCCAGTAAGTACTGAGACAGGCAGCTAGATTGACAAAGTCTGGAAGTTTTATCTGTTTTAGACAATGGAGATAACATAGAAAGCCAGAGCTGCAGCAGCTGAACTGGAAATAATGAAATACATTGAGCAGAGTCTAGATGCTCACTGAAGTGCATGTCGTTCATCAGGCAAAGAGAGGACTGCATGCCATGTACAAAGTGACAGCCTGAAAACATTGTCAGAACATCATGTAAATCAAACTGCTTTGACCCAGGTCCCTCACAATAATGAGATATTGTAAATAAGGAGTAACATCTCCTG
Source organism: Lanius collurio (assembly GCA_020086605.1). Lineage (NCBI taxonomy): Eukaryota > Metazoa > Chordata > Aves > Passeriformes > Laniidae > Lanius > Lanius collurio. Next base: position 20,830,166 of record JACBWW010000012.1, on the reverse strand, counting down.
GGATGCCTGAAGGAGAAGAAGCCAGGAGGCTTAGAAAGTGCTAATCAGTCACACATGCACACTGTGAGAAGCACGCCTAAATCTACCTTTGTTAGAAGGAAGTAAATCAACATCTGGATAATTACTATGCTACCAGCAGTTTGCCTGCTGACGGGGTCAGAGGCTGACAACACAAAACTGAGAGACCGTGAGAGTTGTTTCAGCTTTGCATCACAAACAGGAAAAAATGAGACATAGCTGTGGGTAAAATTCAGTATTTAACCGAAGCAGTGCAGCAGTAGTACTGAAGCAAACCCTTCAGTGTGTGTTGTCTGTTCTATGTAGCCCTCTCTCCCCAGCAGGGCCAGCTGGGGTGGCTGCAGCAGCAGATCCCACCCCTTGCTCTCTTCCAAGGGCAGCACTGCAGGTGCATGGGCACAATTGCAAAGCAGACCTCTGGGCTCTTTCCAGACTATCCACCCATGCCAATTGAGCCAGCCACACTTCATTTCAGCCACTGTCTTTCCAGCCACTCTTCATTTCAAGTCAGTTCAGCAGCTGTCTGGCAACTGCTTGGCTTTGTGTCTGGCAGAAGAAAATAATAATATAAATAATCCCAAGGAAAACAGGAGCCTAACAAAGCAGCAGTCCCCAAAACCTTGGAGTCTGGCCTTCCTGCATGCCCCTATGATATTGCAAACTGCGCTGCAAAAAATGGTGGTTCTTTGTGCCTCCCTGAGGGGTGTCACTCACCTCTTCTGCTCCTGGTCCTTCTCTGTCTGAGCAGTTGCAGCACCTTTCTCACCAGCCGTCCTCATTTTACACCCACCGAGTCCCACTCTGTCCTGCCAGGAGAAATTTGTCAGATCCATCCAAAGCATTTGCTCTGTTAAATATTTGCTGTAAAGCTAGTTGTCCCAAGAAATGCAAGTCTGGCATTGGCCCTGGCTCAACAGCTTTCCCACGTGGACATCAATGAACCATTTCAAAAAGCATCTTTCAAAGGGATGTGGGCCTTCTGTGAGCCCCATCCCCACCAGCACAGGGGATGGATGGGGTTCACTCCACATGATGAGGGATGGAAGGGAGAAACCTACCTTATTTTGAGCTTTTGGAACAAGTCTGTGTCTCTAAGCCCAAGTGTTGCATGAGTCATATTAAACATGGAAGAACAAATTCTGGTTTTAGCCCATCCATATTCTTTATGTGTACTTCATTCTTTAAAGAGTACTTTATGTCCCCATCTTGGCTCAAGAAATGCAGAGTGAATACAAACCTCTCCTGCTTTCTCCTTCACTCACTCCACATCCTAATCAGCTGTTGCCTTGTGCCTTTCTGCTCAGTCATGCAAAGGTCTCCCCTCCTGGCTTTTCTCCTCCTGCCACAGGTGATGCTTTCTGCATATATTACCCAAGGTACAGCGACATCATCCAGCCCCTGGTGTACCTGTACCTCAGCCAGGGCTGAATATGGCCAGCAAAGGCATATGGACAAAGTAACTCATCTAAGTACTATTAGCTAAACTGACAGCTACTACTGTGGTGCGACAGTCTAGAAAAGCCCACTGGAGCAAGGAGGGGTGGGGGGAGTGTTACTGGTATTTATATAGTTTGTAGCATTTTACCATGTAAATATAATGGTAAATACACAAAAATAGTCCAAGACAAAATTAATAGCTTACTCTTACCCCTCACCTTATACCTGCAGCTTTTAAACTGCCTGCTGTAGTTTTTCTGTAGAGATGTATGCAGTCCTGTGGCTTCTAGAGGTTACTGTAATACACATTATTAGTACAACTGGCAGGCATATCTGCTTTACTGACATCCCAAACTCACAGGTGTTTTACGGAAAGAACAGAAAATTAGTTTAATTCCTGTATTTAAATCTTCATTGGATGCTAAGGTATTTCTTATAGTTTTCCTGAGGAGTGCAAAAGCTCCCACATACCCAGACTGGAAGAAAGACTTTTCTTCCCAAAGACTGCAGCACCAAAAGCAGTGCTATCCTCCACATCACTTGCAAGGCTCTGCTCTCTGAAGACCCCAGAGACACCACAAAGAACCTCTGCTGATTCTCCACACAAGTACCAGGAGTGCAGTGGGACATGCAAGACTGCATGCAATGTTAACTGGGACAACTTCTGTATCCTGTACTCTTACACACATTTTGTTCAAATAAAAGGTGGAAGGCTGGGCCTATCTGTATCTACATGTAGACAATGAAGCTCAGTCTCAAATACCCTGCAGCAGGGCAGGAGTGCAGGGTCAATTAGCTGTACAGAAAGCACCACTTCCCAGTCTGGGGTCAGGCAGCAACCACCCAGGTTTGTCCATACGGTATTCACAGGTCATGATGCTATAGCCTGGTTTTCAAAAATCCCAGTGGCCTTTATGTTAGCTCATGTGACATTAGTAAAAGTTGTAAAAATAGTCTGCTTCTCTGCATAATGCACCCCCAACACAGAAACCCAATTACCATAACACATCAGCTGAGAGATCAGATGCTGGAGCAGACACACAGTTCTTTATCTGACTGCACTGTACTCACCCCTCAAATTTCAGTTACATGAAGTCTGTTAATTGAGAAGGAAGGGCCTTAATTTCTTGAGTTTTAAGTGCTTTTTAAGAAGTCCTCCTTCTTCAGTGCTCCAATTATGCCCCTTACGGATTTAGCTCACTAGTTACATTTAATGCTAGCAATTAATGAACCAATCAGCAGCAGGCCACAGGCATCAAACAAGCCTCTTGCCTTCAGTGATCACAGTCTCTGTGAGTGAACTCTGCCTGCCAGATCAGTGCAGCATTGGGTGATAAAGGCAACAGGAATAGTCACAGTGGTTCCACCTCCAGACTAAGCCAGATCATCCTCAGCCCCTGAAAGTCCTTTTTTGAAAACAGGCATCTTCAGGTCTTTGCACGTTTTAACTTAAAGATCAGGATGATACCCCCAGTTCATCAGAGTAATACCACTTTCATAGCCAGCTTTCAAAGACATTTCCCTTTTGTAAGTAAGATTTCACCCTCTTTTAAGCAACATCACTGTGGTTTTGGTCTCAGACCAGTCAAGCAAAGACCTGAAAACTACATATAGCAGCATGTAATGCAATGCAGCCTCTGAGTCTCCCCACAAAAAGATGAAGACTCAGCACCTGCTTAGTGGAAATCCAAACACAGGTGGGATAAATGTCTTGCCTTCTCCTTACCCCCACTGTCTTGGGAGCCAAGGAAGGAAGAGCTGAGAGTGCTAATGAGATATGTAGCAGGTGATGTAATTATCATCTGAGAGCCTGAGTAGGATGAGACAGATGTTACTTTTAGGGTTCATTGCTCTACTAGTGACACCTGTTAACTAGCTTATGTCATCCACCCCTTGGCACACCAGATACTGACTAATATCAAAAGAACTGTTTTGAGTAAAACCAAGTAAGTGTAGATGATACCAAAGCCATGCTCGAGGCTTCCCTTAGACAGTGGTAGTCCCGACAGGAACAGTAAACAAGGACATGAATGGCTCTTAAATAAAGCATGCCATTCCTGCTTCCTGAGATTTTGTCTCTAATATATTACGTCACCACAAGTCCCTTATTCCCAAAACAGAATCACCAGCTTTGCACAGATGTCTCAGTTTTGGAGACAAAATTTCAGGAGGAAACACTCTGGAATGAGTGTCTCCTCCGAAGGGAAAAGGGCCTCCCTTTTTCCTCTGCCAATAAGACAAGTGGGTCACAGTGAAAGTGGGAAAAAACCCCAAACTGTTTATTAACACCAAACAAAACAGGGTAGAACAGGATTAAAAAAACCCTCAAAATACAACAAATTCCCAGAGAGGGAACAGACACGTGGGCTTGGACCAGCCACGGGCCCGCTGGGGCCACCCTCAGGCTCCCTGGACCGGCGAGAAGGGAAGGGAGGCAGTGAGGCAAGACAGATACTGGGCAGCAACTAGTGCTCTATAAATTACTGTAGACTGAATTAGATTGTCTCTAAAATTACACCCACAAAAAGTGTTGCTCTTGTCTTAGGCTCGTCTGGATTGAGGGGAGCAACATAAGAGCTTAAAGGAAGGTGGTGTTAACAGTGTCAACGGGCACAGAAGAAATCTATTTTGTGCCACCAGTCCAACTTGACAAGAGAAAAGAACTTTATCTTTTCAAGTTGTGTTCCCCCATTTAAATATTTTTCATGTAATTAACACTGGGCACCAACAGATTTGATGTTCCTTGAAGAAGAGTGAAACATTTATTACCCTTCTTGTCTTCCTTCCGGAAATGATTGAGGTGAAAGAAAGGTTAGAAAAGAGAGTCTTTTCTTGGTTGTCTTATTTCTCTTTTGTCTTTCACATTGGTTCCAGGAATGGAAAGTCATTAATCACCTATCAAGAGAGCAGATAGAAGTTGCCTTGGGGTTAGAGAGGACTGGAGATCATTTAAGCATGACAATTAATTGAAATGAGTAAAATGAGGACAGACTCTTCATTCAAAAGTAGGTAGCAGGTGATAGGCAACAGATTTGGACTGGTATTAAGAAAAATTGAGTGAGGAATCTTAGCTGATGAAGATGGAAAGTAGAAAATTAGTTATAAAGTAAAAAAAAAAAACACAAAAACCCATAAAAGAATGGAGGAAAAGGTTTATAATGACAATCCCAGTTTATTTATTGTTTTGTTCAGCTGGAAACCTCTGGCTCTTCCTTTCCTCCTAATTATGTTAGCTGTGCCAGTACTACACAGGTGAAACAGTGGGAGCCAAACAGCAGTATCCTGAGGCTCCTGAAGAAGAATGTTCCAGGCAGTGATTGCATTACGCACGTCTGTGACAAAGTTTTCTCTCCCAGTTAGACTCTGGAGACACTGCAGGTATATATTCCGGAATTCTGCAGCTGCTGCCTGGCACGAGCTCTCATTTTATCTTTTGCTGGTTTTATTCACCCTGTGCTATTGGCATAGCTGCCAACAATTCCACCATCCTTCTCTTCACACAAGCTTTCCTCTGTGTAAAGGACGCACTGGGGAGCTCCTGCTGACCACTCACCTCTCCCAGATTTGCTGCAGACTCCCAGTGAGGTTTTTACTGGGCAGACAAAATGACTGCAACACCTCCTGCTTTTATGGTCTTTCTGAAGGAGGTGCCAAAAAACTGAGGAAACAGACTTTGAAGAGTCAACACAAAACAATAGAACCTGCCCACAATCTAAAAATATCAAAAAGATTCCTATGAGGTCTTTCCTCTGAAAAGTCTTATGTTAAGAACAACTGGGGATTAAATGCTTTTTACCATGTTCAGCAATAAAAAGCCTGCATTCATAAAAGCCATTGGGAGATAAGACTTGACCAGCATACAATATTTTAACTGCAATCAGTTTTCACATGGGTTACTTTTACCTCGTCATTAAGCTCAATACATTCTCTACTGCATAAATTTGATGTACCATACCCCTGCAAAATGCAAAAAATTACCCGATGGCATATTCTGAGTCGGAAGCTCAAAAAATCCCAACTTCAGCTTCTACAAAGTGCCATTTCTGTAAGAACATGGCATAAAAAAAATTAACATGGCAATGGATGTTGCTTCTTATATACTTAGATGTTTAAAGATGCTGTAGGGCTACAGGGTTAGGTGGTGTGTGTTTGCACGGTCTGCTATCCTTCTCTGTTAAGACTATTTGGATCTTCAGCCAAGGTCTGGTGCAACACAGGGAAAACACACTATGCTGCAATCATAATCTAAATTTTCCATTGGAGCAGCTGCCAAAAAAAACTCTTCTGGTCTCAGGCGAAACCTGAGAAAAGGAAAGGTTTCCAGGAGGAAAAATTAAATTCACTAATATTATCAGCTGACTACAAAATGTTTCTATCTAGAAGAAAGGAGGAAACGGGACTGAAATTTTATTTCAGAGACAGTCACATTTTCAGAAATTCTCTCCTGCCTGTTACTGAATAACTCACAGTCTTTAAACTAGGGCAGAGGCAACCAGGACTAAGTTTTCACCTTTTCATCTTCATCATGTCCCAAATGTGCATCTCTTAGTGAATCCTGGCACGAAACCATCAAAGGTCAGGGCCTATTGGAAATTACCTCTTAGAGCAGACTCTGGTCCCAGAGTGGTGATTTTCAGGTAAATTAGTCATTACTCTCCCTTTCACCTTCATTTAAAAAAAAAAAAGGCAACTGAAAGGGTCCCCTTTGAGTTGTGATGGATGGCTTAATAAAAAGGCATCCACCCACCTCTTGGAGCTGACAAGATGTGCTACATGTGTGAAGAATCCAGTTATGGCTTTTTAATTTCTGCTGAATAAAAGACCAATTTTGATCAATCTTTAATGACTTCTATTCAAAGTTCAGTATATGGTGCCATAATAATTTTTTGCATAAATATCCTGTTCAGCTCGTAGGCTAGAGCATTTGGAGCCAGGTTGATCTAAAGCATCCATCTTGAGGAAATTGGAGAAGTTCATAATAAGCTCTCAGACATATTTGCAATGCAAAGATAAACACCATTTATGCATGACTTGGCTCATTCTAAGTCTTGAAAGAGTGATAACACCCAAAGTAGCTGTGACTGAGGTTCACACACACTAAGCTGTCATTTAGTGGACATTATACAAATTACAGTCCTGCTGGCTTCAGAGAAGAATTGTTCTGCAATGATCTGTGATGTCTTTTAAGGCTGCTGTAATCACATGTATCACATTTTCAGGAACTGGAAATAAAGAACTGCAAATAAATCTAGGGGAAAAAATTTCAGGTAGCAATTTCATTAAGATTGGGAGCTTGAAACTAGCTCTGCTGCAACATGGCAGATTCCACTTTTCAAAAATGATGTTTTCTTCAGGTATGTTGGCTGGTACAATTCTCTTCGCATGCACTATTACTGCTCAGTATATGGGGCATGACTCATGATACAGCACAACACAGAATGATAGCTAGAGAAAATTGAGCTTCTGAAAAGTGAAATTAAAGGGGAAAAGCCACAGGAATAAATAATTCAATAGACAGAAAAGGCTGGAGCATACAAATGAGATGTCTCAGGATAAGTTTCAGCCTGTTCTCTAACCCCTGGCAGTGGGCTGTGGACATGCTTTATCTTTCTAGCATCCTCAAGGAAGAGTCAAACAATTTCAAGTGCAGCATGAGGCCACCTGCTACCGAGTGCAGGTATTCTGGTACTTGAGGATCAAAGACTTGCATTTTTTTTCCAGCATCCACTTGTCTTTAGTCCTCTGATAAACAGTCCCAGACCACCAGCCAGCTCTGCCCACCTGCATCCTGCAAGGACAAACACCCACTGCAACTCCACTGTGATTCAGGCCTCAGCACTACAACACATTCCCACCCAGCAAACCTCCTGTTTGCTCTTGATGTAGTGGGTCTAAGCCCTGCCACACACGTTCCCTTGGGAGGAAAACCTCAGTCCAGCTTTGGTCCCACAGTAAAGACATCTGTGGTATAAGGACCACAACTTTTGTAATGTTGTTTTTTTTGAGTCTGTTTGTTTGTTTGTTTGGGTTTTTTTACTGAATAATTTTACTTGAACAGTTGTCTCAAAGTTCTTCCTATGACCTTCCTGTTGTCAGTTGGGGTCTCTTATGGCATCATGTGATTTCAAACCCTGCTTACAACTAATAAATATTTGTGCAAACTTTGCCCTGTTTTAAGGAAAAGACTTTTTGGTTCTTCCAGTATTTCATACTGAATGAAATACACATGTGGAGCACAATGCAGGAGCTGAGCAGAATATGACTTACTACCTCTGCTGCTTCCTTTGGAGAACAGAAGAGATGGCACATTTGGCAATTGGAAGGTAAACAAACAAAAGAAACAGTCCTCTCAAATCTCTTGCTGGTGTACTGGCTCTGTAGATAAACACACAAAACTAAGTTAATTATCAGGCCTCTTTTTTTTTCCCAAATGACTATCACTCAGTAGTAAGATGCAGAGGCTGATGTTATAAAAGGGTGGACAGTTTTAAATGAAATTAAATTAAAACAATAACTTCATAATGGCTTTTCCAGAACATAAATGTTCTTCTGGAAAAAAATAATCAGATGTTATTGTAACAGCTGATAAGATTTCACAAAAATTGCCATAACATTGAAGCCTAAATCCAGGCAACTCACATATTGTTTGTTATCTTGAGCCGTAAATGCCTTTCACTGGGCATGCCACATGCCCTTTCATTCTGCCTTGTTTTCCATACTCAGAAATGAGCTGCTAAAACCTTTCTCAGAAATGGTAGGATATATGTGCCCAGGAAAGTCATCTCCTGTTGGCCCACCCACTCACCCTCCCACTTGACAGATATCTTTTGTGAAATCAATACCACAGAAAAACCCACAGAACAGGTTACATCTTTCTCGGAGCAAGTGAGTATAGCACTTCAGCTTTGATCACCCTTGAAACAACTGAGAGTAAAATAACACTGACTACAGCCTCTATTTTCCTGATAAAAGAGTGGAATCTGAGAGGAATAAATTAAATACTTGTGCTCCATCCTTACTTTTAATATGATGGCTTTCATCCCCATCAAGTGAAGTCCCAGAGATGCCATCGGGGTTTTGTGTAGGCAAGTTTTAATTGTCAAAAGCTCATAGTTCAGAGTAAACAGGTCCTAATCCTGCTTCTCTTGATGACAGCTGAAAGAGTCACAGAGAATAAAATCTGACCTCTCACTGCCTGTTATAGCACTGAAAAGAGTTAAAGAGCAGAACAAGAATTTTGAATTTAAGAAAATTATTTTTCAAAGCAGGTACAATGGGAGAAGCAGAGAAGGAAGAGATGGTGATTCATGCTTTTGTGAAAAACTTTAAAATTTCAAGACAAGAAGAGATACATCATTGTTAATAATTAGAATGTTTAAGGTGAATGCATACATATGTACTCCTGAAAGAAAAACATGCTGCACCCAAGTGAAGTTTATATGTGCCTACCTAAGAAGATGTTATGGCCAGGGTGAGGGTGATGCAATGTAGATTGTCTAGAGAAGAATGAGTTTACGAGTCATGTATATGGGAGAAGATATGTTCTGGGTAAAAAAGGATGCCAGCCCAAGGACAGCATCAAATCCTTGTCCCTGTTTATGGAGGTACTCTAGTGCAACAAAGTGAAAGGAATCTTTTGCTAAGTACTCCCTCCAGTTCTCCAATAAAGGATGCACTTGCTGATATTACAAGACAGAAAATTAGAAACCAGTAGAAACTGACATGGAACAAATTGCGACACGTAAAAATTATTCTAGAATTCTCCTTATCCTTTGATTTTCATTTTTTATGTTCTACACATAAAAAATCTGTGCTGAAGATACCAGGTTAAGATCTAGGATGGTCAGGATTGGGAGAGAGGAGATTTCAGAGTAAGTCTGTTCAGCAGAGGTTTTATTAAGAACTTCTAATGTTGATGCTGAAGTTCCAGTTCAGTACTAGGCAAATACAGCTCTAATCTTTTTGCAAAGTCATGACAAAAGGACTCACAAGGAGGTGAATCACCTGTAAACAGACCCATTCAAACATGCCCACAGACACAAGATGTCTCCCAGGCAGACCTTTAGGAATACCACAAACCTTCAGATCGGGACAGTCATATCCTAGAACTCACTGAAAAGAATGTAAATTCTACAGGTGTCCCACCTACCAAAACAGACGTTTGAGCAGGAAGCCCTAAGGATTTAGTAATAGATCCTAGGACACATTTGAAAAATAAACATGTGACTTGCTGTCAAGGAGATTTTGTTACCTGCACAGGCAACAGAGAGAAGTAGAATACCAGCTACAGAACTAGTTGCTATTAAAGTGCTGAAAAACCTAGTGCTGGAAAAGGCATAAAGAATGATGCCAGACACATCAAAAATTACTTTCAGGAAGACAGTTACTCAGAAACTCATCAAAAAAAATGGTTTCTGAGTAATTTTTTTCACTTGGTGTTATTGCTTTCAGAGGGCAAGGCCAAGGCCAGTGACAAGTTCTTTCATCCAAAGAAGACATAAAAAGCACCAAGAACTCAAAGATGAGAAAAGTTCAGACCTATGTTTTGAGGAGCAAGGGTAACTGACTGATTAGACAAGATGGCAGAAGAATGATATAATTTGACAAAAACTTAGAAAACTTTCTTCATTCTGCACAGAGGCTACTAGCCTCAAAAAAGCAGTAACGCTGCAAGACCACAAAAAAACCCAGGAAAAGTGACAGATGGTATAAGGGTCATGTCAGAACTTAACCTCTGAACTGTTGTTGAAAATCGTTGTTATTAATCTGAAACATAAAATGGGAGTCAATCACTGAGAGATGTTTCCCTGTAAGTGTCCTTGCACAAAGCTATTCTGAGCATTCAAAGAAACAAAAAGGATCAAGGAGTTTAAATTATTTTAAACATTAAAAATGGCATTTACTTTGTCAAGAAAATCTGCCAAGAGTGCCCAGCATTAACCACAATTTTCAATTGTCTGATCACATTAATCTCAGCCTCAAAAAGAGTTAATAGTCAGGCAGTCACTGGGAAAGGAAGGGAAGGAGGGGAAGGGTTTGATGACACAACTCTAACAAAAACAGAGATATCAAAATAATGTAAAGCACATCTAATGTAAAACACACATGTATTTCAAACCACACATATTCTAACTGTGGGGATTGTGTCCATGACACCATGACTGGCACATGAGTCAGTGGCAGTGAGAAGCAGCCCTGGGTGCCAACAAACACCTGCTCAGCCAGTTCTGTAATGTGCAAAGAGCTTCCTCAAAATGCACTCTCCTAGCCAGGGAGGGACAGCAAGAACTTGCAAGACTGTCATTGGAAGGAAGTACCAGAAATTAATTCAATAGACACGTGGGCTCTCCTATACCCTGAGGCACTGGTTATATGGAGGAAAAGCTGGTGGGATCAGATAGGTTTCCCTTGCTGGCCAGACCTGGCATGGAGTGATCAGTCATGAGTTTATATGTCATTGGCAAGAGCAGAAGACCCAGTGGTGTGTGTCTGCTGGAAATGACACGGAAAATTCCTGATCAGTGCTTTGAAAGCAGCTTTTCTCCTCCTCTACATAACTATGCAATCTTTTAGCATGGTCCTGGGAATTATCCTTTTTCCAGTACCTTGTTTGACTTTGTTGTTGATGTCACGGAAAAAAAGTTGTCAGTTGTTTACCAGAGCATTCGATTTCTTATCAGCAGATCTGGCTATGAATAATTATATCACTTATTAATACCATAGTAAGCCAGCTAATGGGCTACAGATGCCTAACAAATAACAGGATGAGAGAAGAAAGTGCAGATTGGCAGGAGGTTGTTTGCTTTTGCGAGGGTTGAATTATAGAACTGGCCAGGATTCAAAACTATGAATCATTAAGAGCATGCACACAGCAGTTTTACATCAGCGAGCTCTATTGACTGGAGAGGAACTAATATTGACCTACTAAACATATGGGAATGGGGAAGCAAGTCCCACATAGTTAAAAACATGCTCTAATGTCTGTCCTTTGAATTGTGTTGGTTCCCTGAAACACCCACACAATTCTGACATTGACCAGACCTTTATCCAAAGCCTTTGAAAGCATAGATGTGTCTTTTTAGGTTCACAGTGACAGAAATCTTTGAAAAATGACTGGAAACAAGACCACTGTGAGTTACCAGGCTTATCTTGTCTTGTATCTCCCTTATCACATTGGCTCAGTATGCAGTACCTACACTGATGTTTCTATTAACAGAGGTGTTTCTGAATATAAAATAAAAATAATTAAGGCATTATCTTGCCTTTCCTTAGTAGCTGGGATTTACCTTCTTTTGTGCAAATGGGACAAAAAACTTGCCTCACTAGGCTTCACATAACTGTTGTGAGCTCTGACATCAGCGAGAAGCTGCTGCACAGCACTTTGTTTTTCCCTCCTGAAAGGGAGGAAGAATGAATGTTGCATTCATGAAAGGGAAGTCAAACTAGGACTGCTTTTCTACCCATAAATTTACTTCATTGTCCATTACAGGAGATAGCACAAATTAGCCTAATGCTGTTAGAGGCTACTTCATGGCGCAACAGCAAAAACAATTAGACAGAAATTATACTTTAACCGGTTTTATTAACAGGATGTAGAGACCATGTACTAACAATAATTACACTATGATCATGTGGGCTTCCACCAGTGTGTGCTACCACATATTTGCATACAAATAACAAATAAACACTCAGCATGCTGGCATGTAGTAGGTAAACAGTGAATTTGGGATCTTAACTATGACATTAATTTTCTTTATGTGCTCAGTTCATGGCACAGGTCACACACAGATCTTGAGTCCGTATTTGCATCTCTCCTCAGATCTTAACATTTGCTTGAATTTGTTCATAAGACCCCTCAGCAACACAGACTCCCACCCCCTGTGACCTGGTGCTGACATCCTCTTATTTTATTTTTCCAAATGTCTCAGTCACTGTGTGCGTGTCACTGTGATCCATAGTACAAGCCTAGAAAAATGGAAGCAGAACATGGCCCTCTTCTTTCATTCTGACAAGCAGGAGCACATCCACAAACTTTACTGTCTCAGCAGCCTTCAGTAATAATAATCAGCCTGTTGAAATGCAGACAAGAAACTCTCTGCAGGATAGGGTTACTTGAAATACAAGACATTCTTCAATTCAAATGCTGATTTTCCATCTCTTCACTGTAAAGAAGCAGTGAATGTGAGATACGCATCAGTTTCAAGGCAAAGTCTGTTCACAACATGATCTCCAAACATTGTGACCTATGCACAAGTAAACAAAGCCTGATGGAAAGCTGTCATTTCAGGTTTGGCTACTGAAAACCAAGAATACATGTGATTTAATTTTCATCTGTTTATGAAGTGGAACAAGGTGCAAAGCTCTTTAATTTCTCCCATTAATCCAACCTGCCTCATGGAGAAACTGAGCCATAGCCCATTGTGACTCTTTTCTTTTTCTTTTATGTAAGAGAGAAGGAGACTAAAGGAAATTTTAAAAAAGCAAGGGAGATAAAGTGATGTCTCAAATGACCAAGGCATTGAAAATAATTCTAAACCAACAATTCACCCTAAAGTTTCCAAGTCTCCAGTTTCCTAGACCCTTTCAGGGAGCCAAACTTCATGCCTTGCTATGGTGCACAACATTATCTCCTCTACTGAGAAAGCGCATCAGCTTTTGGATGATCAGGAACAAATAAATACTTGCTCTAAGACTAATCTTGGCATGAAAGGTCCCAGAGAAGGACTAATTTAGGGCTGACTGGCCTCACACAGACATTCGGTACTGTAACATTTGACCACTTTGTCACTCAGTCACAATCAAACTGTATGTCTAATTGCATCCCTGCTTTCCCTAAAATGCTTTTGAAAAAAAATTACATCCCTGAAATAAATATAAGTTAGTGCAGAATATATTAGACCTTTACAATCTATGTGCAGTCAAGAAATTATTTCACCATTGAGAGGAGAGTGTAAGCTAATGGAAACAGGACATGGCAGAAGCTTTCTTTTACTATCAAGTGCATTTAATGCAACTGTTTTATATTTCTGAATAAAATGCAGTCTTTCTGACGGCAGTAGACCTGCATCTGCACAAATTAGAAGAAAATCTATCTCACAGAGCAAGAGATAAAAAAATTAATGGAAATCTTTATTTTTCTGAAATAAGATGGGAATAATTCACTTAAGGAAACTGAGCAGCTTTCAAGGCCTGTAAGTTATTTATGGCACTTATATAATAATCAGATTCACACTTTTTGCTATATGATACATTTTTAAATATAGTTAATCAAAAGTAGTTTGATTAAAAAGCAATCTTTGGTATAGTGTCAATTCATTTATTTTGTACAGGGCTTCTAATATCTTTAATTATTGTTGTAATGCTCCTAACACCTATTAATTGTCCTCCCATTCAATTTCACATTCTTCAGCTCAGACAAAATCCTGGTAAAACTTTCACATCGACTCTTCTCAGGCATTGTGACTGTTGGATTTAAACCATTGTGCTGTGGTGAATATCCTCGGTCTTTAACAGGTCTTGTACCTGCTGGACCTTGAACAAACTCTATAGAGGTAACCAAGCAGTCCTATTGGAAAAGGAGACTTGAAAGTTACTCTGTCAGAGGCTTCTGCCACAGTGCAGCCACTTGGCTTGTTGAAAGGGAAGAACTGACCAGGAATGGTGGGCAGAAACCAGAAGAGGTTAGCTCTTCCCCGTTTTGCAGCACAAGGCAATGCAGTTCTTCAATAACCACAGGGTGGGAGAAGACTTGTGTTGTTTTATTTCTCACTGATTCATTTATTACATGCCTTTCACATTGTTCCCCTCACTACTTTCCCCTGCCCCTAGCCCTGGTCACCCCTCGGGCCCTCCCTATAGGTTCCTGTAGCCCAACTCTGCCCATGCACCGCCCCTGTGATCAGACAAAACCCCCCTGTGCCCAGATCACGAGGTCTCTCTGCCTCTGGGGATCGCTGGGGCAAGATGTAACCATTAAAGGTCCTCTGAAACCTTCATGGAGAGACCCTTCTCACCTCCTTCACCATCACTGCGCTGTAGAGCTGATGGTGGGCTCTACAACAGAACTGCAGAGCCATCTGAGATGGACTGCGGGAGGGCAGCAGTGGCTGCCCTGCCCTAACCAGCTCTGCTGAGCTCTCAGGGAAAGCTGCAGCTTGCTGAACTAAACCTAGCATTACAACAAAGACTCAATTTAGAAGGGATAGCAGAAAGAAGAACAAAGAGTTTGAGTGTTCATCAAGACATGAAAGAAAATAAGGCAAGATTCTTGCTCTTCTCCATCTGAGCTCTGGACACTATGAGGTTACCCCACTTTCAGTCTTGTGTTTCTCACCATCACTTTATTCAATGCTGTCTGAAGTAATACAGTCCAGTGAAATAATATATCCCCACTGCTCCTTTTCACAGAGATCCTGCACTCTGCTTAGAGCTTGGGTTTCAAAGTTTCCTATTCATTCCCTGTACAGAAAACTAATTACTTTGGCTAGATGACAGACCACATTACTCGCAGAGTGACACTGGTCAACCCAGAAAATTAACTGAGATCTCATAAACTTCACAAACCCCATTTCAATGAGCTCTTAAAGTGAAAATTCTGAAGAGAGTTGTCATTCTCTGACTCCTCTTCACCTCCCAGAAGAATTCTGTCCAAGAATGGAGTGGTAAAATGGAGATTGATATCAAGAAAATCAAATTTGAAAGAGAAAGGGCTATACTGCTAGCTTCTTAATGGGAGGTTTCAGTTACCTGCACTGTTCATTTGCTTTTTTTAATAGAAATAAGTACATGGAATTGGAATAGAGATTTCATCATAGGAACTAAACTGAAAATAGGAACCTGTACAGTAAGTACTCATGTGGTATTATTCATAATAGAAGTGAAGATACTGCTGCTGTTGGAATTAATGACCATTAATGACCAAGAAAACCTGAAACTGATCCCCCAAGGAAAAGGATTTACAATGCTGTCTCTCTCTCCCTGCCCTCATTTTAAGACTCAAACTGGTTCACACTGTTAATGGGATAAATATTCAGCATTTTTCTCTCCTCTACCATCTGCCTCTCCTATTTTTACCTTGGCAGGCATCATTACCATAATACAGTCTCATTATGTTGTGCATTGGACCCAATTTTGAATGTTTAATAAGAAATCCTCCGTTGTCCATGTACTGCTGTTGAACCCAAAGGCACTATTTGTGGGGTGATTACTTACATAATTAAGGATTGTGCTACAAGGTGTGGAATTGACTTAGCAACATGTACTGTGCATTTAACAAATTCTCTTAATATATTTATTAAACAAATAAACATGTTATAACATAATGCAATCATTATTATTTGACTCTTAAAACAAGTGGGGGAGGCAGAAGGGAGGGGCAGAGAATCCCACACTTACAATAACCTCAAGACAGGTCTCAGAAAAATGGAAGGAAGGAAAGGAAGACACTAGGCAAACAGAATAATGAAGAGAGTAGATACAAAGGAATGTTTTTAAAAATTGTACAAAAGATGCCAGAAGAACAACTGTGATATCGAGTGATTTTTGCAAAGTATCTAATACCATGTCACAAAAATCTCACTGTTAAAGTCACTTCAAATTTCTTTGGATGTGAGCACTGTCACCTGGACAGAAACTTGATAAACCAGCTGTGAATTCTGGGTGATGACAGCAAGCAGAAACATGAAGCTGAGAGATGACAGAGTTGTAGAATCATTAAGGTTGCAAAAATCTTCTAAGATCACCGAGGTCAACCACATACCCAGCACTGCCAAGGCCACCACTAAACCATGTCCCTAAGTGCCACAGCTAGACATTTATCGAACACTTTCAGGGATGGCAGTTCCACCACTTCCCTGGGCAGCATTTTCCAATGTCTGAGCACCCCCTCAGTGAAGAAATTTATCCTAATGTCCAGTCTTAACCTGGTGCCACCTGACCTCAAACTGCATGTCCTGTTGTCCTGTCATCCTGTTGTTTGTTACTTGGGGGAAAAGACAGATCCTCACCTTGCTACCACCTCCTTTCAAGTATTTTCAGAGAGCAATAAGGTCGCCCTGAGTTTCCTTTTCTCCAGGCTAAGCAACGCCAGCTCTCTCAACCTCTACTCATCAGATTTTTTTCTCCAGAGTCTTCCCCAGCTCTGTTGCCCTTTTCTGGATACACTCCAGCACTTCAATGTCTTTCCTGTAGACAGGACCCAGCACTGGACACAAGATTCAAAGTGAGGACACACCAGTTCTGAGTGCAAGGGAATGATCAGGGACTGTCCTGGCTCTGCTGTTCTTTTCCATTAGACAGCTTTCCAGACAGATTCTGCCCATATCTAATGTTTTGAGAGCCAGGACACTGAGGCAGTGTACAACAGAAGTGAATTTAGAAGTTTGATTGAAAAAAAATAAATGGTATTTGCAGATTTAGAAAAAAGAAAAAAAGGTCAATGAGGAAACAGAGCAAAGAGTACTTAAGGAGAAATACACGCACTGGTCAGAATGAAAGCACAGGGATTTAGATCTGTTGCAGTCGTCTTACCAGCTGGTATTTTAGTTCTGATAGTATGACAGCATTACACCTTATTTTGTTCTGTAATTGGGAAACTCAGGATTCATGAGCAAAAAATTATTTTAATATACATTTTAGTAAAATAACCTTTGCAAGGGGTAAATGCTCTGACATCAAGAGCAGAAATGAAAGGATGTCTAACTGCCTTTCCATAAGAGTCATGGCAGACCACCTCGGACGCAGAAGATGTACAAACACACTCCGGGAGCAGGGGCTTGTGTCTGCTTCCTGCCCTGAGTCTGTGCTCACGGGGGCACCTCTGTTTCCCAGGTCAACATCACACCTTTCTGCCATGCCTCATCGACATGTTTCTTGCCACCTCTGCTGTGCCTTCCCTCTCCATCACCAGAGCTCATCCATCAGCATTAGGTCAGTGTGGGAAGGCTCACCCTCCTTCTTACCCCAGGACATGCTTGCTGTAGGATGGGGGACAGGATGTGTTGACAAAGGCAGGAGTGCCCCTTTTCCAGCTTCAGTTACTTCTCATCAAACTGGAATAAAAACTTTTGCTGACCCTTTCCACACACCTCCACTGGAGGGATAAGAAAAGGAAATAGAAGCAGAAATTAATTCCAGCTTGACTTCAGTGCACTTGTTAAGAGTGCTCCCTGCCTGCCAAATGAGAGCACCATGGAAACAGTAACAAGCAAATTAGTGAATTAGAAAACACCAATCTTTGCAAATTGTAGCTGTAGCCACAAAGCCCCATACAAGGAAAAAACACACAAATTCAGAGGCACGCGACACAGATCTAATACAACTGCAGAGCTCCCTTGCTCAGCTAGAGAAGGATGCCAAATCACAGCTCAGTGAAGGGATCTGAAGGACTGATTTCAGATGGGGAACGGTTGTTTTCTCCACTCTGATTTTGTG
Source organism: Lanius collurio (assembly GCA_020086605.1). Lineage (NCBI taxonomy): Eukaryota > Metazoa > Chordata > Aves > Passeriformes > Laniidae > Lanius > Lanius collurio. The sequence continues at coordinate 20,812,280 of JACBWW010000012.1, read as the reverse complement.
CTTTTGTTGCCATCCAATTCTTGCCATGGGAGGCCTTTGAAGGAAGAATTAAATCTCTTGCTATCTAAATAGTAGTTGAATCTATAGTGAAAATCATGGGATTGATCTCCATTCCAAACCACACTGCTTTTACAAGTGCCAGCTTCTTGCTCAAACAGCAATACTAGCAAATTTCAGGAAAAATCTGAATAATTTAAGCCTCAACTTAGGAAAGGAAGCATGAGTAATTTTCTGTATTCATGATGTGCTTGCCTTTTTTTGTTGTTTGGGTTTTTGAGGGGTTTTTTGGCCTCCTACAAAAGAGAGTTTTATTGGAAGATTAAACAAAAGATTAAAGATCACTTTTCTGGATGCTTAAGATGTATCATCTAAATGTGAAGATGGAAAGAATAAGCAGAAAATTCAAAATATTTGGAAAAATACAAGATATGAGCAACCTACCAAACAGCAAAGCTGCCCCAAAAGAAGGAGAGATTGTTGATAACAGCTAAGAGTTGTGATGAAGGATGAACAGCTGAGTTTTAGCTTTCTTGAACTGGAGACGGGGGTGACACATCAAGAGGAAATGCCAGACAGGCTGAAATTTCATTTGGACACAAGCAGATGGGTCTGGAACAGAGAGACTGATCTGAGGCTTGTCCATATAAAGACAGTAATTAACTTTGTACTTACAGATGAGTCAGGTTCATGAGCAAAGAGAAGGAAACCACAGGCAGACTTCTCTACAAGACTCAAAGTGTGAGCTAATATTTTCCTTCCCTGTTTTCATGCCCATGAAATAATGTGGGCACTTTCACATCACATGCTTCAGTGATTTCTTAAACACAATAACAAGATTTTCTACACACCTGATCCTTCAGAGGAATCCTACAATACTAAAATAGGGTACTGACAACAGCACACATTGTCAGAAAAACAAGATGTATTTCAGTTTGGGGAATCTAAAGGGTTACTGACATATGTACAAACAGTGAGTTATGTATTAAATACAGCCCATGAGTGAAAAAGGTTTTGTATGACACTTGGAGAAGAAAAAATAAGCCCCTTTGGTGCACCTTACTGAGAGACCTGGAGACAGAAACTGCTGATCTTCATTTTCACTGACCAGATGTGGACTTCAGGTTGTTTCTGGAGCCTGTCAAGAGGGCATCTGGCTGGTTTAGATGACAGAGGGTAATTCCAGCATGGCACTTGCATGGAGCATGGAGAAGTTCTTTGTCTCCTGTGGACACTCAGAAAATGAGCATCTATCACAAGACAGGGTCTGAAGTGCTCTATAATCAGCTCGTCTTCTCAGAAACACACACTCATTTCTTCAGTGAAATTCCCAATAGGACATGAAAGATGTGGGATGGCCCTTCATATTAACAGTAGGGCACCTTAACTTGAGCCAAAACAAACAACCTGTTCTGGGATGTTTCAACACCCCTCATTTGCCTCACTCATTGGCCAAAATCAGTCCTGCAAAAGTCCTTCTTGGACAACTTGGAGACTATCTTGAGTCTGGAAATTAAGCCCAGTTGCAATACCTCTAAAAATCTGTGTTCTGTCAGAAACAGGCACGTGCATGCTTGTTCTCATCATCTCTGTCAGCATCTGTCTGCCTCATGCTTTTGCCAAAGCCCCAATACCCACACACAGTTAGCAGCTCTCAGCTGACTTTGGCAGCTGCAGTCCTCAGCAGTCACCAGCTGGGCAACACCAATGAATGCTCTCATTGCTGCTGACTTCTGCACATCCCCTTTGGTGCCTCTCCCACCTGCAATACCTTCTCCAGGTGAAGGCAACACAGGTGCCCAGACCCTGTGGAGATGTGCACAGTACACATGTACTGGCTGTTCTCCACAGGCACCACAACATCCACAATGTCCAAGGGGACACTAAAGCTTTAAGATGGGTAAGGATGTAAACATACACCTCTAGAGACAGCTAAAAAATGGAGATTCTACTGCGTGGGAATTTTTCAATGCAGGGCTGTATCTTTGGAAAACATCAGTTTTCATAGATCCAAATTAAGCATATACTGCTAATTTAGTTTGCCATTAAGCACATTTTTCACTCATGTACCAGAATTTTCCTCAGCTTCTTTGTCTCCCTTTTTCTCTTCAGGTCATTTGATGATTGACAGCTCAATGTACTGCAGGAACATTGGAGGGTAAGAGAGAACTGTGTGCTGCAGTCAAAAGGTCCATGCTGCATAAAAATGTATTCTTTTCATTATTATCTATTTGACAAAGATTTAAGAGTGCTTTGCAGCTAAGGGCCACATATAAAAAGACTAAAGATCATTTCCAAAAGATAAATTGCAAAAAGTCTGGCTAATATACAGTGAGATATACTCACCCACTTTAAGGAGTAGATGAAAGCCCATCTGCAGGGTGCACCTCCACATCATAGGAAGGAAATTGAAAATAGCAGACAGCAGTGCAGCTGGTTACAAATTCTAGGAATTATATATGCTTCCATTGGAAAATGGGAATTTGTTGAACTGAGAATCAGTGCAATCCCCAATGTTTGTTTCTCTGTTCGTTTTACAGTTAACAAAAGGAAAGGCACACATCGTATCTGCAGCTTATGTGAGAAGGAAAATATGCTCCTTCTGAGCTGCTACTGATCACTGCTGGAGTTGCAGCTCATTTCCCCATTGCTCTCACTTTTCCCATGGATCCTGGGTACCAGCTGGATTAGACATCCCTGGAGCCACATCTTCCTTCCCAGAGACAGTAGCAGCACCCACTGCACTGCATCTCCCCAGCAAGGCAAAGGAGAAAATGTGTCATTGGAGGCACAGCACATCTGTACCGGTGCCAGGAGTGAAACCTTCTGCAGTGCAGCCTTCTGTCCTGCTCTCCTCTTCATTCCTCACCTTCCTACCCTGGTGCTGGGCCCAAATGCTTGCAGTTTCATGGTGGACGTGATCCCACATGGCACAGTTTGAGAGTCAGTGCTTGGCTAGAGGGCAGTACAGCAGGCAGGAGGGCCAGGGAGCTGGAAGTCCCATGAGGGTAGCTCAGGCAGATGGAAAAATTAGTAACAGATCATAGTGCACAAAGCACTCAGAGAAAGCCAGTGTAACATTCTTGCATGTTGGTACAGACTATGGGGAACCCTATTAATCTATTTAATGCATGACTGCTCTGTAGCACCAGCCACCAGGAGTCTCATGTGCTCCCTGCTTCATCTGTATAATCCAAAGGTGCTGGTAGAGGTCTTTGATGACCTGAAAAGTCAAAGAGATGCTAACCCACAATGCAGTAGATCACCTTATATGTTACAGAAGAGATAGAACTGGTGAATGGTCAGTTGACAGATGCAAGAGGGGGCTATCCAAAAGCTTCTGAATTCAAGCTGATCCCAGTTACACACATGCCTTAGTCTGTGGGCTCCTTTGCAGAACTCCCGTATTTAGATAAAACACACCAAACATGGCTTGAATGTTCCATTAAACCAAACTTGTCTTTGCAGGGAGCTGTGCAAGGCCTGTATTACTTTTATAGCCCATGAGTGCTTTGCTTTTAGTGACAGGTTTTGAACAGCACTGAAAATGTGTGCTTTTATCTTTGCCACATTGTAACACCAAAACAAAAGTAACTACTATAAACAATATTATAAATAAGTGCAGAGGAAAGTAGGCATGTCATCAGGAAATTTCCCCTCTTGCCTAAGTGGTGGTGATTCCACTCTAGAAGTAATTCCCATGAACGGTGTTTCCAGTGTCTCTTTACCTTAGTGTCTCTCTGATGCCAGTGTAGCACAAGCCTCTCCTCTGTGAATGCACCACTCTCCTTCACAAGACACTTTCATAAGTCTTGTAGGACATTGTGATCTTTGAGACAAATACACCTCTGTCAGATATGACTGATGCTGGCACAGAATTTTTAGGTAGGCGGACACATCCTCTGAGAGTGTGTTCACAGAGGCTCATTTCCATAGGGACTAAACTGAAGTGGGCAAATCCTTGTGATGATAGGAGGCACTTGAAGCCAGAATGTGATGCCATCCCATCAACCTGTATACCCAAAGAAGGTTGGCCACTTGGAGAACCTACAAAATATGTAATGAAGGGGCAGAAAAAGGCTGAGAAGTCAGGATGAGAAGTGATTCACTTGTCTGCTTTGGCACATGCAAGGAAATCCACAAACCTCCTTGTTCACAGCAATCCCAGTGCCTGAACCAACAGCATATTCATCTCCTAGACCTCAGCTAACCCATGTTCAAGGCAGAGAAAGGGACAGGTGGATTGGCTGCCTGATCCCAGATGCACAGCTTTCCCTGTTGTCCTGACTGGCCAGACCCCATGGAGGAGAGGGGCAGGGACAGCTGTCAGAGATGACATCCCTTGTCTCACTCCCTGCTTTGCCGCACCAGTGACCCTTCCCCACCCCAGCTAACAAACTGGAAAGGGAACATCTGTTGGGGGACTGCTGGTGAGAGCGGGACCGATGCAGCACAGATGTGAGGCCACTGAACAGCAGGGAGGATGAGCATGAGGAGAGAGAAGGGCTGTCAGAGGGCAGCTGAACAGATGGAGCAGCATGGATGCAGCTCCAGGATTGCCATGGGAGGCTGAGGTGCAGGTACCGCCTTGCACACAGATTTGCTCAAGGGTTTACTTGCCTGGGACCTTGTGTTGTTCTTTTGGCCATTTCTGACTGAAATAAGGATAACACATAAAGAAAGAGTCAGGGAAAGAGCATCTTCTAGTGAAAAACTGTCCCTGAGTAACTTGGGAGGCTTCATCCTAAGACAGAGGATCCAGTTCAGCCCCTTCTCAAATCACAGGAAAGGCTCTCATGCTCTGCTCCCCTTCTCCTTGCTTAGCAAACTACATCTCTACAGCCTGGTTCCAACTATTTCCATTCCTCAATTTTTAGAAAATTCTCTTCACCTTGAAGTCAAGTCATTAAGAGATATATTCAGACCTTCTAAAAGTTTTACCCCACAACCCTCTTGCCTTAAGACAGGCAAACATCTATGGGATGCACTAATCTGGTTTCTGTCTCACTCACCTGGCCTGTGTACTTCTGCCCAAGAATTCAATCCTGTCCTGCCCTTTCCTCCTCCCAAAGATGTCCAAGCCGACAAAAACAGAGTCGATGTTTTGTCAGTAAGACAAAAGCATATTTTCTGTAAGCCACTAAAAGAGATGAAGTTGTCTAAAAAATCCCAACAGCTCTAAATTTAGTAAGTGTCAGAGCTTTGCTGATGCAGTGCTCAGCTGATGGATAGGGTGCTGAAAGCAAACCAAAAGTCAATGCCACTCTGAATGCCATCTGCAGAATAAACTACCCATGTCATCGACATCAATAGGCAGCTGCATTAATGACTGCACCTTGCCTTGTTTAAGTCAGGTCCAAGCTTTAGTCAAGCAAGGGGAGGAAGGGAAATTAGAGCCCGAAGCTGCTACAGCTTGAAAACAGAGCACAACTCAAAGGCCGTACAGGGCAATGAAGCAGCATGGAGGGATTCTCCTACCTTCATCTCAGGTTCAGTAAACACTGAAATTATATGATCTCAAGCTAATCTTGACAGAACTATTTCACCCAGGCAAAGGAACACACTAATGCAGCTGTATTTGCTCCATTATTGGAGCATATAATAAGTGTTTTGTGGAAACAACTTTGTCTTAAACAGGCTTGAGTACCCACTGGAACAGAGGGAAATCTGAAGTTTTATCCACACCCACATTACTGTTTCTTCTTCAGTCTTAACCTAGAATTTGGTAACAAAAGTAGACATTGAATTAGGTCCAATAAAGAAATATGGAGACTTTTTTTTTTAAACATTTTTTCTCCATCATCTTTGCTGGATTTTGGTTCCCTGGAGTGCTGAGGAGACATTTACTTAATGGTTCCTCTGAATGGCCTGTGTTCAGTGCCTAAATTAGATCCCTGATTTGGTCTCCCAAGGGTTTTGAATGCTTTGTATTTGAGAGAAATACATCTGACTTCGGGTCTTTAGTAGGAATAAGTGAAACAAATGCTATGTAAGACCACACAGTCAGGCTGGAGGGGTGAAAGAGAGTCTCAGATGTTGTTATAGCAACAACCAATGTCTTGTCTGAGTCTGGGTTGTTGCACATTGTCACATAATATTTTGGTTCTACAGCCCAAGTGGCTTTTGCTATCATTACAAAACAACAGGGAATCTTCCAAAAGGGAATCTTGAACTTTAGACTTTGCCAGCTAATAAAGATGAAACCAGTGCTGAAGAAGAGTCCTACTGATGACCTCAACAGAGGGTGGAGTGTAGGAGTTTAAGCCAGTCATGCAGTAAATTAGGATGCATTAGTGGGAAAGCATAAAATGTTCACAATACTACTGATGGTACCAGAATTATCAGAGCATGTGCCTGACCCAAGATCCATCTCTGAGGCTTTCCTGGACTTTGCCATGCACATATCAAGGGGGGAAAAAAAATAAGCAAAGAGTTGGAATAAAATGAAATGGGTACCAGAAGATTCAGTTAGGAGAGCAATAAAGAATACAAACACTACCAGATCAGTGTTCTCCATTGCCTAGATGACAGAAAAGTTTTGAGGAGTTATAAAATTATGTCAGAGAGTGTGAATGTCTGTTTGTTAGAAGCCTTCGAGTTTCATCAGGAAACAGCTCATTAGAAATTCCTCCGCAGCTAGTACAAAATGTCTGCTCTGAATGACTCAAATATTCTTCAGCCTTATTAAAAAACTCCAGTATAAGCACAGTGTGCCTAGAGTTGCAGTAGCAGACATAATAATAGTTATTAAAGTGTATGTATGATCAGCTTCATGGCAAGTATTGTAATGGTAGTGTGAAGTCATGTAATTCAGTGAGTGTGATAGTTTTGACTACTTGGTATTTTTAGAGAGCATTACATTCTACTTTTTAATAGACATCTGGGTTACCACCATCAAAAAAATATACCATCTAAAAAATCACTGTAACTTAAATGGTGTTTGTTTTTAACCTTCCTGTTCTTGGTACCAGTATCAAATTTTCTCACTCCAGTCTTTGACAGTACAAACCAGGTCTTAACCAGATTTGTTATCCAGAGGAAGGAGGTAGAGAGTGTCTAGCAGGCAGTTAAATCAGCCACATTCAAAAACACGCAGGTGTCAGGCACGTTGTACACCAGGAGGTTTGTTTTGCCAGCTCATCCTTTCATCCTCTTTCCTTCTAGCTGTGGAGGGGAATCCAGGTCTCACTGCCTAAATCCTGGGTACCTACCTCCACAGAGCAGCTTTATTCCCTTCAATAACTCTGCTGGCACCTGCCAGGTGCCTCTGCTACCTCACTGGCAAGCAATCTCTTGAATTGTGACTGTGGCTGGCACAACTGTGACCATGTGCATCTTTGACCTTCCCAGATAGTGCAGAAGAGATCTCTATTTCTTATTTGTCCTTGGGCAATGAAACTAGTATGCAGTAACTTTCATAAGATGTCATTGATTTAATGCTTCTCCAAATTTGCTTCTGCCTTATATAACTTCTGGGGTTTTTCCAGTAAAATTCAGCAGGATTCACATGCAGATATCTTCATGGATTAGAGTTTATGAAATCAGATCCTGTTGTCATTTCATTTTATCTTTTCTTTTCAAAGGGAAAAATACAACCAATAACTAGCTATGGGTAATGGCAGAATGGATAGCTGTTCCTTGTAAAGAGCACTTTTTACACTACATTCAGACTTCTGGTTGCTGCAATTTCATTAAGGTTTTTAAATACCTGTGTTTCCAATGGAGGTTCATCTCATCCACCACCAGAAAGTTAAATGTATGTTTACTGCTCAAAGCTACAGGTCATAGAGTCAAACACCTTCTCTGCTCGAGCGAGTTGTCTGACAATCAGGAGCATTGTCTGACAGCATCCCATTGGAGATGAACAGATTCACATACCTCCAACACCCAGTGCTTATGTCCCCCCTGAAAACAGATCACAGGCAAAAGCAACACCACAGTCCAAGCAGCTTTCACATGCTAAGTCTCCTTGCCCCAGAGTTCTGCAACAGGCTGATGCCTATGCAGTTGGGCATCAGACATCTAGTTCTTTTTTGTTTGTTTTTTGTAAGTGCACTCATCCTCCATTACAAAATTATCTCTAAGATGTGAGCATCACATATTTTACATTCATCGCTCATCATTAGTCAATGAGATTAATAGAGATGGGGTGCATCAAACATCATTTCCATAACCTCTGCGGACATCATTGGGTAAATTTGGCTCCTGGATGTCAGCACTGGCACACCCAACACTAGAAAATCCAGGAAACAGAATAAAAGTCCTGTGAACAGCAGCTACATGACAACTCTTTGGATCAAGATATGCAAAGAAAATTGGATACAAAAGAAATTCTGAGAAACATTAGATATGGATGGGATACCTTGAAAGAGAAAAGATAAGGTGATGTGTCACAGCCTTAAAAAATGCACTGGGTTGAAAGATTCATTGCTAGGAAAGTCCAGTACTATCAGAGACCTGCTGTATTACCTTGACAAAAAAAAAAAGCTTGAAAGTCTTTTGATGTATTTGAGGGAAGACCTATTCATCTGAAGGGTGAGGCTAAAAAAGGAGAAAAGAGAAAAAAACAATCCTGCCTGGAAAGCTTTTTTTAGTGCTTGTATTTCAGAATGATGACAGCTAATTATAGCAACTGCTCTCATTATGGGTGACCTGTGCTCACAATGTGTGGTACCTTGTTACTGAAGCAAGGCAGGGAAATTAATTAAATCACCTCAGCCTAAGTCCTCACACCTTCAAAGCATAGCAGAATCTGGACCCTGGTTAGCTATGCAGCCATCCTGTCCCCCGAAATTTCCACTAGAAAGGGCTTGCTGCTGTAAAGGAAAATGCTGCAGCAGTACATCTCTGTGTGGGCCATCTGAGCCTAGAAATCTGCAAAAGAGTCCCTAACAAAAAGGAAGAGGTAATCAACACACCTAAGGCCTTACTTCAGCTTACTGTCAGGGATAAACTCATGGCTGGCTTTCTGATAAAGCACTAATGCTTAAGGGAATGTCTGTATTCCTGACTTGTTTCTGTCTCCATGAATAAATTCATGTCACAGACTCATGTCACAGCTTGGTTAGCTGGCTACTCACAGACATCAAAGCAGACATGAAACTTTGAAGGGAGGGACCGAGACATCACTGTGAAAGGTGGGAAAGAGAGATTTGTCTTGCATATTTGCTAAATGGTCATAGAAATGCAATTAAAACAAGCTATTTTTTCTCTGGACAGAGGAGGAAAGTTGTTTCAGTGAGTGAGGAAAACAGAATCCTTCTATCACAACGCTGTTTGAGCACTCAAGCATTTTGGAAGAAAAAAATCCTTTTAAACCCCAAAACATAATTTTTCTTTGAGAAATATTGAAAAGGTTATTTAGACAATGTGATCTTTCTTTGGGTTTTTTTTTCCCAAACAGAATGTTTTCATCTCTGCTGCAATTTTTCTGCGGCCCAGTTTGACTTCCATTTTCATTCCATATGAGTCTCCATTAACCTCCAGGCTTTATTTTCTTAGTCTAGGTCAAATTAATTGAATCACATTGCAGACCTGTACCTTTTTGGCAAAAGAACTATGATAAACTTAAAGCAATTTGAATGACATGTTACTGTACAGCAAATTACTCTGCTAGCAGAGAGGGGAGTTCAAAGGCTTTAAAAATACAGACTCCTTTTTCTTTATTTTACAGTTTGTGAAGTTGCTAAGAAGCTTAATGCACTGTTCAATATCTGTATTCAGCGATAAAATACTCAGATATGATGATGCACATATGCACATCAAAAGTAGTTTCAAAGCTTTGATGGAACACTTAAAAGACTTTGTGTTCAAGCAATGCAAAGGGTTAAAAATTACCAATTTGACCCATAAGGGGAACAAGTGTGCTTTTGTATTTATTGTGCTGCACAACAAAGCAACATGTCTTTACTTTTAAAAAGGCTGGGACTAATATGTTCAGAAAACGTTAGCAATGCTATCAACCCAGAAGGTTAAGAGAAGGATTTACTTATCTGTCATGATTTATTGACCTGACAAGACAGTGTACAAATGGGGCTAGGAAATGCATTGGCAGAAAATCTTAGAAGGAAATCATTGTGTCAGGGCACTGAGCAGATAGATCCTTTCAGTAATGAAGCAAGTATTCTAATTCATAAATCATGTTTGTCAGGAATAAATAAAAACAGAATCAAAGCTGGTACCTCCTTGTCTTTAGCATGCATTGAGCAAAAAGGTTCTCTCCCTGGAGGACAGCAGAGAAGGAAGCATTATTTGTTGATCAACTCCAACAAGGCATGTCTTTGTGCCGTTTTCCACCTTTCCTGTTGAGTTTGTGCTGTATATTATCAATATTGGCTGTTGATGCCAAGGTCTCTGTTGTCACCTAAGTGCTCTGCTGTGACTTGGGTTTTCAGCAGCAAATTGTCAATGTCCCTCTAAGAGATGGACACTGCAGTAAAAACTGTCATTTACTTTAATGGTCTACATGTCAGAGAGAAGTTTTGTCAAGGCAGATGAGGCTGTCTTTTAATTCTCCCCCTCCACACCGAGACTGATGGGATTGCATTCTTACCCATCTAGCAAAGCTCCACACATAAATTAGCCTGAGCAATTTCCCAGAGGGTAATAAACAACTATCAGCCTCTCACTGATGTTCACTGCATGGCATTACAGATGAGATATATCCAAGGACACTTTACTGCAGTTCAGCAAATTTCAGCCTTGGGGCAAGAGCAATACTTGACATAATACAAGAACTCACCAGAAATACTTCCCAGATACACACAGGATAACCATGATTTGAGTGGCATACTCTTCATCTTGTATCTATAACATGGTACAGCTTAGATCTTGGACCAGTCCTGGATCTTTCTGTGCCATTAAAACAGAGGAGATGACAAATGTCACTACAAAAAAAGAATCATCTCTCTTAAGTTTTATGATTTAAAATTTAGACAGCTATTTTAAGGCAGCTGTCTGGTTGCCTTCCATAGCTGACAAAAAATCATCTCCATAATGCAATTCATGCCACTCCTTTTATGTATTTCTGCCAGAGTATTCTTTAAAAGTGACTCTCTTTTACCTTTAGGAAGGAAAAAAAATCACCCATCCTGTTTGATATGATTTAACATAACAATGCAACTGTGCTCTTGAGCGACAGACACATTTTGTTTGCCTTCGACTGCTCACACTCTGCAAGTCTTCTTCAAACAAGAAGTGCAAACAACTATGCTGAAGCTATTAAAAACAGATAAACAAAGATAGTGGGTCTGACCAAAAGTTTAAGTAACACAATATCCTGAATCTAACAATTTCCCCATGAGATGGTCAGAGACACACATTTTTAAAAAAACAGGATCACATAGTTTGATATTTTGCTGATTTATCTAGCCACCATCTAGCATCATTTTATCCTCAGCACAGTCTAACCCCCTTATGTACCTTTTGTTTTACCAGAATTGAATAAGTGACATTTCAATCAAAGCATGTGCAGATTCTCTGTATATCTAATTCATCAATAGTACAATTTCTTATCCATACAGGCAGTGTACATCAGATCATCAGTGCATTTGCACATTCAGGTAGATTTAATTGGTGTATGGATATTTCTAAAAGTCTTTTTTATAGAAGATTACTTCATTCATCCACATTTCTGACACAAAGCAAAGGTTAAAAAGAGACTCCCTTAACATCAGACTACAGGGCAGTATCATGACCTCCATACCTGCAACATAACCAGCAGCATGAAAAAGGGTCCAGTCTTGATGGAAAACACTCAAAAATGCAACTATCCTGGAGAGGACCTTGGTTTGGAGCACATGTACTCAAAAGTAAAGATGTTCACTGTGCATCAGTGTGTCAGATGGGCTCACATTAGAGAGAATGAAGAAAAAATTGTGACCCATAAAACACAGAGGAGAGACAGGCTTGTGCCATCAAGAGTAAACTTTTGTTTTGAACCTCCTGCCTTCACTGGACCTGCCAGTCCTAGGAGTGTGCCTTTAAAACCATAATTTTGCAGGTTTGGTGCTCTACTTCATGCACTGCTGTGTAAGACAAGAATGAGAAAACTGAGTCAATGTTTCCCTTCACTGAAGAAAAACTTCTCAGTGACTCCTGTTAGCTTTGGAACAGGTGTGAGTGAGGAGTCACAGAAAACACTGTGAGCATGTACAGATGCAGACATAGCTTGAGCTGAAAGTGTCGGTGCGTTCTGTCTTTGCTCAGGACATGAGGATGTAGAAAAAGTCCACAGGGTTTGCTGCATCACAGAGATGGCAACGAATTTCAGGAACTGAGCAATGAGAGTTACTAATGACTGGCACTTTTACAGGCAAGAGAGAGTAGATAGAAGAGAAATCATCTCCTTATAGAGGTAAGAGGTGGAGGTGTCCTTGGCCAAGACAGGAAATGTTTGTAAATCAGGGCACTGTCTGCATGCTGTTTCAGCTTGTTTCCTCCAGTAGCAGCAAGCCAGTTCACAGCCCTCTATGATGCTCCCATGGATGATTCACAGAGCTGGTGATTGGGAGTGTCCAAGCACACACACTGCACTTGTCTGTGCAGAGCTGTTATGGGGACCTGTGTCTGCTACCCCTCTGCAAGGCAGAGACACACTCAGCATTTGCAGTGAGCATGTGAGGGAAGTAAGGCTTTTATTGATTTCCTTTTCTTCCTCAGGAGCTTTCAGCATTTAGCCAAGCCTGTGAAAACTGACTGGGAATAATGCTAGGAAGCAGAAATGTGTGCAGGGATGTTCTGTGTTAGCCCTGTCACAAATGTTTCTCTTCCATTCTTTCCAGATGAGAAATAACAAGCCAGAAAACTTTTGACTATTCTAAGAAATTTTCCTTTCCCCAAGGGCACCAACCACGCATCACTCCATACCATAAATCACTGTCTCTCACTGGCCACTCTGTTCCAAAAAACACAGGTCAATTTGCAAGGGTGACTTAGCCCAGTTAAAAATTTCACTCAAGCTTAAAGTTGCTAGAGTACCATACATTTCACTGGCCTTTTAGAGCAAAGTAAGCTGACTGATGGGGTGAAATAAAGATTTTACTGAAGAACAATAGTGTTTCTTTTCTATTTTTCTTACATTTTCTACAATACTTTGCATCTAGAGAACTTAAACTCCTTTCAGATATTAAAAAATTATCTTCATTCATCCTAAATAATTTATCTTTCCCCATTTTGCAGAGGCATGAAAATATCAAATGAGTTTGTCGGATTTCCCCTTCTGAAAAAGCTAGGAACAAACTTGAACTATCCCAGTTCTCAATCCCATCCTTGGGCCACATGGAAATATTTTTGAATCAGAGTACAATATGGGGTCAACACATCTCTATTACACAAGATCAGAGACGAACCTTTTCCTGCATGTGAGGAGCAGGCTGGAAGATTCTTTTGTTCCTTCTTATCTATCTCACACGAAGAAATGAAGGAAAGATAGAAATTGCTCTCTCTAGCCTCTAGGAAGTAGTTCCAGTTCCTCGGGCTGAACCATGCTCAGACAAAAGCAGAAACAAGAAACTCTCTACATCCAAGATATTTGTGAAATTTCCCCAGTTTTGCTCCTATCCATTCACATTACATACAGAAGCAGAAAGGGGGGGGAAAGAAAAAAAACCTGTTAAAATGAAAAAAAAAAAAAAACCAAAAAAACCCTCTTTTTGCTATGACTTGAACATTTTAGAATTTTATTCATAATTCTCAACCTACACTGGTTTGCAGTGTAGGCATGGTGGTTCACCCATTTCTAATCCTGTCTTATAGACTAGCAGTGGCAGAATTTGCTAACTTCCAATCAGTGCAAAGGAGGAATTAAAATATCAGCTGGCAGATTGCATCTTGTGTCTCCTTCCATTTTATGCTTGAACAATGGTAAAAATATAATTCTTATATTTAGTTCCTCACTAAAAAACAATCAATTTCTTTGCTTTCTTCCTCCTAAACTACTCTAGTAATTAATTTTTCAATTAAAAATCCAGCTCTAAAAAATACAAAAAAGTACAGACTGCAAATACACTAAGATGTCTCCAAACCTTCCCTTTTGAGAGGTGTATGGGGATCTTCTTCCTTTTGCAGAGATTTCTGGAGCCTTTGCCAGAGGAAAGTTATGTTGAATCAAGGTTGAAAATAATCATTTCCCATTTTTCTCCAGTATCTTTGTCATCCTCTGACAAATGCAAAGTTCTACATGTATATTTTTATGTCTTAATTAAGGTAGTTCTCCACAGGTTCCTCCATATAAAACCACACTCATAGAGAGGAAATAAATTAACAAACCCACTAGCTAAGGAAAAAAAATAAACCTCAAACAAGCAAACAAAAACCAAAGAAAAAAATTAAGAAAAAAAAATTAAAAAAAAAAAATCCCTTTTTACTTTTTTAAACCACCACCTGAAATACCTCATGATGCCTAGGAGAGACTGTGTTTTGGATGCTTTGCACCCTTATTTTCTCTCAGAGCCTATGCTGGCTGGATCAAGCTACAGCTCCCAAGGTTCCCAACAGTATCTCTTGCTGGTCTAAAGAGACTTGAGATCATGGCAATGACACAGCAGCTTTGGGAGCCAGAGAATAACTGTGGCACTGGAGAGGAGTTTGGAGCTATGACGGCTGAAATGTAGCAAAGAGTGGTGTTCCAGAAATTTTTTGAGTAAATAAAAAGTGCTGAAAGACATACATGGAAAGTTTCAATCCAGCAGGGAGAAAAATGTGCAATAAATCATTATTTTTAATAATGTACTTTCAGTGACTGTTCCGTAAAAAAAAAAAAAAAAAAGAAGGGGATGGTGGACCAGGGTTTCTTTACAGAACCCTTTCACAAAAGTGAGTTGTGCCCTTCCTCCTCCCCACCACATCCCATTGCATCAGGAAACTTCAGCTGCTGTCAGTTAGAGTGACACAACTATCATGCTTAAGAAGGAAAAAGAAGAAGGTATTTTCCTGAGCCTGAGCTCTTCAGAGCTATTGCCTGAGCAAACACCCAGTGCTCCCACGGCTAATCCCTGGGAACACTAATGCTACCCATGAAGTTTTACCCAGGGAGTTTGTTGACAGGTGACAGTTTCCTTTCACTGCAGCTTGATGGGGAGTGCCTTCACACTGCCCTCCATGCATTGTTAAACTCACCTACTGATTTTCTAGAGGCATGTTGTACCAGTAACGCATCTATCTGTTATTACTGCACAGTTATGAGGCAAGTTTACAAGCAATCAATCAAATTACCAGCTTTCGTGACAAACTCTTATTAAACTATTAGTTACTGACACTTTAGTAACAGTGTTTTCTATGAAGTGATAAAAACAACCTGATGGACACAAGGTTTATCTGTGAGAATTCTAGAAATTCTGGTTTTGGAAAAATGAGGTTGTCATCCTCAGGCTTCAGTACTTAAAAATAATGAATTCAAGGAATATTAAATTGAAATTGGGCTTATTTTAGGCAATTCAATGGCCCTTCTGTCCTTCCAATCTGTTAATCAGAGCTGATGCTGAGAAATTTATTGGAAACAAGCAAAATTGTGCTGCAGTTTAGAAAGCACTATCCTCAAATAAGGTTTTGAAAAGTGATGCCACCATCTCACATTTTTCCAACTGGCTAGGACACAAATGTTTCAAAACATTTCTAACTATTGAAACAGAACTGTCAGGAAATATCCAGGACACTGTAGGGAAAACTGTATTTAAAGCAAGTTGCTGTGTTCTCCCTGAGATTCCTGTGAGGGCAGAAAAGCCTTTACACAAAACAAAGAAAAATAATAAAGTGGCCCAGGCCAGGTTTAACAGAGCAGAAATTATATTCTTGCTGACTGCAGATATTACAAGTAGAGCAAATCATCCTCTTTTAGAAGGCCATGGCCTTTTGGCTACAGGTGGTATCAATGGACCAGTCTTGCACCTCAAGAACTTTGCACGCACCATGCTTCACCCAGGGCAGTTGGAAGAAGGCTGCCACACACACTCAATTACCAAAGGTACTTTTCTTTCTTGACCTGTTTTTTCTCCCCTCTCTCCTCTTCTGTGCCTGGTCAGTACCTCTTCACTCCTCGCTACAGACTGCAGGGCTGTGCCAGCCCCTTCCCACTCACAGGTTTTTGGGGGATAACATATCATGCCTTCCACAGGGCAAACTTTTACTCCTGGGGCTGGTGAGCAAGGAAGGGGGAAACTACAGAAACTAAATACAGATTCAGATGGTCACACACTGGAACAGCCCTCGGACTTTTCCTAGTAGTTTAACTGCATTGGTTTATTCAGAGTTGTGCCTGGCAGATCCAGGAGCAGCCAAGGAAAACAATGAAGGTTTTTCCTAAATATCAATAAAAATGCATCAGCTTAAACAAACATTTAGGGAGGTTTTGTTGCTCTGCAGCCCTTGTGGTAAATATGATTTTGCTGTTTAATCACACATAGCTTGCTGAGAACAGCACCTCTTTTGCTGGACATGAATTAGGTCCTTCTAGAATTTTTCTTTTAAATGTTTTGTGTTCCTTCAAATAATTAAAAAGGTTATAGACTTTGTAATAATTATCTCAGAGACATTAGTGAATCATTCATCAAATGAAGGGGAACAAAATGCTTTAGAAAACTTGCCTTTGTTCCAGTAATTTAGCAGCTGGCAGCTGCCTCATCTTCATGCACACACATAGGGAATAAAACAAGACAAAAATTGGGCTTAGAGCTACCATGGACAAAGGCTAGTGGGTAAAATTTTCAAAAGACTCTGTATGGTTTACACACTCACATCCTACTCAAGAGCACAACTTTTGAATTTCCATGACACTTTTCTTGCACAATTATCATGCAGAAGTACATTTCTCCTGTTGGATCTGCAGCCCCAAGGCACAAAGGATACAGGGGCATCCCCACCCACAACCACACTACACTGGCCCAGGAGTATGGGCTCTTCTCAGAGACCGGTCCCTACAAAGACCACCTTGACCAGAACAAAAGCACTAACACACCATGCCCGTGGCTGCTTCCCCGGGCTGAACGTGAGAGAATTTCAATCCCATACTGGAGCTGAAATACTCCTTCTGCCAAAGGGTCATAGCTACCCACTTATACAGTCACATTTGCTTGCTTCCTACCTGTGCTTTATCATCATTAGCTGCTTAAACAGAAGGCAGATGGCTGCTATTGTGCCGGGCTGGGGATTTTTCCATTTCTCTCCGTAGTGTGATGGGTAGTGTGTTATTGAATAAACAGACAAGACAGATCCTGGGAAAGGTCAGAATTCATTATGAGTAAGAGGAAACAACTTATCCCTCACATGCATATAATTGGGCCTGACTTCCATTAACACAAGGCAAACAGGCAGCTTCCGACTGGGTACCTCGAGGGAGTGTTATAAAAATAGCTGCAGGCTCAATCAAGTTTATCCAGACAGGAGTGAAGGCTAACACAATAGCTAACAGGGAACCACAAAGGAGATTAGGAAGATGTGCAGAGCAGACTGCAGGTGATTGCCTGCATCCCAGACAAATACTTTGCTCCATTCATTGCTAAGCCCCCCAGCCAAGTCTGGAAGGAATAAAACATGGAATGTTCCAACTATTTTTGCCACCTCGTTTGTGAAGATCTGATACTAAAGCAATATTACTCCTTCTTGCTAATATCAGGAAAATTAATCCACAATCAGAGGTTTATGTCCAAAAAAGAGACAGAGGAGTCCTGTTACTTTATTAGAATAAAAGGAGAGGCCATGGGGCATTTCCTCTGGGGTCTCTCTAATTTTTGGAGGGAAAAGCCTCCTTTTTATCCTAATTTCCCGGCCACATTTCCCTCTCTCTTTCCCCACTGGCTGAGGTACTCAAGAGGTACAGACTTCCCAGAACACCTAATACCTGAGGTTCCCTTCTAATGCATCATCCCCCTTTTATTTTTAGTTCTTATTGAATCCCATTGTTCCTTTCATCTTTCAATATCCAATTTTATTTATCAGCAGACCCACAGTTTGTTTGTAGAGACAAATCTCATTCCATTCATTAATCATTGGAACCCTTCTCATTGTTTCTTTTATCTCTCAGTGCTCATTTCATCAACCAGCAGGCCCAGAGCTTGTTTGTAAAGACAAGTCTCTCATTCCTTTCACTAATACTCACATGTTTTTGACATTATTCTTTCCCTGCTGTTAGTTTTCAGACAGACAGAGTCTAACTCAGTAGTCAATATCTAAGGAGGATCAGCTGGTCAGATGCCTGCTGGCTTTAAGAGAACTGGGGCACCAGCATAATTGATGCCACAGCCAACCTTCCACTCTGGTGGGGTAAAGGCCATTGTAACTAATGCCTCCAAAAAGTTAATTGAAGTCTTACAATGCCCCTAGAGAAGATAGATGATGGCAGTGTTTCACCAGCGTATTTCTCCTTTGAACTGAGACAAAACAGAGAGAAACTCAAGCATGACCTGTCACAGAGTTTGCATCAATGTGCCCAAATCCATCTCAGATCACGTTAATTGCACAGTTGTAACTCCCAGGATAAACAGCTGCAACCTGCTTAAGATGCTTTAATTTAAGTTTGCTCAGAAGATATTTCAAAACAGTGCAAGCCCTCAGTATAGTCAACCAGGCTGGCTTTGTACTAACACATCAGATCCATTCTCACCCAGAGTCATTTGTGGGAGGACTGGGGAACTCAGTGTCAAAGGTCTGGGCTTTTCTTGGTGTCCTCAAAATCTTATCTGCCTCTCCACTGATTTAATCTGGACAAGGACAAATGCAGCAGACTAGATTTTACTCCACATGGGTTAGAGGCACTGCAGCTATTATGATGTGATATTGTGGGAATTGTGAGCTCACCCACTTCCCTGGGCATAGAAGTGGCACCAATGGAAATTGGAGGCACTAATCAATTGGCAAGACTGGTAAATAAAATTGACAAAATAAGAGATAAAATGATGGGAGTAAAGTAAAAGCCCTGACTCCTAGCTTAGCTACTACAGGGAAGATTCTCAACATTGAGAAAGCCAGGTGAGAGCTTCCAGCAGGTTTCTCAATGACAACAAAACTGGTAGGTAGAAAAAAAAAATATATATATACACCTGTATTACAAAAATATCATTAGAAATCCAACATAGTAATTTGCCAATGGTAATTGATTGGAGACATTACTCTGCCCTCCAAAACACTTTGGCAGCTTTCCCAAGAGAGGTGTGATTTTTAAAAAAATCTTTAATGACTCTCAAGTCACACAATAGACAGTTCATGTAATTCATTAAGTAACATTGCTGCTTGTCTTGCCAGCAGCAAGCAGAAAAACACAGACTTGGCCTTGCATCATTTCTGTGCCTATTGATTATATCATTAGGTAAGCAAATTGGTTACCTCACTTCAGACTTGATGCTAAATTACGTTCGCTAAGGCTTGCATCACCTTAATAGGGTATTGACTGCCACGAAAAGAGTATGCTGAAAGTCCCTGTATCCCAGGAGAAGTGATTGTGATGGAGCATTCTCAGCTCAGATTTGCTCTCCAGCATGATACACATTGTCATAAATTGTCATTTATATCAAGGTCAAAATTCAAGTCATTGTATGTACTGCAAGTATTCATTTTAACAGAACAAGTAAGCTACCCATCAAAAACAGATTTCCCTAGTAGTTAAATTGCTCTGTCAATGAACAGGACACTGGCCTCTCTGAAGACAGCCTCATAATGTGTTAGTGATGGCTGAACGTCCTAAGAGACAGAAATATGGCAGATTTACGGGAGCCTCCATCTGCAGGGATGCTTTTCTGATCCTGCAGGTCTGACTCTTGGGTTTTATCTCCAGCTCTGCCAGTCCCTTTACTGAGGATTTTGGGCTCTGCTCACCTCTGTCTTGGTGAGAAAAGGGAATTGTGCTGCTTTAACCCACCTGGGAAGCAGTTGCAGTGAGGTGAAAAATTGATCAAAGTGACAGAACCTTACCAGGTACAGGAGTAGCCAAACCCCATGTCAGGCTCTTACTCCTTCCAGCTCAAAGCTCCTTGCTTTGAGCTGGAAATACAGCCAGCAAATAATCTACTCCAACCAGTCCTCGGATGCAATTTTCACCTTATAGCATAGATATAATGAGAGTATTTGGGTTTGATTTTTTTCTAGGCATCTCATCTTAAAATCCTTTAGTAGCCCCAGAAGGATACAGCAAGTCTGGGCCAACAGCACATCCTGAGTTTAGTCCCAGGGAAAGTATATTATCACTGCTCTCCAAAATGCCCTAGTCTGTATTAATGGGACAAAGTCACAAGGCCACTTTATTTAGGTCCCTAAAGCAGGGAGATGGGCAGAGATGGCTTTTACTTGGGTCAGGAAGGTATCAGGCATCCCAGAGGTAATGTCTCCGTCCAATGCAAACACACAGCCTTACTTCTGCTGGGCTACTGGTGAGTGAAAAAGTAGATAGAGTCTTCTGAAAGGACCTCTCTGTTAGTCACAGAAAGCATTCATTGATTAGGCTCTTAATTGTTACTAACTTCAGCTGGGGACGGTAAAGCAACTTAGCAAAGCAGTTTTCCAACACAAAGGCTGGCAAATACTTGAACTGCTCTGTCACTCAGTGTTTAGGCTCAGTTCAAGTTTGGGGCAGACATACAGGCTCCCACCTACTCAAGAGAAAACAGGTTGTCTGCTTTCTGACTTTGCTCTGTATCTCACAAATCAGTATTCATTCTCCACATCCATGTACAGTTCTCCTGGGGTTTTGCTATACAAGAGAGTTAGCCAGTCAGCAGTTTGTATTTCCCAAAAAGCAGTAACAGTGTGTGGCACCCCTGCCTGCAGCACTGTGATCAAAGTGCACCCCAGAAGGCTGCACAAGCAGGTCACATGCCACAAATCCCACAGTGGAAGGACAGCAACACATGGAGGAAAGAGATGGACACGACTTTGCACAGCTATGATGATAAGGTTTTGCCATTCTCCAGAGTCTCAACTTCATTTAAAAAAAAAAAATAAGCAAAGCTGTGAATTTCCCTGTGCAATTAGAAAAACTGGTGGAAGACAAAGCACAAGTAGCTCCCACCATGGGAGAGTCCACATGTCCAAGGCAGGAGGTAAAAATGCTTACACCAGGGAGATGTCTCATCCCCTGCAGCTTCCCCCCAAGCTCAGAACAGACATTAGGAAAATCCATCAAGGAAGGGCCTTGTCACAACTATATAACTGAGTAGTTTATTCCAGCATAGATATAGCCTTGGCTCTCTGAACCACAGTAACTGGATGATTTTAAGTATAATTTCTTTTTAACGGTATTAAGAACTCTTATCATCATCTCAGGCATTAAATTCAATGAAAGATTTACTCAAGCACAAACAAAATTCTAAGTAGCTTCAAGGAAAATAGATAACTTAGAAGGTGTGACCTGCACCACAAGAATTAAAGAGTTTGAGGTATATTTGTTAGTGGAACATACACTCCCAAAAGAGCAGCTTAATATTTATTAAACTAGTGTCTAAATAGCTTTATAAATACTGGGTGCATTTAATAGGTCTCTTTTGTGATTAAATTTCCATGGATCCTGTCAGAAAACAATTCTGCATGGCAAGCTGACACACATCAGATGTGCCTATTTCCCTGACATTTGAATTTCAAAGGAAATTCATTTTTTATGCTTCTCATTTTGTTAGTTTCCATATTCCCAAGAAGTTGCAAAGCTCAGTGCTTTTTCTGGCAGGGCATCCTGAGCCCAGAGCAGGGAGAGTGTTCTTCATGCTGTCTAGAAATGAAAATGCAGACAAGCACACCTGCACAGTCTATCTGCAAATACTAACCTCTCTCTCAAAAATACAGCAGGAGACAGCAATTGTAAAGAGATTGCTTGAACCTGATTGTTCCTCAGGCTTCAGTAACACTCTGTGCCTGATCCTGAGTGGTTTTGTAAGGAAGCCATCTCACTCACAGTTCCTTGCTGCACTGAGAAATGGGCACCAGCATGAGGAATTTATCCCTGCTGGAACGTGGACCAAGGCTCCCTGTGTGCACCAGTGGTCATTCTGCCACCTGAAACAGTGGTTTCCATGAGTCCTTAGTGGTTTTCATGAACTATTGCTTGCAGTGAGGCAGCTCCATCCCTAGCTTTAGCCATAGGACAATGCACATGGACACTACATCATTCTACTAACCCCAAACCAGCAGCAGGGGAAGCACTCTGGCCAGGCTGAGCTGTTTGTCCTCTGAGGGCAACGTCTTTACATTCCTTTGTAAAATGCTCTGGGATCCGACATGTGATGGGCAGACAGGCCTCCAGCTGAGATTACAAGACCTGAAACTGCACATTCTACATGTATGCTGAAGAGCTCACAGCATTTTTTACTTAAGGTGCTCTTTGCTAAAAGAGTCCTTAGAAAAAAATCAGTGAGCAGCTGTCTCAAGAGCATCCTGGGATCCTGAGTCCCAGTTTCACAAAGTGACATGCTTTGGTGTGTCTAGGCCACTTAGGTGCTTTAAAGTTCTCCATCAAGAGATCTTTTTCTACTTCCAGTTCTAGGAAGAAGCAGAAATTACATCTACATGGGGGTACCTGCACCTAGATAACAGAGGATGATGTGAAAGGGATGCAGGAGTCAACACTGCTTGCAAATAAAGTCCTGAGAACCCTGTGCTGAGAGACTGCCAGCCTCAAAACTCACATGTCCAGGAGAAAACCAACAAGAGTTAACAGGGTTTGCCTAAGACAACGATCAGATGGATCAAACAGACATGAAGGAGTAATTCTGTAGAGACCTGAGGAAAGGCATCAGCTTGGATTCAAATGTGAAAGATGCATGAAAATTTGCAGGACTGGGGAGAGAAGCAGTAACAGCAGCTGATGAACCTCAGTTCAACACTGCCGGAAGATTAGGAGTGTTAGTTGTAAGAGGAAGTTTAGGCATTTATAAAGTCTTACTATCATCTTGAAAGTATCCAGTCCCTTTTTTTTTACCTCTTGTGCTGCTAATACTGATGTTCACCAATTGTTGGTTTACTAGATGCCCATAAGTGCTGTGATCTTTATTTCATTTAAACCATGTGAGCCAAGCAGTTGTTCCCTGCAACACACCAGAAATTTTCCTGGCTGCAGAGGACAACATAGGAGGAACAGGCTTATGGGTCCAAATCCCAAATCTTTAATCATCTCTGAAAACATGACTCACCCAGCAGTAATTGTCCCCATCATCTGGAAGTTTAGAGCACCATTTCAGTGCTTCATGGAGAGCTTTGTGATGAAAGATGCCATATAAAAATATTTTATGTTTAACATTTTGGCAGGTGTGACATTCCATCTCATAAAGGATAATCAGTGATATACAGGATAACATATTACAACTTTATCTTATGAGTCAACCCCATCAGAATTTAAGTGCTTATCTAGCAAATAGGACAGAGCAAAATCAGAAAGATTTTTTTTTAAATGTTATATTTGATTCCCTTTCAAACCCTTTTTTAAAATTATTTTTTAAGAGCTGAAAGAA
The DNA here is from genome assembly GCA_020086605.1 of Lanius collurio. Classification (NCBI taxonomy): domain Eukaryota; kingdom Metazoa; phylum Chordata; class Aves; order Passeriformes; family Laniidae; genus Lanius; species Lanius collurio. The sequence continues at coordinate 20,788,863 of JACBWW010000012.1, read as the reverse complement.
GTCAGATTAGATATGTAAATTCAGGTGTCTTTTCAAATGGGAGCAGATAAATCCAGAGCTCAAATTTTAAAACCTACACAAACCTTAAGGTTTCTGGAGCTTCAAGCAAAACCATGTTGCCATTTATGTTCCATTCGTGGCAAGACATATGCAGTCCCAAACCCAAATATGCCTGGATAATGGAGACTGCTCTCATTCAGACCTTTTCTGACCTTGTGCAATCAGCTCTTTCTCTAACAGAAACCACTTGGCAGCCTTTTTTAACACATATAAATGACCCAATCCTGAAGTTTTAAGTCTTGTGAACTTGTGAGTATGGCTGATCTCAAGCCTCATAACTATGTGTTGAAATTTCTTTTTTCCTTCAATAAGTTTCTTACTCCCAATATTTTGGGGTGGATGGTTTTTTGGTTTTGGGGTTTTTTTGGTTTATTTTGTTTTTGTTGGGGTGTTTTGGCTGTTTTTTTTTTTCCCCAGGGGATTTATAAAACTAACAAGAGATAAATTTATACACACGAGGCAGTGTGTCCACTGAGTACCCACCAAGATTTGAAATGTGGTGGGAATCGGTAATATTTGTGGTTTTTTCTGTGTAGGAAACAAACTGCAGAAGAAACATGGCTCAAAGCAATGTCTACAACACAGAGGCAGGGGTAAATATGGAGAAAGCACGGGAGTGTCTGGTCTGTCTTATGAAGCTTCTCTGTGTTCTTCAAGGATATAACCAGGCCCCAGTAATGGACTGCAACAAAATTTGTTTATTCCCATGATTCTTTATTAAGCCAATGCCTAAAGCTTTACAGTCTAGGATGCACAACCATTAAAAGAAATTTTAAAAGTGTCTTTCCAAAAGGCTTCCCTCCAAAATGTGTTCCTTGTACACAGCTGAATGCTATACATGGTCCATAGAGCAGGATATCAAACCCACCTTTTATTGATGAACAAAAGGAACAGACCTCCTACTTGCTCACAGATTATGTATGTACACAAATGCTCAAAAAATTGCCAAGCTCACAACAGACACAGGGTCATGCCTGACACCTGTCAGCTACTAACAAACTTTCAGGGGCTGCAATGGCCTCTTTTTGAATACAATCTACACAGCAAATCTAAAAAATTCACCCTTACTCTCTTGGTCAGAACATTCAGACCAGGCAGCCACCACTTATAGCACAAACATGTATTTTCTTCATGGTTTCATAGAGTTCTAGCATTTTTTTCCTCAAGATGTGCAAATCATATCACATTTCATTTGTAATTTTTTCCTTCAAGCTTTGCATGTGAACAGTTTCTGCAACTCTTTCAATAGCATCTTCAGAGCACAATTTCTTGTCAAAAGTATGTTTTAGACAGGACATCTATTTTAAAGCAAACTATTTACCAACAATTCAAGTCAGGTGATTTAGTGTCCAGGATACACCAAATTAGAGGAATTATGATCCTTTTCAGTACCTTAGTGTCCTTTTACTTATGCTACACTGGTGTACTACACCGGTGTAATCCCTCATCTGTGCACACCCAGTCTCCCACATCCAGAGGCAGCTATTGATGCCCACCACAGGATTTCTCAGACAATGCCATGTTTAGAAACCCCAAGATCTTGTGCCTTTTACTAAGAAACAGTCAGCAGTGCCAAGGAAACAGAGCAAATGTTATAGAACTCACACCAGGGAAGAGAAAGCAATGCCCAGAGCAAACCTCCTTGCCAGCTCAGTGACCAACTCAGGCAGGGGAAGCAGGTCACCCTCAGGGCCTGGGGCATGAGCACTGCCCAGTGTGAGACAGAGCCCACAGGACTCTGTTCTTCAGGCACTGCCAGCACAAGGGCTCCAACTTCCACCTACAGATGATAAGAGAAAACATAAAGAAAATTATTTTCCATTTTACTTGGTGCCTTCACAGAACTTTGTCTCCCCTCACTTACTCCTTATTTTTGAGACAAGCATGTTCACAAGATAGTGATCCAGAAGGGGCCTTACAGCCCATGGTCCACCTCAGGTCACAAATCTCTGCCTATGACTTCTTCATTCTGACATCAGACCTCTTTTGGTGCAGGGTTTCCACCAGAAATGCTGATGGTTCAGGGTCTTGGGTCCTGCTTTTGGGCACATGCTACAACTAGGAGCAAAGCACAAGGCAGAGAAAAAGCAAGCAACATATTTGGAGCTTTTTTCAACCCAAACCAGTTTCAGCTGCTGCATAGCCAGCAACACTGTGATTTTGGTAGTTCAAGATTCTGCGAATAGGACAATTTTTTTTTTTTTATTTGCAAACGAACAGTACATATAACCTCAAGAACTGCAAAGTCTTGATCTACTATAAGGAGAGGGTCTAGTAGATCCCATAACCTATTTCCTTTTCAAGCATGATCAATTCCATTTGATTTTGAAATCCAACTGTTCTAATGGTGTATGTTGCTAAAAGGGATGGTCTATGAAAAAAAAATAAAATATTAGAGTAGTGTACAAAACACATTTCCCTGTCCCAGTCTGGCACCATTTTATGTATCCAAAAATTTTTTTATCAATAATTATAATCTGCAGAGGGGCTCCCTCACAGCTGAACTTTGTTTAGCAAATTCCTTTCTCCCGAGCTTTGGAAGACAACAGGAAAGACAACCTCTTGCGAAAGAAGGATGCACTGCAAGCACATAAACCACAACACCTTCTTGGCAACTTCCTTGTCTTCTCCCTCTTTCTGTACTAATGGGCTCTTTAAGTGGACAAGCCCACCACAGCCTTGTGCTCAATAACAGAAGGAAACAACCTCAGAGGTCCTACTTCTCCCTATCCTTCCCATTTGTTAGGAGAGCCCTAGAGGAAGGTCAGTTTAACCCAAGAAGGAGAATGAATTTTCATCCATGTGATGAAGTGAAAATTTAGATTTATTTTAATAGGCTTGAAATCAGATCCATGTATGTTTTCAAAGTGCACTCCACCAAGCCCAGTGATGGCCATTTGTGGCACAGACTCAAACCCTGGATTCAAGAGGGCAGGTCCTGCACTCAGTGTGGGACAGGGACCTGCAGTCAGTCCTTCAGCACTGCCCTGCAGCACAGTGGAGCGGCTGAAGTCCATTACTTGGGGGATCAGGTCTCAAAACTTGAGCTAAAATAAACCAGCTGAATTCCTGACATGGCCCAAAGAATCAGGAACCAGAGGTGGCTGCAACTGTTTTACTGGACATTGTAAAGGAAATATAAATATCTGAGGCTCCCTGAATACAGTATGGAGATAAAAAAATAAATTTGTTGTGAGACCCTGGCTGTTCATCAGTTAAGAGCAGCGATGAGACATTAAAGGATGGCTGCACAGACAATCCAGTGTTTCATTCTGGTGTCTTTTGGGTTTTTTCGGCATCACCTGTTACAACATTAGCATCAGTGGTCTTTTATTTTAATGTAGGGGCAGCTGCTTCCTGCAGTAACTTGGAGAGGCCAGTGCTGTTGCAGCACCTGTGCCATTCCCAAAATGAAAGGCAGTGACCACATATTGGGCTGCCAGCATGAAGAGAATTGCTCACCAGCACCTGAAAGGTGTTTGCTCTGCCAGGTGCCTCACCTTCTCATAAGGATGCTGGAGGCTGTGAGAAGAAGCTGAGTAACTTGAGAGGAACTAGAAGAAACAAAGTGCTATAAAAAAAATCAGTATTTTCCCCCTAGCAGAAGAAAAACATCAAGGAAAAAAAAAAAAAAAGCATAGGTAAGGGAGGCTGCTGAGGTCCCAAGTCCTCCTCTGACAATCTGCCTGGCAACAATCCCCATTTCAACTGACTCCTGCCTATCCCAGCAGTTTCAGCTGCTAGGGGGTGGCTGGTCCAGGACCATTGTCCAGGCTCCAGCAGCACAGGTCAGCTTTAGTATAGCACAGGAAGAAAGCTCCTCAGCTCTGACTCAGAGGAAAGCAAACAGCCCACACTGCTCAGTAAGACAGAGAACAAAATAACACATTTTATCTCCATCCACCCTCAATCTATTTATCACTTGGGGACATGACTTACAAGACTGTCCTCTGTTCATCTCTGTTTGGATCTTTCTTTGTATCTGATGGTGTTTGATGGCACATCACTGACGACTGTTCTACTCATCACAGCAATGGGCACGAATCTTGGATTTCATCTCTAAAACAGACAAAGCTGAATGGGAGGTGAGGGCAAAACAGTGGCCAGAACAGCCAAGTCTTCAAATTGTGAAAAACACAGGGTGCCATTTGCTGCCAAAGGATGACTGCTATGGGCACGGTTTGCAACAGGAAAAAATCCAGAAAAAAAAGGGGCTGTAGAGTTTTCCATCAGGGAAGTCTTAAAGGATTCTCAGTAGCAGAAGGAAAAAAAGACTACCTTTGCAACCACATTCAAGGTGTCAGCCCAGTTCCCCCAAGGCAGCCAAGGGATTTAACTGAGCTCTGACACAGGCTGCTGGGATGGCTGGACTGTCCCTGTTGGGACCTCCCCACCAGGACAAACACTGTGTGAGCTCCCCGGGGCAGAGCCTTGGGACCACAACACCAGAGAGTCTTCCCAGGGAAGCAGGCAGAAGGAAGGCATCTTTACATTTTCCCCTGGGGAGATTTAAAACAAAAGGGCCAAATTTCCACACCCACTGCCCATGGCAGCTATGGTACATGTAACAAAAGCTATACTAGTGCAACTGACTCCCAGTCTTCTCTTGTGCACAAGTCGAGGCATCATCAGAGCCCCCCTCAGGACCAGCCCCTTTGCTGAGGGGGTGTCAAGAAGGTTCCTTTTTTAAAACTGGTCTCTTTTTTCCCTTTGGGAGACATTGTAAGAAGATGTCTATATTTAAAATACTTTTTCTGGACTAATTTCAAAATCGGGAGACTTTTGTGCATCCTGGAGAGGAACAGCTGTTGGTGTCACAGTTCATTTGTAAATTATTCCTGCAGCCAAGCCCAAACCTTTACACGAGTAAATCCCGAGTGGAGAGCAGCGCCTCGCAGCACCCCAGGCCCTCCATTTCTGTGCTAAGAGCACCACCCGGTGGCCTCCCCGGCCATGCAGAAACCGTAATAAAACTGAAACATTTGAAGGAGAAGTAAAAATCAGAAGCCTTGTAGCCGTGAACGGAGCTGTATGGATAAACTGGGCATAAACCCTGGTGTGCTTATTGTATGAGATCCAGCCAGTATATAAGCAATCTAAAAAATCCTTACAGGTGTCTTGCAGAAGAGGGAAGAGTCACAGGGTGGGTTTTGCTGGGAGCAGGTGGACGTGCAGGGCTGCAGAGGCTGTAAGAGAGCAAGTCATAGTCCTGCTGTGGCTGGCACTTACCTCCTCCTCCTCCAGCACCTCACCTCCCAGGACAGCAGCTCTGCTGCTCATAGGGGGCAAGTGCCAGCACCCCAAAGGTGCTGCATTGCACAGCAGCTGCCCCTGCTCCTTGCACAGATCCCTGCACCCTCAGCAAGCCAAGGCAGGTCTGGTACTGCTGGCCTGAGCAGCGATGGGCCACCACCTCCCCTTTTCTACCCTCCCTACACTATCAGTTTACTTCTACCCAGTGTGTTTCACTGCAAGTTTTTCTGAAGCCTTGATGATCCTGAGGCCTAAGTGAGGATTTAATAAGTGTTCATGAGTAATTTTCCATATACTGCTCACAGACTTTGCCTGGAGTTGCATACTCATCAGGTTCCCTGGGGCACACTCACCAGAGAAGACCTCCCTGAGCACTGTGGGATTTCAGTGTGCATCCTCCTGCTGCCTGAAGCAGGAATACATTAAGTAACTCAGTCCTGGCAAAGAAGACAGCCCTGTGGGAAACAATTTATACAAGTGTTACTGGCTGTTAATGGAAATCTTTGGGAAGCAAAAGAAAATGTACACTTCTATTAAGATGAAAAAGGAATGTGTCCATATAACAAATAATTCCCAGTAGCTATGCCTCGAGGCTCATGTGCAAAGGATAGGAAAGGTCCATTGCTTTTAGTACTCTGTTCTGAAGGTTTTATATAAGAGCTGAATGGATGAGAGGGAAAATTGAAGAGGGTTGAAGAAAGTCACACTCTGCCTGGCACTAGAGACCTTATCAAGCAGGCAAGTGAACTCACCAGTTACCTCAATATTAACAAACAAAAAGAGCTCACAACAACATGAGCAGGAGGGAGGCAAGGGTCAGGCAGGGTTAATTTGGGAGTGAGCAGCCTGCACCAAACTCCTGTGAGCCCAGCCTGGCAGCACAGCCCCATCTGATGTGCAGGTTTGGGTTACACAAGGCAACTTTAGCTTACAGGTCACAGGAACCACGGCAAAGGCCTCTGTCTGATTAGACAGTCCTTCACCTCTGTTTCTCCTCTCATTTCATTTTGCTTTCTTGTCCTTTCCACTTTCATTTTTCTTATGAGTTTAGGAAGAGCACTTTCTCTCATCTGCCGACAGACCAGCTGGCAGGTCACACAGCGGTAGCTATGACAAATACTACAAATGTGGGGTGAATACACTTGTCCTGTTTATCTTTTGGATGTCACTTTGCCTAAATACAGCCACACTGTGAGAGGTGTTCTCTTACTAAAATATCAAAGCTGCTTTAGTAAAGACAGAATTACCAAAAAGGCTCTTCACTTCAAAAGACACTTCAAGACACCACAACACTATAAACCCTTATCTTTTTGGTTAATAGAAAAATCCTGTCAAGTGTTTTGTACTGTGAGCAGTATAGTTTCTGGGACAAGTCAGCATAACTGCAAAAAATGAGATAAGTACACGTGCATGAAGATTTTGTGTGACAAAATGTAGTGTCACTTTCCTAAATTGCAAGGGCCCAATTACTGAAAAATGAAGCCCACACTAATTAGAAACCTGGAGTAATATTACCTGTGTACATACTTTTTTCCAGGTTTACCAGGTGTTTGATGAACATCATCTAAATTATCTGTCTTGTGCTTAATGCTCTTTGGAAACATATTCAGATATTTTTGTTTTAAACCAGCCTTCCACTGTTCATAAGAAATGGGTGAACAGGAAAGGAACATCTGTGTTTAAAACATAGTAATATAATTGGATTTTACTTTGACATAAAGGTTCTTGATGTTACAATAGGCAAAGCAACATTTTTCACAGGTTAATACAGCTTCCTAAATCATATCCTTTTGAATACATTCTTCTTCAAATTTTCATTTTTTTCCCTCTGAAATGAATTTCATATTGCAATCCTTTCCAGCTTGAGACTACAGCCATATCTCTTTTTCAAAGCTGTTTGTAGATTGTAGAAAGGGATGCAGGCAAGAAGATGGTTTCTCTGCAGCAACTGCAAAAAATTACCCGCTGTTTACTTTCACTGTGGATTTCCACAAGGATTGCTTTCAGTAGTGAAATTTTGAAGAATAGATTTTTTTTTGTTTGTTTCTAAGCTGCTCTTTAGCCTCTACTTATACCTCCCCTACCATCACAAAGAATGGTGCTGATGCATGCTGCTCTGCAGAAAGTACTTTAAACACTCTTTGCAGACCTCCTTCTTAAACCTCATGGTGCTCATCTAAGCAAAGTAGCTAAAATATTCATATAAAGTACCACTAAAACTCAGTTCTCAAAAGCATTTCTCCAGCAGCAATGTCCCAAGCTATAAAGGTTTTCTTGTGCTGAAGCCACACAGAAAGGAATGAGCCTGGTGCAAAACAGGAGGAAGGACCTGATCTGGAAAGTGTTTGTAGTTTACAGCTCTGAAATGAGGTGCAGACAGTGAAGGATAAGGAAACATGCACTCAAGCATGGACAGCAGTACCACTCTAGGTTTGATCAACATAAGCCATTGTCAATGAGAAAAGGATAGGATCCTTTTCCTTAAGCTTTTAAAGATCAGGATCGCCAGTGGCCAGAAGGAAGGCCACAGGAACCTTACCTTGGAAGAAAATAGAGGAGTGAGTTCCTAAAACACTTTCTAGTCCCCTGAAGAGTCATGGAAAATGTCTGGAGACCACAGCACAAAAGACCACAGCACAACACCTCTTTGAGCCTGGGGGTTTCTCTTTGAAGTACCTGTCAGCTCAGCTCTCCCTTTTATAGCTTCTTCCCCTTTCTCCACACCCCCATGGCAGACAACATGAGCCTGCAGCACACTTAGACACCAACTACCATTCAACACCACAGTAAGAAGTGTTGTTAGAATCATAGAATGGTTTGGGTCAGAGGGGATCTCTAAAAATCATGTAGTTTCAAGATGCCAGCCTCCTGCAAGATGCAAAGGGTAGCTGTCATTCTCTAGACAAAGTGCAGATGAGAGAGTCAGAACTCATGCACAGAGTAGCCTCCCTCAGTCCATTATTGCTCTCCTTGATACTACTACTACTTGCTACTACTAGGGATTTTCTCTTTAAATTTCTCCTGTTGAAACCAACCCATTTACAAAGACCCGACTGTTTAATTCTAGGTTATTCAAGCCTCTTTGAAGACATTTTGCTGCAATGAAAAAATAGCTCCTGTCTCCCCAGCTGCTTTTAAAACCACCACTGACAGTTGTCCTTGCCTTTCTTTGGTTGAGGATTTCCTCTTGCACTGTTTTTCTACCTTGTATAATTCTCTTCCCCAGGCTAACATTTCTTAAACACAACTTACTTGAGGGAATCTACCCCATTAGACATTTAAATCAATTAGGCTGATTGACAGGAGGACTAAGTCTGGCATATTCTTGATTGCAGACACAAACACTCAGCTGGAATAAATACCTGCCTCATAAGGACTTGCTGAGGCTTGATTAGTTTGTGAAGAGCTTTGAACACATGAAGTGCTGTACCTACACTCTTATTCTCTCTATTCCTACTAATGGAGGCTTCAAATTTGGACATGGCAAAAACAAGGACACCAGAAGGGGACCTTGACCCAAGGTCACTGGAGACCACAGCGGTAGGAGAGGACAGTGATGTCTGGCAGAGCTTTGCTACAACTAAACATTGGTGCTGCTTGATGTGCTCATGAAGCCTCTCATTCCTCTGCAGGATGGCAGCAGCCCCTGACCCCCCAACCTCTACATCAGGACTTTCCCCCACACCAGCATCAGACCAGCAGCCAGGGTATGAATGAATCCTGGATGCCAGTTGTTCTGCACCCTGTTCCCCAGCATTCTTCCCCGGAAGGAATTCAGGTGCTTTTAAAGAAGTGCATTCACTACGACATCAAGGCACTGATGCCTAATAAATAAACAAGAGCGAAAGCTCATGGAGGACTTTAAGGCTGCCCAAAAGCAGCACTGGTATTATTACCAGCTAACACACACCTAGGAAAGCTTCACACTAACAGAAAATGTCCACACACCTCAGCAATACAAAGGATCTCTTTTCAAAGAAGTACACATAAAGTGCCACCCTGAAAACCTAAATTTCTCTGGTTATATGAGGTTAAATACACATCTGGTTTTGCAAGTTGCATGCTTCACCAAAAACCTGAAAATCAGTAAAAACTACATACAGTAACCAACATACCAATGAAAATAACTAGTTTTTTCAGCCCACACAGAAGTGTCTTATTCAAATTGCAAATGTGTGCACACACTTGAACTGAAAAAATTAAGTTTGGGACTCACAAAATATAGTTTGGACTGGCACAAAAATATGTCCTCAGAATCCAAACCATGGTAGCCTGCCAGTAAGGTTTCCAACTGAAAAACAAAGCTGTCTCATCCTAACCCTTCCTCTGTCAGCCCATTTAACTTTGAAAACAAATTGAATAACAGTAAGTCCTGCTGATTTACCTTGCCAGAATGAAGCTGCTGAATTCTTTGTCTGTTCTCCTCCCAGAATCCCTTGTAAAGGATTTGTCCAAAAGTTCATCCTAAGTATCCTCCTAATAAAGGTTTTTGGTAGAACTCATAGCAGTCCCATCACTGATTCATTAAAACAATGACCTGATGACACTACTTTCACTAGCACATTTTGAATAATGTAGGGAATTTTTTCTGCTGTGTAGAGTAGTGATGCTGGCAGATAGCCCCAAGAACCAACAAAACAGAGGGCATGCACAGAATTCAGCATTTATACCATTAAAACATGTGTGCGCAGACAGAGAAGCTGCAAACCTGAAAAGCCTCAAGCAATAGTTATTTCCAACTACAGGAAAAAAGTCTCCGTCACCAGCTCTAATCCACTGAAACATAGGAATGCCCTCAGAAACACCAGTAGATCTTTTAATTTTGTAACATACATTTTGGAAGATGTTCATGAAGGAATCTTTGCTACTGGCAAGTACAAGGAAGTAAGTTTAGTTTCACAGAAATATAATACTAAATGTTTATTTTTTTCCTTAAAACCTGGATTAACAAGCAGCAGAAAATATTCTAAGCAAGGGTGAATTCTCAAGGCAAAAACATGAATTGTACCACTGTTTCACAGAAAGCGATAATCTAAAGCCCATATTTGTGTCTTTTAAGATTCCCACCATCAAAGCTTAAAAAAATACTAAAGGATATATTTAATCATAAAAGCAACACAGGTTCATTTTCAGCGACCATCACATTCGCATGGTCTGTTTTGGGAATTAGAGAACCAGTCCATTTTCCTGGTCATTAAGGGATTTATCTGCACATCTTTGTTCCAGTTTTCCTCACGTATCCTGCTGCCTTTTCCCAAGTGAACTCTGTACCTGCCGCAGACCGTGCGGCTTGTTGGTGTCGGAACATGAGGTGCTGCGATCTTCCCAAAAGTGTCTCCAAGGTGAAGCTGCTTGGCAGGACCACCACACAACCACACACGCACAGGTAGCTCCAGCAAATGGGTTGACAGCAAAGAGGCAGGAAGAGGCTCCGTGTAGAGTTCCACAGTTTATCACAGCCATAATCATGAAGGGTTCCAGGGATGAAGACAACAGTGGAGGGTCCAGGTTCATACAGGAGCATCGGGAGCATCGGACACCAATGGTCTGAGAGCACAGCGGGGGCAGTACACAGGTGGGACCAGGGAATAGGTGCCAGTGGGGAACTCTGAGGGAGTGGCGATGGGGCAGGGGCCAACAGGGGAGCCTGGCATGGAGACCCTTCTAAGGCATGGGACATATAAGGTAGCAAGGGGCAGGGAAGCCAAGGGCCAACCAGGGAAGCAGAATTGGGGTACATTAACACACCAAAGCAAAGCATCTTGGGGGGGGGGGGGAAACCTCTTCTGTTCACCCTAACCTGGGGAGGATCTCTCATGCTAGGGACTGTCCTACCCGTGGGCTCTCTTTGTCCCTTGTTCCATAGGCTCACCGGCCACCACATGTACCTAAACAGAGCTTTTTGAATATTCTGATTTCTAATAACCTTACCAGTTATTAACCAATAATTTATGTAAGGTTTCAGCTGTTGGGAAGAGTTTATTACTGTCACATTCTAACATCCAGCTCTAACTTCTGTCCCTTGAACATCAACTATATGAGTTATGAAAGCATGTAAAAATAAACTTCCATAAAATTCTTCTGTAGATGAATAATTGCTCAAAGTTACTTACATGGTGGAGCAGTTTTGCTTTTATTTCTTTTAAGGGATTCTTCTCCTGTCCTGTCATTAGAAAATTATAATGCAGGTGAGATAATCTAGTGGTTGCTATAGTATCAGCTTGGAAGCAGCTATTCCCAGACATACAGAAGTAACTGGGGAACCACCATGGCAATGTTACACATCAGCAAAGGGAAAGACATTTTTTATTTCACTGATAAAGCCCTGCTAGATTTGTCTAGAGCATTGATTTAGTTAACAAAAGAAAACATTTTGGAAAAAAATTATGTTTTCCTTGAGCTTTTCCTCCTCTTGTTTTATGTCCCACTTTTTTTTTCAGAATCCTTTTTGTTTGTTTCAAATCACAAGGGGCCATTTAACATGGTGTGTCTGACGTCTTCTTTATTTGAAGAAATAACACCTTACCGGGACACATGCTGGCCTTTAGCCAAACAGCCAACACGGTTCGATTTACAGGAACACAGTTTTATGCTTCTGTTGGAAACACTGATCAGTAATACATTTTTCTCCATCACTCACCATGTGAACAATATTTTGGCCAGTATGTTTCCAGGCAAGCTGAAATTAGTTAGATTTATTCGACCCATTTAGGTCCACACTTACACTAGGCACAAAGGTTTCTTCTGAGCTACTAAATAATAAGCTTTTATGCTGTAGCAGTGCAATGTCATTGAAACTCTCAACATTGCAAGCTGTGTAGTTTCAATTTCTTAGGATCACAAAATTGTTCTCTTTTTGAAAATCCAGCAATAAGGTTTTCTTGACAACCTACCATAGTGGTTTACAATCAAACACTTCCATTTCTAGGAAAATTATCTTCATTTCTGAAATCCTTTATGTTAAACATTTCCTAAAATGTTTTACACTGCAATTCGTCATGGGAAGTGCCTTCTTACACACTGAAATTTAGAAAGCTTTATGAAGAGAGCAATGACAATGCAGGAATAACCTTTTATGATTCAATACATTTTTCCAGTGGTTATAAGGAGCACCCCTTTTACAGACCTACACTCCTTATCCAGTCTAGCAATCTCACACAGCTCCTGTTGCAGCACCTGCTCAGCCCTACCAAGGTACTTATTCTTATTGCTTGAATTGCTGAAACATTCTGGAAATAATTCCTGTATTTCTCTGTTTTTTGAAATGCTTCCAACTCTTAATTTCAATTTCTGAATTCAGAAAACAAAAAGGTATTTCCAATGACAGTTTAAGGTTACCAGCTTTACTTTTTGTTTTTCCAGTTGCTCTTTATGAAAACACTTCTAATCCAAAAAGAAAAATTCTGCAAGAATATAACATCTGACTTTCATGATAATCACACAAATTTATTGCACTGCTGGACTCTGCCTTCAACTACTTCTGACACAGGAAACACATGTAAATCCCACTCCTAACAGCAAAGCATTAAATCAGATTTAATTAGCAGCCTATACAAATTGTTAAAATTAAGTCAAATAAATTTGTGTGATTATCATACAAGCCAGTCATTCCAAAGAGTTTACAGTGATTCTTCGAGTAATGAGGAGGCTGTCATGTCTTTAAGGATCAAGATGCAATAAACTTTTCTTACTGCCAGCCACTTTATCACACATGCAGAAAAGGTAGCTTCTTCAAAAACACCATCAAATATCCCAGACACAATTCTATTTCCACTGCTTCAGATGATACTGCAGGACTGCAGGAAAACACCATTTTTAATAACAGAACTGAAATATACACAGGCTACTAAGAAATTGTCTCCTTTGAAAAAGACAATTTTTACAAGCAACTCAATTTCAAATAGAATGCCTGTTTCCACAAAGAAAACAAATCTTTTTCTAAACAAACTTGAATTTTACAAAGATTTGATGGGAGAAATCAGTCCTGTGTGCATAAAGCCTCAATGAAGCTAGGTCTGCTTGTCATCATTACTCTAACATCACAGCATATATCATATATGACTAATGCAGTACAGAACCAAAAATGTTGGTAAAAACAAATCGCAGCTCCAGTTCTGCAAAGATTTTGTTGGTTTTAATGGGATTCTATTGTGGTGCAAGTGGCTGCAGCCATCATGACCCCAGAGGGAACAACAGAATATAAGGTCTGGTGGTCAGGCACTGATGTTTAAGATAACCTCCATGGTGAGGGCGAGTCCCAATAATCCTTAGTTTCCTTAATTTGTGAACCACATGTTGATTGGTAACTGTTCTCCCCTCCTAGTTTTGTGTATAAGCCTACAAACAGTTATCCCAGTAGTTGATTATATTTTAGTTCTGGAAAGTTCTATGTTATTCAATGCCCCATTGGTTGTTCCCTGCTGCCCCTCCTACAAGCACTTCCCATTGCTTAACTCCCCATGGGAGACTCCTTCCCCTCACTCTTCCCTATTGGTTATTGACTCTGTCCCCACCCCAATTCCTTCAAGTATAAAACCCTGTGTTTCTTGTTCTTCATCCCTGGACACTTCACTGTGCTAGAATAAGCCCTGACCTGTGGAACTCACATGGAGGACCCCTCTGTCTCTTCCATCTCCACCAACTTGCTTGCCACCTACTCTGGGGCTTGCTCCTTAGGGCGGAGGGGCTCGTCCTTTCCTGCTGATAGTCGCTTGCCGAGGACTCTTGGCATCAACACCTGCCTACCTCCGGGCTTGTCTTAGGCAGCATCTCAGGACTACATGCAGCAGCAAAGGAAAACACATCTGTAAGTATTTGAAGAACTGCAGCAGCAGAATGGGTTCTGCAACTCATAAATGAAGGTACACACAATACGTACTGAAATTGCAAACCTTTAAAAACAACTATTTTCCAAACAGATACATTGCTAGAAGAAAAAAAAAAAAAACAAAACAACAAAACTCCAAACTCAAAATACTTGGCCACACAGTTGTGTCCCAATTTATTGGAAAGAACTGAAACATAACATTCACTGTATAATTTGTCTATTGGAGGTACAGGTAAAGGAATAACAATTTTTTCTGCTGAAGTCTACAATGTATTTTAATTTAGAAAATTACACCTTCAGCCTAGTTACAAATAAACCATGTTGTAGAACAAACAGTGCCAATATACACTGTCAGCCCAGTTAAAGTGCCCATAATTCCTTTCAGGAGCAAGAATGTCAACAGTAAAGTATTACTGGTGGACTTAGAAAAGACAGAAAAACGCATGCCTAGAAACATAAAAAGCATTTCCCTTACACTGCTTAAATAAAAAGAAATCTAGCTGACAGGAGAAATTCTAGGAAAAATATTTCAGTGATACTAAAGTGTCTTTGGGAAGATCAGCTTATAAGCACAGCAAATTTACTATATTTTCAAGCAGTCTGAATACCTCCCCCGAATCTGGGTACTTGGAGAAAAGCAAGCAGTTGACTTCAGTAAGTTCACTTTAACAAGAAGACCAAAACCCAAGAGGCCTAATCTCAGAGGATAACATCCCACTATCCCTCCATCACCCTACAGCCAAAAATTGCAGTAACAGAGATACAGGAAATCCACCTATAATGCCAGTCAGAAGCGAGGTGGCAGATTTCATGGTGTTTGAGTGCAGCTATTCTACACAGCTACTACACAAACTTAGATTAAGAAGGTCCCTGAATAAAAGAAGTTAAAGTGTCTGTGTCTCAGAGGAAACAGTCTCTGCTGTACTGCCAAGCTTCAATCACAAGTCTCCTGGGCGTACATTTTTAAATATTAGGTGACTAAATGTAAGAGCAATGACCAAATTCCCACTGTTCATTTCCAGGCAGTTATGCACCACGAAATGTGAAACGCCAGCCTCCTGCAGTTTCAGATGCCTAAATACTTCCAAAAATTTTTACTCATTCCCATTTTTAAGGCCAGAATTCCCTAAAGAAAAATATATTACTATGTGCAGATTTCACCACCTTTCAGTAATGGGAGTCATCCAAGGGAATAAGAGGCCAATGACAGTAGGCAGATGACGGGTGATAGAAAATACGGAGGTGGGGTTTAGGACCAAGGAAATGTAATAGCATTTGGGAAAGTGAAGAAATTGACCACGGTGGCAAATGGAGGGGATATCCAGGGACCACTTTATCTTCAGATAGTGGAAAGCATGCCACTAGAGATAGTTACTACTTAGTCAGTCACAGGCAATCACTAAAAACCTGGATTTATGTTCAGAAACTCCAAACAAAGGAAGTTTATGATGCACAAAGCTACTAACACTGGCTTCTAAGGATAGTCAAAATGCTCCACAGCACTCTTTGGCAGACCTGTGGGAATAGCACATCCTTACCAAAACCCCAACTATCCTTTAGTGTCACCTTTTGTAACTATTGTAGTTGAACACCTTGACTGTGGTCACAAGTGTTAATCCTAAAATAACGTAACAATATTGAAAAGTTAAAAAAGCACCTCTGTCTATTAGGCATGTGTTTCACTACAAAATGAAATATGGATGACTCAATTCTATAGAACTGATGTTTGGATCTTTGTGCTTGCTTTAAGTCTGAGAAATATTACAGTTATGGCATGAAAATATACAAGTATGCTTAAAAGCTGCAACCAACTAAAGAAGAGTCAAGTCAATGGTTAAAGATGATGGAGAACCTCTGGTTGCTAAAAGGAGAATATTTTTTAATAGCCAATACCAGATAGTAAAGAAATAATCCTGGAATAACTAGACCTTGATCAGGATCTCTGGTGTGAGTTAGGAATCAACCAACACCTTTTGCGAGGTGTAAAAGGATTCCTACTCAGCTGATTTGCTAAAGCTTGCAGCAAACAAACAGGTTCTTCCCTTCTATTGCCTTAGACCCAGGAAATGCTCTGGAAGTGGAACTTTCCTGTTGAGGTCTGCAATATCAATTAATACTTTACACTTAGCTCTTGGGCAGGGGAGAGGTGTTTCTTGCTGATATTTTCACTCTCTTCATTGTTAGTATTCAAAGAGATGAGGACACTATAACTTGCTTTATTTTCAGTGGAATATACAGCTATATGAGAGTCTAATCAACAAAGACTTAAGGAAGGGAAAGGAGGGATATTTCTTCTTTTTAAGAAATCAGCAAGAGTTTTCTCTGAGCCTGTGTTCTCCCTCAGCTTTGAGCTTTCTCAGACTTACTGTAGACAAAGGAACCAATCAGGAAATGAAAACATTAAGGGGAAGATGACTCCAGAACCCAAAGCGAGAATATACATTAGAAAAATCTCAGGAAACGAAGAACAGTGATAATCCTCAATCACGGAGTGTGAACGTGGTTCATATATTAGTAACCATCTTAAAGAGCATAAAGATCAGGTCAGCGTTGGAATGTCACACAGTGGGAAGACAAAAGCCTGAGAAAAGGCAGTAGGAGATGACGGAGGATTTTCACCATTTTTTGTCTGAGTCCTGCCTAACACTACTTTCAACATCAGCAAGCAATGTTGAGGCTGAGCTCTCCACAATCATACGAGTTTTCATTGCTACAAGTAACTTAAACCATAAAGTTTGGGGACCTGGACTCCCAAGGACAGCACAGAGGCAGAGCAAGAACACTCGAAGCAACAGGAGAAAAGAAGGAATAACAAAGTAGGAGAGAGAAAGAAAGAAGTAAAAACCCTGAGAAGCACCTGGAAGCTTTTTCAGCCTCCAGCCTGAAGGAGGAGGGCCTAATGCCACATGTTTGTTAGCATCAGTGACAAACCAGTGCCTCAGCACTGCCACAGTAGCATCTGTACT
Organism: Lanius collurio; assembly: GCA_020086605.1. NCBI lineage: Eukaryota > Metazoa > Chordata > Aves > Passeriformes > Laniidae > Lanius > Lanius collurio. The sequence continues at coordinate 20,771,757 of JACBWW010000012.1, read as the reverse complement.
TACAGGTGCCATGCAGTGACTACCTGGCACAGTCCACATTTAGTCTGTCTGGAACACAGAGAACTTGAAAGAAAAAGAAAATCATTGAAAAAATAATTACTTTTATAATCATTACAAGCAATTTCTCCATCTTCTGCACTATGAATAAGGCTGCAGACAGGTTCTCAGAGATGAAAAAGGCAACTTGTAACACAATCTCTAAACATTCAGATTCATTGCTCATTAAGTACTTTTTGTCACTTCAGACTTTATTCCTAAACAACTATATTAAAAATAAGATAATTACAAAATATAATATTGCACATCAGAAGCTATTTTTCCACAGTTTCCTATTCAAAATAGACTTAAATAAACAGAGGATACATTATTACTAGTACTCAAATACTATGTAATGCTTCTATAATACTAGGTTATATTAGGTTCCCTTAACTCAGGGAAGCACTTAAATCCATTCTTGTTTTCAGGAAAAATCTTCCTGACTCAGAGACTCCAAAGCAGAAGTATGACATATCATATGGATACTACTTGGGCATACAGTAAAGATTTGATTGGTTTGTTTCACCAATTCTTGAATTCCACAGCAAGTATTATTCCAGTAAGTATTAGAAATAAGCTAATTCAATTTAAAGTGCAATTCTCCTTTAAGAGTAAAGCAATCTCTACTTTTATACATAACTCTTGCAGCAAAACAGTCACAAGATGAAACAGAAACATGATGACAGCACCCTACACTTTTTGGTTATTCAGCAAGTTCACACAAAATATTAGCACTCACCAAAAAATAATATTCTGGTTCATATAGTTGTGAAATTTTCCACTGATTCTGAAATGATTCTCCTTTCTGATTCTGATTCCTCATTATGAAATACATAGGCAGAGCAGCAGCTCTCCAAGTGTAAAATACCCTCCTTCATTTCTACAGGCTGTGTATTCAATGCTAACACCACTGATATTCTAACATCAATATTATTTGCTAGCACATGGAACTTGAGGACAAAGAATTATAAAACGGAAAACTCATGTGCTTTTTGAATTTAATTAGTTAACCAAAAAATTCTGAGATTCAAAAGCTGTTCTAGGTCATGGCCCCTCTCTGGACTGTATTTTTTCCTCTCAGGATTTCTTTAAAACTGCATCCAATAAAAACATTAAAAACACATGCAATAGAGCATCTGACACTTCCCCTGGGAGACCTCTCCGTAGCCAACAAGCTGTTTTTCCCCAAGTGAGATTTTAATCTAATTTCATCTCATTGCCTATTCTCATGGAAGCAGGGAGAAAAAGGCTACAGAGAGGACAAGAGATGAAAAAAACTGAACCAACCAAGCAAAACAATTGCTAAACTACACTGAAAAAGTGTAAAAAAAGCAAGTCAGCTGGGAAGTGTGTTGATGAAAGAGAAATGATGAAGGCAAGTGTTAACTTTGGTCACAGTTTCCCAGCTTTTTCTTTGCCATCAGCATGGAAAAGTCACAGATGGACATGGATGTCTCCAAGGGGTAAAAAAACTCAGTATGGAAAAATGCATGAGTTATCATTCCGTAATTATGACTTTGGGAAAAGAAGCAAAGTGCCCTTAGAATTGCTTAACTTCCTACTTCCCAGAATAGGAAGAAAACCTCTTTGAAAGTTATTAGAATCTTGAAAAGGTATCAGCCATATCTTCCCCCTTTTCAAAACAAATGAAGCCTCCATACTACACAGCACCATCACTGTGTAACACTGTACCATCTATTACCATCTATTATCCTGAACAACCAAGGAAAGATGTTGCCAAGGGAGAGATCATGAAACATCAGATTTAGTCAACAGGGGTTTGCATTCCCTCACAACTTAATAAATACAGTATCTGGCTGCTTATTTAATATATCCTACAGCTAAAGAATATATTTACTTTTTATTCTTCCTTCTCTATGGCTAGAAGGAATTAGTGAAAAGACAGTTTAAAGAATTAGTGCAGGATGTATATGCAGACAGCTATTTTGAAAACATTACAAACACAAAATTCCTCAAAGATACTATACAAAAATGATGAGAGAAGACTCACCACTAAGGTCAGTCATGGAAGCAAACATTTGTCATCTTAAACAGATGTAAAAGCCCAAATCAGTACTTAAAGAAAAATAATAGACATCCTCCAAAATTTAACTAGTCCCCACTTCTTTCAACAGAGAGACTGACAAGTAACATCAGAGGAGGTGGATGTGAATTCGATCTTTGTCCTTCAGAATCTCAGAATCAAAAAAAGAGGCATGGCAATAGCCACTAACAGCTACACATTAAATTCCCAATTCATTTAGAAAACAAAACATAAATGATTTCTTAATCAACAAAAAGAAGACAAAATGAGCTTGAAAGATTTCATGTGTCCCCATCAGCAACTTCCTTTCGGCGCTGGGCCCGGAAATGGCGTTCAATGTTAATTGTCACTTCCCTCTGCAAATTCCTGCTGTTAGTTTTCCCAGCTGTTCTGATCCAGGGGTGCTGAAGTACTTGCCGTGCTGTGTAGCGCTTCAGGGGATCCACTATCAACAGCCTGGTGATGAGGTCTTTCGCTGCTGTTATGAAAGAAAGCCAAGGAGAGAGGGGTGAAGCACAACGGTGTGATGATCCTGTGCAATGTGCTCTAGGATGATCCTGCTCAAGCAGGGTATCTGAAACACATGACCCACTGTGGTCACTTCCAACCTTACCCATTCTGTGATGGTGACAGTTAGACCCACAAAATATGTCCTTATTTTTTTCATTAGTTTTACCATGACTTCTGTGACTATCCTCAGGAGCTATTCTAACAATTGGAGCTATTCTAACAATTAGAATTAGTGACAGGAGATATTAAATCTCTGTGACTGATGTCATTCTCCCCTTCAGAAAGAGGAGAAAGTGAGGGCAATTTAATCTCAAAAGCATGCTGAAGGCATCAGGCTAAATGTTCACATTCACAGGAATGAGCACTGAGTATCTCATTTCTTTGAGGAGCATAAATGTTGTAAAATGCTGTGGAATGTGTTCTTTAAAAGATTGTACACAGGGTGTAGAAGAATTTTAAGGTTTCTGATTTTAAAGAGTACACAAAAGACACTGTTCTAGCCTGTAAGAAGTATAAAACTACTACGTGCAGACCCCCTTGTTGTCAACAGGAAGTCCACACTGTGTTCTGCAGGACAAGGATTTCACTCTCAGTTTTTGAGATTTTTGATAACATCTTTAAGATCTAACATAACCCTTGAGATTATTTTGGCACCTTTTTCTGCAGAGACATATAAATATGATGAGGAAAACCCTTGCTTTTGCCTAGAATGGGAGGAATCAAAGACTCCATTAAAGCATTCAGAACTAATATGCAGAAACACAGCCATTGATATTACCAGCGGACTAAATTCACATTTAAAGCGCAGATTCACACAAGAGAGACCTGTAAAACACCCCACTCTGATCAAACTCACTCCCCTGAAGAGTTTTTCCCACTTCAGGGGAGAAGACTGCCACTTCTCAGATCTGCTATAAATGCAGAATCTTACCTGCAGAAATATTGTCCCAGTAAGGGGATAGGAACTCATAGTGACCCAGCTGTATGATCTGAAACAGCTCCTCTTGATCACGGTCCTGACTGCGAAAAGGGGGAAAACCGCAGAGCAGGATGTAAAGGATCACACCAGCTGCCCACATGTCTACTTCGAGTCCATAGCCTAAGGAAGAAGGGACAAACTGTAAGTCTTGTTTTAGAAAGAAAACTCACAGCTGCAAGGGAACTGTTCCTTGGAAATAGAATGAAAAACACAGGATCTCTGCTCAGTTCCTCAGAAGGATGAGGTCAGAAAAAGAATAAGTGGTTGGTACACCACAATTACAAGCTGCCCATTATTTGCTGCAGCTCTCACAGAGTCTCTCTTTTCCACAACATGTTTCACTAACACTGTCTCACAAGGCCAGTGTCAACGGGAGACTAATTGAGAAAACACAGCTCATATTTCTAAAATAGTCATCCTCAGATTCCCTTCAAGAAAGAGCTAAGAGTGCCAAGTTTCCATTGAAATTGGATATAACTGGAGATGTGCAACCCAGCTCCACAGAACAAAAGCCAGAAATAGATTTGCTTGAGTCACCAACAAAACTGACTTCTTTCCAGGTCTGAATCTTTTTGGAGATGAAATCTTCAAAACTCCTTGTAATGAAAAACATGTTTTGGATCGTTACATAAATTTAACATACATGTTCACAATGATTTTGCAGCATCAGGAGCTTTGGAAAGTAGTTTGGATTACAGTAATGAAATGGGGCTGGCTACTCTTAGGTTGCAACATGAACTTTTGGTCATTTCCCCACTTTAGCAATTATTATCTATTATATTTTATGGCTTATCCATTTAGAAGTCAGTGGTATATTAGCACAGACACTAATAGTACAAATACAACAGATGTGATACTTGTGTTTGTTAGAAACTAAGAGGTTTGCTTTCCCAAATTACACTGCTAGCCAACCTCCTACCCTGAGAAGATGTATCACTAGGTTGAAACATTCTGGACTATTTCCATTATTAGAAAGTCCAGCGTAATTTTAAGATTTATGACAAATTATAAATATATACACTCACCCTTCTCAGCAAGTATTTCCGGAGCAACATATGTTGGTGTTCCGCAGACAGTAAATATGGGTTTTGTAACCTGCTTTGCAAGGCCGAAATCTGCCAGTTTCAGTGTAGTAGATTTATCTGCATTGTGCTGAACCTGTACCCAAACAAAAAATATATGTATATACACACACACACACATATATATGTTTAATCCAGATGCATTTTGAAACAGCAAAATATAAAGGAAGCAGAAAATTAAAACAGGAAGGAATTCTAATAATAGTACTAATAATGGAAACAGTCTTCAGAACATGGTTCTTTTCCCTCATATACTAAAAGGGTCCATTTAAGAGGACAAGCAATTATAGAAAAAAGAAAACTTTGCTCTACAAACTCTGGCACACTGCAATTTCCAAGAAATTAATAGAAGGAACACAAAAAATAGCCAAGAGTCAATTAACTATTACTATTTCCTCTTGAGAAAGTAAATGGTTCTTTTTCCCTGGGAAAGCAAAGAAGAATGCTGTGGACATCTTTATGCTTAAATGCAAAGAGCCCAGGTAAAACACTGATTCTTTAGTTGTGTTTCAGCCCCGGACAGCAACTAAGTACCACATAACTGTCATTCATCCCCATTCTGCCCACAGGGGGATGGGAAGGAGTATTCAATAAACCCTGGGTTGAGATAAGAACAATTTAATAAATGAAATAGATGTATAATAACAATAATGGTAGGAATGGTAACAACTGTAATGAGAAGGAGGATGGGGAGAGAGAGAGCAAGAGAAAGAGAGAGGAATAAAACCCAAGAAAAACAAGTGCTGCACAATACAACTGCTCAGCCCAGCCCATCCCCCAGCAGAGACCAGCATCTCCTGGCCAACTCTCCTCAGTTTATTTGCTAAGCATAATGTTCCATGCCATGGAATATGCTTTTGGGTCAGCTGCCCTGGCCATGCTCCCTCCCAGCATTTGGTACACCTGCTACCTGGCAGAGCATGGGGCACTGAAAACTCCTTCACTTAGGGCAAGCAGTGCTCAGCAACAACCAAAACATCCATGTGTTAACAATGTTATTCTCATACTAAATCCAAAGTACAGCACTGTACCAGCTACTAAGAAGAAAAGATAACTCTATCCCAGCTGAAACCAAGACACATGAAAAGTGTATCTTCATCATACTGGTCTAGCAACAAAAAACGAACCAACAAAAGCTTTATGTTCTTTCCAAATTACTCTGTTACCCTACCTGCTGCTCTGAAACTAGATTAGTAATGGTCACCACACAGCAAGAGCTGAAGAAATAGGTCCATGCAGACTGACCTCCTAATTGGGCCTTTTCAGCAGTTCTCATCTCCTACATCCACCTGGCAAGTAGTCAAAACACTTTTTCCAATTCTAATTTTGTATGCACGAGTCTTTAGCACTTCTCCTAGTTCTTATCTCACAGGGGTAAAATAAGTAAGTAACAGATGATTTGTGCTTTATAATGCAGTTAATGAAGGGTTATTTTAAGAAATGAAATCTGTAAATGGCATAGCCAGTGGGATCGAGCACACCCTCAGCAAGCTGGCAGACAACACCAGGGTGAGTGATGAGTCTGAAGGATGGGATGTCATCTACAAGTTGAGCCTCATGAGGTTCAACAAGGACAAGTGCAGGTCTTGAACGGGGCAATCCCTGGTATCAGTATGGACTTTGTTATGGATTGAGAGCAGCCCTGTGGAGAGGGACTTGAAGGTGCTGGTGGATTAAAAACTGGGATGAGCTGCCAATGTACAACTGTAGTCCAGAAAGCCAACCATATCCAAAATAGTGTGATCAGCAAAGCAAGGGAGGGGATTCTGCCCCTCTGCTCTGCTCTGACCCCACCTGCAGTGCTGCATCCATCTCTGGGATACCAGCACAGGAAGGACACTGACCTGTTGGAGAGAGTCCAGAGGAGGGCCAGGAAAGAGGGATGGAGCACCTCTCCTGTGAGGAAAGGCTGCGAGAGTTGTGTTTGTTCAGCCTGAAGAAAAGAAGGTTCCAGACAGACCTCATTTGTGGCCTTTCAATAATTAAAGTAAGAGGGGGACAGGCTTTTTAGGAGGGCCTTCAGCTACAGGGCAAGGGATAATAACTTTAAACGGAAGGACAGTAGATTCAGACTAGATACCAGGAAGAAATGTTTTATGGAGGGTAGTGAAACACCAGAACAGGTTGCCCAGACAAGAGGTAGATACTCAATGCCTGGGAACATTCAAAGTCAGGATGGACAGGGCCCTGAGCACCCAGAGCACCTGATCTAGTTGAGATGTCCCTGGTCATTGCAAGGGTGTGAGCTAGATGACCTTTAAAGGTCCCTTCTAACCCAAACCATTCTATGATTCTATATTCAAAGGCCAAGTCATAAACAATGCAGTAGTATAATTTAAAAAAACAGTGTGTTTTATACTAGTGACTGACACTCAAATATTCTTTGAGAGGTCATTAATTTCATTTAAATGAAAACCTGTTTGTCTCTGGAACTATGGGGAACAGATCAGCAGCTAAAATGTCTACAAAAAAGCCAAGGAAACCTGGACTTGGTTTTGAATGGACAAAATGGATTATAATGTGACAGGTACACTCCATGCTTTAACACCTCATACTTTGCCATTAGACACCACTCAAGAAAGCCAAAAATTCAGGATGGTTTCTCTCACCTGATAACTAAGGACACAGAAGGGATGAAATTTGCTCTTGTACATTACAGTTGACTAGTCCCCATTTTTTCATCTTTATAGAAACTGTAAGCACTCATCCAATTTTGATTAAGCAAAATGAGTTTGGACTCTTTGGTAGAATTCTATTTCTTTTTAAGAAAAAAAAAATAGGACATTACAAAATAATACAGTATATCTCACTAAACCCTTTTTACCTTCTTTATAAAAAATGCACAATACAAAACTGTGAGGAGTGACCCATGTCCCAGAACGTGGCCATTCAGAAGGATCTCAACAGACTTGAGAGACAAGCAGGAGAGAACCTTTTGATATCCAGCAAAAACAAGTGCAGGGTCTAGAACCTGGGCAGGAATAACCCAGGCACCAGTACAGACTGATAGAAAGCAGCTCTGCAGAGAAGGAGCTGGGGGCCCCAGGGGACAAGTTATCCATGAACCAGCAGTGGCCTTGTGCCACTTCTAGTTCTGATTAGGCAAAACATTTTGGGGGTTTTTTTTGCTGCTCTTCCATGAAAAAATATTTCTCAGTGTGAAACTGAAAATAAAGTTTACTACAACCATGCAGCCAAAACTTCTGCAAGAAGAAGCTAAAATGCCACAGCCATTTTCTCCATTACATTAGGCAACTATGTGACAATCTTCTGCCATCATGCACTGTGGACACAAACTGAAGAAAACGGCAAAAAAAATTTGTAAAGGTAATACTTGCTTTCTAGAACAACATCTACCTATAGAATTTATATTCTAATACAGGTAATGGTGGTAGGGTGTTACAAAAATTCACAACTTAAATGCTCAGTTTTATATGCAATATGAAAATATGAGCATTCTTTTATTTCCCTGTTCTATATATATTTTTAAAAACTAAGTAACAAAAGTATGTCATATGGAATTTCAACTACCCTGCATGCTACAGTACTAAGACAAACAATACTAAAACGTTTATGTACATTTTTAGAAAACAGCAGGATGGTGAGAAGGGTGGAGAACACACTGGTCTTAATCCCAGTCCCAAAATCTTCAGGAGACTGTTGTACTTTTTCTTTTCCCAGGATGCCAGACTCCTAATCTCCCATTACAGCACAAGGTGGCAACACTGCACCATCTGTGCTGTCAGGACAAAACCACCGAGCTTTTATTTTACTTAACAACGGAGCAGGTAGGAACAGCAGGCACGGTGGGTCTATTTTCACAGCTCTGTGACAATCTCTTCAGAGACAGCACGTAACCTGCCAGCAAGCCTGAAAACCTCAGCCCAGAATTTCTCAGCAGCTTCACTAATGCTTACATTCAGAACAACTCAGAGTGAGCTCAGAGCATTCCCTTCATCCCTTTCCTACCCTCCCATCTACCTTTCCATCACCTGGCATCACCTTGAACATGCAAATGTGCTTCACTGAAGAAACAAAAGCTTCAAGTTCTTTTCAATCATTCCTCAGGCCAGACTACTTCCTCACAGCAGTATTACAGAAATGTACAACCTGCTCAAGAGAAATTTAACCTCAGACATCTGCAGTATGTATTCCATGCAATGGTGAGAGCAAAGCAAAAACAGTGCTGCCTGCCTATAGACTTAATTGAGGTAAGAAAGACCAGAATTCAATACACTTTCTACTGCAAATTTAGGCCATACAAATACTTATGTCCTTCAACTGCAAAGCACCCCAGCATCTGGTGGTCTTGGACTAAAGGTAGTCAATTGCTCACTATTTTCTCAAATACAGATGATTAGAATATTGTCTGAGGATTTCTAGCTGTCCCAGCCATACAACCAGAAGATTGCAATATAAGGCCAAATTCATCTTCAAAGAAGGGAAAAAAATAATCTTTCTCCTTCTCTCCTGTCTGTGGACCACTCCCAGTACTTAATGCTCATTTGATTTCCTATCTACCTTGTTAAATCCATCAGTGTGTTTAGGATGATGATTTACAACATTAATATTCTCTGCACATGCATATGGTAGCATAGATTCTCTTATGGACATCATGAAAGCCAGTTAGCCCATGTGACATTTTGTATATTGGAAACAGACAGAACTTAAGAAAAACGACTGCTTACACATTTGAATTTCAGACAACCCTTGCTGCTAGCTAGAAGAATCTCTATGAAAAATCTTACAGAAGATTCCCTGTGTAGGTTTATCATACTGAAAGTTATGACAGGTAAGTGGTTAAACTGAAGTTTGCCTCACATGAACTCAGAAAACTGGCAGCGTTTTGTATATAGGTAAATAGTGTTGGAAAATAGCGCTTTGTATATATGTAAATAGCGTCACAAAGTTCAAGGGCAAAAAAGCTATACCTGAAGTTCTCATATATACATGAAAATTTGAGAGACAAAAAAAGGGGTAGGGGGGTAATCTCAAATGCATAAAAAGCTACATAACATTTATGAAGCTGTGTTAAATAATTATCACATTAGCATGTGAGGGAAATGTACAAGGAGGTGAGTACACAACTACAGATACAATCCTGTTCTTTCCCCCTAAAAAGGGGTGACTTTGTCTCTTTTACAGCTGTAACCTGGAAAAACACCACCACACTTTGGGCATTAATTTCTCACTCAAAAGTGAAGAAATGCCAGCAGCTGTACAATTGAACTGTCCCTTTTCTAAAACCCTTGCGAGCAAATCCTGCTCCATGAGATAGCATCAAAGAAGTGACTGGCTTCATTTGTGAGACCAATCACACCACACTGCCCAGCCTTGGCAGCAAAGGTTTTCTTGCTGAACACCTAGTCCTAAATGAGGTGATTCTCTTAGCAGATGGGAGGGAGTCGTAGCAGCTGTCTTCATACCAGCTGTCAAACAGATTTTGTTTTTGTAGCGCAAGTCACCACCCTTCTGCCTCACGGCTACGCTGCAAGGAGCCTGATCAATGTGGGCAGACACAGTAGTGAAAGAGGGAGGGGAAAAAGCAGAAAGGATTATGGTGGTCTGGTACAGAAGTTTATAACTAGAGGACAGTTCCGTAAGAGAAACTGAAGTGAAACTGAAGTGCAGTGAACTAATAACTAAAACAGGTTTCCAAATTTCTCCTGTGTCAATAATTTTACAATTTACTAGACATCAAAGCATATTTCTACCTTTTCTTCTGTGGGGACTGAAACTGTTTTCCTTCTTTCCCCAGTTGGTTATTTTCATGAAACTTATGGAAGTATTTTTTCTCAGATTGCTGCTTCTCTGTCATCTCTGATGACAATTAGCCAGTATAAGTCATTAGGAACAGGGTTAGATTCTCACACAAAGCAGGTTTAGAGTAGAACTTACACATTTCCTTAGTAAAATAGAACAAAGATCCTTTCCCTTCCATTTCCCATTTCCTTGAAGGGGAAAAATAGTACATAAAGATATTACAAGGTTCACCTGACCAAAAGAAGACCCAAAGTAGGACAAACAAGTCAACAGCCTAAACGTACATACCTGTATTTTGACCTCTGTGTTTAAAGTCTAGGTAAAACAACTCAGATTTCAACTTCCTCAGTGTAACAAGAGCTATCCCACAAGCAGGGACATCTCTGCAGGATGCTAGAACTTGAAGCACTGTGCTTCATCTCCCACCAGCTGCAGATGAACCCACAAAATTTGCTTCAGTACTGTTTATTCAGCACTGGCTGATGGTAAGATTAGTGGCAGCTCTCCTTCCTACTTTTCTGCTCCAGCCACTCTAATGAGACAGAGGCAGCACACTAAAAAGCAAGAAAACCCAGAATCTTACTCAAATGTCCTGTATTTATAGGAATACCTATTAGATAGCAGGTGACCTATCCAGTATTATCAAGAGCTATAAACTCATTGCATGGTTGAATAGACTTGCTTTTCAAAAAGATGCTTTGTGTACATGGTATCTAATACAGGTGTGCACAGAAAATCAACAGCAAGGTGAAACTAGAACAGGTAAAATTTTATTTCCCCATAGTATTTAGGTAAGACTGTTCTTGTATGACAAAATATCTGCAGTCTGGGAGCTGCTCTGTCCTTGAAAAATGTATCCTGACTTCCAGAATGGGCAACATGATAATTTCAGTGCTACACAACACTGCTACTGCCCAGCATTCTTTGTTTTGCCCTCCTATGAAATAAATGTGAAAACAACCATAACAGACCTTTATCTTGCCCTTCTTTGCTTATCTACATCACTGTGATGATTATGTATTATAGAGGGAAATGAAGCATCAGATCTCAGGTGTTTCACATGCAGTAGCTTATTTTCAGCAAATGCGAAGGAGCAGGACCTGGTTCATAATGGAAAATCAGCTTCCAGAAAAAAACATGCAGTTTTAAGTGAAGTTTTGTTCAAACTTTGTGCAAATGAAGCACAAAGGCACGGCCTACAAGCCCACTTCCTCCTGCAAACCAGCCAGTTGCATTCACTGCATTCACAGTTGCATTCATTCTTATATTTACACAAAGATCACATACCAAAGACTTTGATGAAACTAAGCAAGATTCATACATTCATCTATACTAGCAGGACCTAGTATAGATGCTATTGCTTAGTTAAAAGGTTTGGGAGTAAACTGTTCCAGCCCAGCCTTGTGCAACCTCTGCATTGTCCTCGAGGCTACACTACTGCTTTTCTCCAGAAATTGAAACTGATCTCTGTGCAAGATTAATTCTCTTAAAAGCACTGAATGGCCCACAGGACTAAATAATCTGTTACTTTTTTTGTTTGGCTAACCATGATCTTCCACAAGAGCTAATGAAATCCAATTTGTTAGAGACTGGCAAATACTTGCTATTTATCTGTTTATCAGGAAATTTGGAACCCTAATACAAGAGTGTAACACACACTTAGCTAACACAACTTAGGGAGAGTTGTTTACTGTTACAGTTCTACAATGGGTATCTTGTGGAGTGTCAATACTAAAAACATTTCTATGCATATTCACGCATGTGAGTAACTCCATTGACTTCAGTGCTGCACGCAAAGAATGCAGCCTCAGAAATGCGATGGAAACAAGAATTTGTCTCTTTGGCATGAAGTTACTATCTGAGCTGACTTTAATGCTGTATTCACCAAAACATTTTACTGTCAGATTATTTCAATCAACTGCATAATACTTCTGCTTCTAAGAAAATAAATTGTCACAAGATAGAAATCACTATAGTAGAGGACTAGCACAGCAGTCTGCAAGATATGCAAATGCAGTGGACAAAAAGTCCAACAAATAAATAAGATAAATTAGCAATTTTAATAAACTTCAGTCTGCAACGAAGATGCTTTTTGATTTATCACTGTACACCTAAAAGTCAGATGCTAAGTAACAGGTCTGATTTCTGAAAAATACAAATGCTCACTACCTGTTAAAGTCTGATAATTTTTACTTGAATACCTTTCTACAACCACTGCTATCTGCAATGCACAGCAGATCTATGTAAAGCAAACTGCAATTGTAATTTCACTTCAAAATTGTACCCATTTTTACAAACAGTCCTGCCACAGCACATTATTTCTGCATGGGATTTGCTTAAAACTATTCAAAAAAACATAATTGAAAGGAAAATAAACTCAATTCCTGCACATATGCAAATATAAGACAATACTTACCAAAAGATTCTCTGGTTTTAGGTCCCTGTGGACAATGTTCTTGCTGTGAATATAAACCAGTGCTTCACACAGGTCAGTGATCATGACAGCAGCATCATGCTCCGTGAACTTCACACTTTCTATGATTGCATCAAATAAGTCTCCTCCTGGGACATACTCTAGGATTAGGTAGATCTCAGCTTCTGTCTCATACACCTCAATTAAGCTTACTATATTGGGATGAGAGAGACTCCGAATAATCAGAATTTCACTTTCCATCATGTCCTCTTTCCCCTTCAGTTTGGATTTATCAACAATTTTCATAGCATAGATCTGATTGGAATCACAGTGGCGACATTCCTTCACCACTGCAAAGTTCCCATCCCCAATAGTTCTGCCAATCTCATAGTGTTTTTCCACATCAGTTCTGCTTTTGATGGCATACCTCCGGCTTGTGCTTTCCAATCCCTGAGCTTTGTTGTCTTCTTTATTCACTCTGCGCTCCCCTGTTTTTTCTCTTCGAGTCATGTCACTCTCTCTACACGTGACATTCCCCTCTCTTCTGACAGCTTCCTCTTTAGACCTTTGTCCCTCTCTGCCCTCCCTATGTGTTTTAGACATTTTCTCGGCATCCCTCAGAGTGTCTTTCTTTAGCCAGCCGCTTTGGTTCATTACACAGCTACTTCCATTATCTTCCTTCACTTCATGAGATAGCTGGAGCCCTTCTACAGCATTCTTCCTGATTTTTACTACATCCTTCCCATGGTTTTCATGCTTCTCCACATCCCTTTCTTTCTCGATGCTCCTTTTTTGCTTCTCCAGCCCTTCATTAACAATCCTATGTAGTGGCTTCCACATCCTCCTACTGCCATTATCTTTCCAGCCAACTTCCTCACCCTCCAGACAAGTTTCAGAAGATTTTCGGCAGTTCCTGACTTTTGAATTTCTTTCTACATGGTACCTCTGACATGCACCTGTGTTCAGGTCTCTGTTCTCAAACGAGGCCTCAGCCTGCCTTTCCCTCTGTAACTTTTCTCTGGCCTGCCTTTCCTGTTCGCACTTCTCACACCTCAGCACCTCCTCCGAACTCTCTTCTAAGCCTTCCTCAGAACTCCTCTCATGGTTAAGGTATCTTTCACTTTCCCGTGTTTTTCTAGAAGGCTTCACTCCATGCTCACTACTCCAGCTCTCTCTAGTCCACGTTTTTTTGGTTCTCATTTTCTCCTCTTGTTTTGTCTTGGCTTGACCTTTTCCTTCATGTCCAGCTACCAGCTGGGAAGTCAAGCTATCGCTGCAGTTCTTGGTCATTTCTGTCTCATCAAAGCCACTGTCTACTTTCGAGGCCTTGTCATACAGCCTGCTCTTCAGTTTTTGGGACTGCTCCTCATTCTGCTGAATAGCAGCACTGCAAGCATAAGGATTTTCAGGATAAAGTTCTTGTAATACCACCTCCAGATCCTTGACAGTGAGGGGCTCCCTTCCCATAGCTATGAACGCATCACCTTCCCTGAAGAACTCAGAAACACTTCGGATTTCTCTGCCTCTCAGATTGTAGAGCTTTCTCACACGGTCATTCTTCCAACGAGGAAATCCCAGAGCTTCTGAAATGTCAGCCATCAGCTGCTCAAAGGTCTGGACTGATCTCCTGTTGAGAAGCAAGGTTATCCTCCTGAGCGTGCGTCCCCCGGGTTTCACCACTGTAATTATCCTTGGCTTCACAGGACTGTGCTCTGAATGTATGGTGTGAAAACCATTGCGGGGACTGAAAAATGAGGACCTGTGGCTGCTTTCACCCAAACATGGTTTTCCATGGTTTCCACGACCAACAGGAGGACAAGTCCCATGTAGTTTCCTCTCTTTTACTTTTGAGCCTGCATTGTGTGGTGAATGGTCCAACAAGCTTTGGCGTCCTAAGGTAAACAAAAAGCAGGTGTATTAATTATCCTGCATCATCAGACCTTTGGCAGCAATAGTTTTCTACATGTCAGTGCATGTGACTTCAGAGATTAGGGGTAGGTGACTTCAAGGCTCATAAAGAACTTTTAACTACCACTAGTGAGTATCTCCACATAGTTGCAACTACAAACATTGCCAAGTTTGTGAGAAAATTTAAATTAATTTTGTGACACTGGAATGTCATTTAAAATAATAATATTGAACACAAACAGATCTTTCTTCTAAACCCTCACATCTTTCAGAAATCCTCAAAGAATAGCAGGATTGCATCCTGATTGTTTAGCATTCTCCTATTAATATTTCTCCCATAAACTTACTCAATTCTTTTCTGAACCCAATTGCAATTTTGGCCTCTATAAACCCCGTGGCAACAAGCTCCACAATTACATTGCATGAAGTAAAATAAACTAATTACTTGTGTTTTAAAATTACTACCAGATGGCACTCTGTGTGCAACTTAACATTTTTATAAATAATTATCTCTTCTTCATTTTCCCTGGACCTTCTATAACAAATTAAATAAATTCTTTTTAAAACACATTAATTTTGGTATAATTTTTACAGCAATTTTATAGGTCATCTAATAGTAATGTAACTTAATTTTTTGTCTTAAAGGCCATCTTAGTTTTGCTTGATAATTGCAGGCATGGTTTTCAATACTTCGGTTTGACTTTTTTATTCTAAACATATGTAAAATCACACAAGGTTCTAAGTATTCTCTGGGGACACTGACATTTCATCTTAGAACATCATCAAAGAAAATGGCACCATTTGTTACACGTAATTGTGAAAAGGAAAAACAGAAACATAACATATGGTTATGGACAAAACAAGCTCTAACATAATTCCCTGTCTATCAACAATAATCTAAGAATAAAAATGTCCCCTAAATGTATTATGAGCTGTTGTACTTGCTAGAATTAAAATCTGCTTACAATGCATTTATTTTCATCTCAAGAAGCAAACTTTCAGAACAAGATCACATGGTGTTTCCAACTCCATTTAATAGCCTTGCTCTTCAGTCGGGAACAAACCTTCAGTATATAAAAATTAACAGAACCGAGGCAAAAGGAAACAGCCAAAATGGTTACCGGACCATTACAAGGAAATTTCTGTACACCAATGGCTCATCTCCCAGAGAATCACATCCATTTTCATACATTACTGCGATTGCATAGTTACAGTGCAGTGAGCAAATCCTCAAAAGAAAATCTGCACATATCAGCGTTTCTCTTGGTGTTGGGCTCAAGCCTACTACATTTTGGGTTTCAAGTGCAAGAAAAGCCATTTTCAGTATTTCATGCTATGTATTTTTATTTGCCCTCTCCATCAAGGCATAATAGAATGAAGAAGAAATATGCCTCCTCGCCTAGAACAACAAACAAAAGGGAAAACTGCAAAAGTGCTGCAGCAGAGCATTCCCTTGCTCTGCCTCAAAAAATACCCAATAGGCCAGGGCTTGAGTGTGGAAAGCACATGAGGAGACACTGCTGTAGAATCCACTCTGCTGTTGGCTCTGCTTGATGCAGGATGATGGACACTCCTTAGCTGTAATACTCTCACCAGCTAAGCGCTGTGTGCCCCCCGGCATGTCCCTTAACTCTTGGCTTCATTTTCTTCCCCTGCCAAATGAGATAGATGCTTCTTCTCCAAACAAATATTACAAAGAAGCCCAGCTGCCAGCATGCTGATTGAAGACGTAAGCATTATATAAGAGCTACGTGTGACTAATGCTTGGTGGTTGTACAGGTTATTTCTGTCTTCATTCTGCTTTTAAAGGATGATCTCTTGTTATCAAAAGATGACTACATACGTGCTAGTGATTTTTCAACAATCATGTGTTTACATTCCACCCAGAATAAAGTGAATGGAGGCAAAAAAAAAAAAAAAAATTCAGCTGTAATAACAGTTCTCTGAAATCTAAATCAACTCCACAATATGTTAGTTACCAGGAACTGATGAAGCTCTGAATTTAATCAGCATTTCCAGGTTCTTGCGTACCCACTGTCATCAAAGCTTTATCTTGCTTATGGGAACTGTGAGTGACATTTTTACTGCTTATAATCTTGGTACAACATACAAACAATAGTGCACTAATAATGATTTTTCCCACAGATTATGTTCCTCCGAGTCATGCTGCTATTATCATACTTTTCTATAAACCACTGATTTTAAGTGCTTGGTTGTACTGTTGATTGTTTCAATTACCCAGGCATCAATTATGTTTCCTTTCTTCACTAAATTGGCTAAGCCTTAAGGAGAAGCCAAGTTTATTTTTTAATTCTGTAACTAATGGAATAAGAGCAGTTTTATGTCATTATAAAGAGCAACACAGGAATGTTTTGTTCTTTTTAAACTGACTTGATTCCTAGCCAAAAACACTTTGACAAAAGCCACAAGTTGATATCTAACAATGTTCAGAATAAGAGTAGAATTGCAATATGCAATATGCATATTTTTCTATTATGAGAAAGAAAATAACTGCTTAAATCAATGTATGAAAGAATCTTACAGTATTTTCCAAGAAAAGAGGAAGTGTTAAATTTTGTCAAAGTGGTGGTCACAATGACTATATATTACATACAATTAAAAATTCACTTCATTTGCCTGTTACAACTATTTCAGTCATAATTTCTGTTATTTTCCAGTTATGCTATATTTAACTGATACACAAGAAACAAGCCTCAATCTGTCAGGAAAGTGCATATGCTTAAAGCAGTAGCAAGCATTTCTAGAAAGCCTTCAAAGGTCACACGCATACCCAAATCCTATAGCTACAATTTATATTGCTTCAAAATCTTGTTTCCATATTTACATACAAGTGGGAGAAGGAGGAAGAGGGAGGTGGTATGAGAAACACACTTCAATGAGTTCAAGTGCTGGCAAATTATACATCTGAGAATAAAGTGTGCTTTTTCTTTTGCTGTCCTCCTGAGAGCTAATAATTATTATTAAATATAAATATGTCTTAGAAATGTTGAGATGGGTTGATGAGTGCGTCTGGTTTTATCTGTACACACATCTATCCACATATGCTGGTGCATTATGGATTATCAGTGGTGCAGCATGGCCAAGTAGGATGCTGAGGCTGCTGCTGTGGACAGGCAGGGGTGAGGCAACACAGTCAAGGGCACCCTTGCAAGCCACCTAAACTGCGCACATGGGCACAGGAAAACAAAAACTGGAACCCATGCAGCAATACAGAGATCGACATGATGAAGTCTTGACGGTCTTGTAGGGCAAATGCTCACACCAAGTCCCTAGAGGAGCATGGAGGATAGAACTAACTGGGATTTGGGGGCTCAAACAGGTAGCAGAAACAAGAAACTCAGCACCTATAACCAAAGCACAGGTGCTCCCTAGGGAGAAAATGTGCTCCCCTGCAGGGAGCACAGCTTCTGTGGTTAATCTTTAAAATTTACAAATAATTTGTGATCATCAGAGTCCAACCCACCATGGGCCTGGGGAGGGTAGGAAACTATGGGGAGAAATAACAAAAAGTCCTCTAGAAGACCTTTTTTTTGGAGTGTTTTGGATCATATTCTGGACATGGAGTAAGATTAAATGAATTCTGAAGAATTAAGATCTGAAGAAGTTGTGTATATAGAGAGTCAACATCAATATCTTAAGGAATTGCCTGGCTACACCAGCTAAAAAAAGTAGAGTAACAGGATTTGCCAGAGGTAAAAATGTATTGCTGCCATTTGTATTTCAAAACTTATCCTTTCCCTTGGTGAGTCCATAAGCTTTTGTTCATTAATTAAAATATTGCCACTCAGCTTGCATTCTTGGCTCTCCTGCTGGAGATCACAGTTTCAGTAATTAACTGAATGGTTTACCATTCTGCTATCAAGTCACAGGTTGAAGGGGAATTAAATTTTTACAAGGAGTTTTACAACACAATTTAAAACAGGAGGCAGCAGTGAAATAGAATCTAGGTATGGCATTGCTTTCTGGGAATAAGATGGTGTTATTTAAGCCCTCCAATTTCTTTAGAAGGCTTGACTTACAAAAGCAACCATGAAAACACCCCAAAACATTAGCAGCAACTAAACTTACACATGACAGACACTGTATATCTGGGAGTTGTTTTGATATACAAGTCCCAATATAGGATAAACAAAACACTGTTTCAAATGGGCAGAGAAAGGACAGAAGCACAAATGTCTGGTTTTTCCTTAAGAAAATTCCTGCTAAGGGCACGTAAAACAAAGACCACAGGGGAAAAAATAGAATAATCTTACTTCTAACAGAAAACGTTTGATTCATTTCACAGTACTAACAAGTATCTTCAAGTACTTGTGTATGAAGAATGCCTCTGGCACAGAACTTGGAGCAGCCAAGTGCATAGCTCACACATGTTACCAGTGTGCATCAGCAGTCAGCTTCAGGACACAATCCCAGTCCTCTAGAAATGTGCCATCTTGATCTCCTCTCCTTGCTGTAAATTATTTAAAGTTGCAACTTCCAAGGCTAATGCACACTGTTAGTGCCCAGGACCGAAGCAGTGTCGGCAAGTCCCAATTCACTAAATTAGATGCACAGAAACAAAACATGATCACAGGCATCCTTTTACAGCAAGTAAATTTTACATTATCTACAGCCGCACTGTTGGAAACACTACTGGTGAATTTTTCTCTAAGGAGTCATACCCTCTCTTTCCTCCCCTTCTGCTCATCCTTGCCTCCCCTGCCATGTTTTACATCATTTTAGGGCAGAGGTTTTGTTTGAGTCAGGACTGGTGGTTATTTCAGCAACAACAAGAGGTAGATACACTGCATCAGTTTTGACCAGATACAATCCTGAGTAGAAAAAGAAAGTCAAATTTCACAAGGACTGGATGAAGACAGTGTCAAATGTAAAAGGACAGCTGCTGCTAGTTCCAGCCTGAACAAGCTCCAAACACTCACTCAGCTCAGAGGTATGGAATTGAAAATGAAAAAGGAAACCTAGTGAAGAACTGGACTGGGAGGATAAGAGAAAAGAGGAATTGCAACAGACTGCAGAGAATGAAGCAAAGAGTGAAGAACTGGACTGGGAGGATAAGAGAAAAGAGGAATTGCAACAGACTGAAGAGAATGAAGCAAAGAGTGCCATAATCAGACACTGACACACAGCAGTTCCTGTGAACTTTTATACACTAGCTGATGGCAGTTTCCCTCAACTTTACTGACACAGTGGAAGCAGACAAAGACTGTAATAGTGAAGCAGTAAAATATGAGAATAAGAGTGGGTCAAATAGTCAGGTAGAATGCCAAACTTAGACAAAGGGATGGGATTTGAAGTCAGCAACAGAACTATCCTCACATGGTCTGCTCCTTTGCAGTTGTCCATACTTGCTTTTGTTGTTACTTGCCATGTTAGCTTATGTTGATTTATATTTTTTTAAATAAAAGGATGAACTACATGCACACAAACAGGTGACTACATTAAGAAAATATCAGCAAGGTCCTCCTCGGTGAGACAGGAGATAATTACAGTTATCAACCACATCCTGCATTGCATCAAAAGCAGCATGGCCAGCAAGGCAAGGGAGGTGATTCTCCCACACCACTCCACTCTCATGAGACCTGGAGTGCTGCATCCAGATCTGGGGCCCTCAACATATGAAGGATGTGGACCTGTTGGAGCAAGTCCAGAGGAGGGCGTGAAGGCAATTAAAGGGCTGGAGAACCTCTCCTATGAAGACAGATAGAGTTGAGGATGGTCAGCCTGGAGAAGGCAGCAGTTCTGTGCGTACCTTAGACTGGCCTTTCATACCTAAAGAGACCTAGGAGAGGGATTTTTACCAGGGCATGGAGTGATAGGACAAGGAGGAATGGCTTTAAACTGAAAGAGGAGAGACTTAGATTAGATGTGAGGAAGAAATTTTTACTAGGAGGGTCGTGATACAGGTTGTCAGAGAAGTTGTGGATGCCCCATCGCTGGCAGTGCTCAAAATGGGGCTCAGAGCAAGCTGGAGTAGTATAAGGTGTCCCTGCCTGTGGCAGAGGGTTTGGAACTAGATGATCTTCGAGGTCACTTCCAACCCAAATCATTTACTTTGTGAATTCACTTTATCCTCACATACAAGACAGTTTAGAAACATATAGTTTTTTTTATGTCTATTCCAGGGTACAGTGGATTCTCTTTTACAGGTAAGCTGGATTAAGGACTGTGTTGTAGAAAAATATACATAACTAGAAGAGCTGAAAAGTGTGTGAAAAAAATATAGGAATAACAGTTTTTCTGCTTAAGGCAGTGCAGCCCCAAAGAACTACATTTTGTCTCAACCAATTCCACTGAGTTTCAAAGCAATCAACTTCATCTATACTTTTCAGAGAGTATTGGAGTCTGGTAGCCAAAACAACATTCTGAGATGGGATCCACAAACCTGCTCAGTGCTCACAGCTGCAAGGGCATATACTGGAAGAGGTACTTCCAACAACAAGGTAATACAACACAACACATAGACAATGTTAAATTATCCCAAAATTCAGGACCTGGGCATCCCAAGTTGCTTTCTTCCCTAGATTACAGTACTTTTGAATTTATTTTCTGCACCTTGGCTGCCACTGAATGCAGTACAAGCCCTCCCTTTGCAGCTATCACAGCTGGGCTAATCCATATCTGTTACTGTAGAAATAACCATGACAGAAAAGCCCAGAAGTTAATAAGCCTGTATTAACAACAGGGTTCAAAAAACACACAGCAGGAGGCACGAAGAGCCAGGGTAAACAGTAGAGTAGATGCTCGTTAGGAAAGCTTTGTCCATCACATACACTGGTGGAGACAGAGCCCCTGGGGATAAAATCTGGCATCTGATAATGTAATAATGTGTATATCTTAATGCAGAGGAACATGGGTTGGGGGAATAGCAGTGCTAATCAATAGTCATAAAAGCTTGACTTTGTAACCTGAATAATATTAGATTTTAAGTACCCGGCCTTGTAGAAATACATGTTTTAATACATTGAACAAGCCTTATGTGTTCAGAATACATTTGATGGTAAGGCGGTTATAAAATATACTATGCAATAAAATATTATTGTAAATCATATGGTGTTATAAACATGGTCTACTAAACCAAATAAAAGAAGAACAGTCTTTTTAGATGACCAAGGTGTATTTTATTCAATTAGATTAATTGAATTTGAAAAAAAAAATAAATAAATTCATCATGGTATTTGCATGAATTCTTATCTGCATTAGCTACTGGAGCAGAAGGAAAACAAAACCATATTCAATATTACAAATATCCCTCACCAGCTAGATTCTTTCAAAAACAGTTTAAATACTGCCACAATGAAAAAAAAAAGGGGGGAGGGGGGCAGAGAATCAGTTATCAGTTTCATTTCTATAACATCCTTTCTGCTACCCTAATTGGCATTTCCAGTCATACTCATGCCAGCACTTCCATGTCTGATATGCACCAGTGCAGTGGAGATCAGCTGCTGACCCAGTCTAACCCAATTTGTAGAAAATGAAAATCATTCAGCAGTTCAGACAGTGTTCTAAGTTCACCGAAGAAAAACTAATTTTGGCTCACATACAAAAAAAAACCAAAAAATCAGAATAATATCTCTATCTCATAAATATACAGTTTTAGCCCTAAAAGATCATATAAAATTAGTATGATGGGATTCCAAGTTATCTTTCACAATTTCACATCAAGCATGCTTAAATTCGCATGCAATATTATTTTTCCTTTAACTGTCAGCCCTGCAAACTCAGCTCTGTGTGAAGTTGGGTTCCTTCTGTCCCACACATCACCAACAGAACTAAAGTTTCTCCCGGCCAAATGTGTCTGGTCCCAGTAGGTGAGTTTCCAAAGTGTCAGCTGCGAGGAAGGAAAATGGCCTTGGTGGCTACACCTGGACTGTAGGACTAAGGGAAACATGCACCTCTGGACCCACTCCCTGGCCTCATGAGGGCAGGCAAGAAGACTTCAAAACTCTGCATTGTACAACTTATCTTCAGCACTTCTGCTTTTTTTTTTGAGAACGAACATACACTGTGTCATGCAAACTGCAACCTAGAGTTCCCCAAGTCTTCCAATCTCATGAGTTCTTGTTCTTCCCCAGATTCTCACACAAGCAAGAAAGAAATGCCTCTACTCTCTTCCCTTTGGCCATTTATCTCACCCCCTTTTCACTGCCCACTTTGAGACACAGAGCTCGAAATGAACGGGAGATCCTAGAGGACAAAGAGGACCAGAGCAGCTAAAATCAGGCAGATGTTGCAGCAAGGGAGTTCCTAAGACAGGAAGAACTATCTATAATGGCAGACTGAAGGGAAAACTGCAGCTGGATGGACTTCAGCCTGAGGGATGCCCACATTGGAAAACCTTCCCTGTGGCTAGGGGAGCTCTGGACTTTTCCATTCAGAGGATGGATGGTGCCTCTGTGAAACCCTAAGCCCCAGTGTGAGTGTTATCCCACAGCAAAATGCTTGTAGGAAGCTCAGCATGGCACAGCATGTGACTGTATTTACTGTATGAGAATCATGATAGATAAGTGACATTTAGCAGCCACCTTTCCTTCTTTCTCCTCAAAGAAGATAAACTTAGGAGTTTTCATTACCTCTCCCCCCCACCATGGCCCCCTTCTCCACTAAATGCTCTGAGCCCCTTTACAGTCTGTGCTGGTGCTTTCCTGTCCAGCTGCTCCAAGAAGGGACCAGCAGGGTCTAGATTGCTGCAGGGCAGCCTGGGTTGCTCTCTGTGTTACACTCCTCTTTCCAACCTGGCAACAACAGTGGTTGGGCAAAAATTACCTTCCCAGCTGCTTATCTTCTTCCCCTGCAGGCCCACAACCACCCCACTGTACCGCTGCAGGTTTTCTAAATCAAGCCATTTGTAATTAAAAAATAAAATATTTACAGCAAACACAGATGGTTACTGCCATGTGTTAGTGTTAAACTGAGCTGAATCACACCCAGAGCAGCAGATGAAGGTAAAGATTTCATGGAGTCTGGTAATGACTCACAAGTACCATAATTTTTACTTTTATTTGGAGCAGAACCCCACTTTCATTATCTTCTTTCTGACATTTTAAGGGTAGCAAATTAAAAAGCGAGCATAAAGGAAGTCTTACAGAGAAGTATACAGATGTATAATCTGTAAAGAACTATGTGAAATGCAAGACTGCACGTGAAATGAATCAGTGCCTTTGGAGGTGTGAGGCTTGGTTTAAGTTGCATAAAACCAAAAAAAGAATATTATGAAACTGCTCATTTATTTAATTTCTTTCAAAGATGACAGGCTGTGTATTTTATTGGGAGCAGCCATGGCTGCTTTCTGTAGCTTGACTGCTTTAGGGTCTAGACGCCCCAGTAACCAAGGAAGTCAGCTCTGCACTCCAGGAACTTCCATCAGGGATCTTTCAGGAGAGGGACAGAACTGACAGAGGGAAACAAAAACATCTTACACAACTGTGGCATTTGCCAGAATCCATCTGGCAAGGCTCTCCATGTGTTTCTCAAGGCTCACTGTACAGGGAGTTTCACTTTCACATCGATGCTCTTGACTCCTGAAGTACCATATATTTCAAATTAATTATTCATGTTTCATTACAAAGCAAGCTTTCAACAGCTTTTTAGTCCTGTTAGCCAACAATGCCTCAGTCAAAGGAGCAGGATTCTGTTTCTTCTTGTGGGAGACTTTATTTGCATTGCTTCCTAAATCTCAACTTGATGACTAATCGGTTGCAACTGAGCAAACCCAGTGAAAATAAAAGTGCCTGCAGAGGTGTCACCGAGAGTTTAATTAAGCTTCCAGATCCTTTATTACCAATAACCTCATTGCGTAACTGAAGGAAAGACCCAGCCAGAGTCTGATTCTCCATCTGGTTTGCAAAAGGGGAAATCACACAGAGGTTTTCTTTGTAAATATAGCACATTTAAGAGATGCTAACTCTCATACAAAAGTAGAATTCTCAACTCCATTATTACAGAACTGCTTTTTCAGAGGAGACTCGTATATTAAAGACAACATTGCAAAATAAATTGTTTCACAGGACTTATAAAAGAAAATGGGTTTCTCAGGGAAAACTGTAAGCCAGTGCTAATTAGACTCAAAAGCATGATGACAAGCAGAAAGATCATGATTTGCACATCACCAGACATTTCTCAGCATTTCCATTAACTACATTATTTGGAGTGATGAGAAAACTAAAACCTGGAGAATATGTGCAGGCTAGCACTATTGATGGAGTGGGAGATGGTGCTTTCAGAATATCTACTGAGAGCTTCTCCATGAATATATGATATAATTGTTTTGCATTCTTACAATAATTAGACTGAGTAAACAATGCTAGCAACAGAGAGAAGATAGTAAACATGCCTGACTTTCATTTGCAGTGAAAGCTAACTACTGCTAGGTAAGATGGACAATGTGCAAGCACTACCAAACCTCCAAATTTACATTGGAATCAACCAAGGCAGTAGCTCCCCCTCTTTTTCATTGTTTCCAGAATCTAGTGAACACTCCAAAAGGACACACCCTATACTCTGACACTGAGAAAAACATGGAAAACAGTATACTGTTAAGAAGAGAAATGTCACATTCACCTCTCCAACTACCACATTTTCAGCTCAGATCCAAGTTGCACTGAAGCTAATTAAAAGATCTCCATTAGCTTCAGTGAAATCTGGATCAGATCTGAAGCTGCTAAAATCACCATAATGTTCTGATTCTAATTATATTTACAAGAAAGATTCTAATTTTATTTACAAGAAAATCTATATAACACTAATTTCAAATGTTGTTAAATGTCAAGGAATCATCAAGTTAAAGGGAATGAGAAAATCAATGGCAGAAACCAACTCAGTGTGCCCTAGAGCTGCTAGAAGAGAAGGAAGGACCATGAACTTCCCTTATTTTTACAAAACTATAGATGTTTCTGCAGAAAACAAGCTAAGCTAGGTAATCTTAGGAATGGGGAAATGAATCCCACACAACTTCCCTTAGTCACCACACGCTGTAAGTCCAGCCGATGCCAAAATTCTGACGTTTTGCGGAACATGACCAGAAAAAGCAGCAGTGAAAACAGATACAAAGCAAGTAGTGACACTACCCTATAAAGATACATTCAGAAGTCAGGCTTGCAGCATGCCTAAGGTAATTAACTTGAGTATAAGAAAAAACAATATAGACAAGGTAACTCAAGCACAGCTCAAATTCAGAGGCATAAGCAGCTGCCACTAACTTGAATTAAACCAAGTTATCTTATCTTTGCTGACAGTTTAAGTCCAATTAGCCAATTCAGGTTAATAAACCACAGATGGAGATTTATCAGAAGCTAACTCTCAGGTGATGTGTCCGAACAGCCTACAAAAATTTTAATGGAAACAGTTATGCTATTTCAGAAGATCCACACCATTATACTACAAGAAAAGGACTAACTCAGCAGGATCAGTTTTATCTGGAGAGCTGAAGGGTCGCTTCTCAAGATATAAAATGCAGTCACCTCTTGAGAAGAGCATGAGTTGCTATAATAACTGCACTTCTACTACATAAAGCAGCTGTAATATGTTTTGTAAGCTTCATTTCACTTGCTGACTGTTTTGGGAGTCTGCTGAGTTCTCAACATTTCAAAGTGTCAAAACTGCATTCAGATCATATAAAAAACCACAAGAAGCATCAAGAGAAAAAAGGGGGGCTAAAGGAAAAGGAAACAAGGAGGTGGGAAGACAAACTTGCATGCAAACCTGTATATGCGCACATTTTCATGGCTCTATAAAGTTAGTATCAGAAGTATGCATAACAAATTATCAGGTTTGAGGCAAAACTCTTAGTTTATAACGCCACACAGAATAGGTTTCAATGTAAATGCTCAGAGGAAGGAGTTAGAAACTTTTCATGCTGTTGCAAGGGGTTGGTTGATTTTCTTGGTTTTGGGTTTGTTCTTTTTTTTCAAAGGGAAACCTTTTAGTACTCAGTGTAGCAGAAGTTTTGGTTTATGGGGTTGCTCCCAATCACTGTGTCTCACAACCTGGAAACTACTCTGTTAGCTCAAACCAGTGGCCCATCCCATCCTGCTGACATTGCATACTGAATGTACCCTGAGGAAGGCAGAAAATAACACTGCACAGTGAAAAGTTATAGAGTAGTTCTCCTATAAATATCTGTTCAGCTATTAAATAGGAACAAACACAAGTGATGTAACTACAGAAGCCCGGGGATGCAAGGGCACAGCCAGCAATCTTCCCAAGAGAGGTCTGGCTACCACAAGTCACAGCATCCCCATCTGACACAGGAGCCCTCCCCATAACCCGTGTAGTTTCAGCCGTGGTGATTTCCCAGCTGAGAGAAGATTCACCAGCCCCAAGTGTGTTTTAACACACAGTTGTGCAATGGTTTAAAACCCTGACACTGCATGCTATTTAATGTTTTTTTGCAGAGCATCAGTGTGCTCTAGGCAGCCCACAAGCATTCGTTCCGAGTGAAGTACACTCACGCTGACTATTAAGAGTGCAAGTTACTTCAAATCTTCAATTTTTTTTTGGCAGTACAGATGACACCGTGCGTGCCTTTTGGAGCGGCAAACGCTGACTTCGCACTCAGACTTCAGAGCTCGCCCCGGTACTCGCACGGCTGCCGCGGTGGCTTCTCAGCCTCGGAAAGGGGCACACGCGGCGTGACCCGCACCCAGCAGCAGGAATTGGCTCTCCGTGCTGTAGCAGCCCCTTGTTCTGCTTCCCAAAGCAACCCACCTCCCAGCGAATCCACTTCGCTAGTCTCCACTGCCATACAAAACGGGAGGGGGCGAAGGGGCTCCTCTTTAATCCAACACACACGCAATTAAAGCAACACCGTGAAATAACCACCCCAACTCGGGACCTTCGGGGACCTCCCTCTCCTCCCAAAGCCCTCGCCTCAATGCCACGGCCAAGAGGCATCGAACAGTCAGTCTCCAGTCCCCGTTTCCTGCCCAAACGCCACCGAAAGCTTCCCCCGCTCCCCGCAGACACGCAAGGACCCGGGCAGGAACTTTCGCCGCCGCCGGAGCCGCCTCAAGCCCCCCTCAGTCGGGGCACCGCCAGCTCGCCCCCTCCTCCCCAAAAGAGCCCCCTAGCTGGCGACCCGTCGGAGCAGGGTCCTGGTGGCGCGGGGCGGGGGCTGCCCGCGGGGAAGGGGCCGGGGAAGGGGCCGAGGGAAAGGACACTCACCCTGGCAGTGGCAGCAGGCGCCCGTCGCGGGGTGGAGCGGGGGCGGCGCGGCGGCCGGCATGGTGCGGGGGTTCGGCCCGGCTCGGCTGGGGCCAGGGGCTGCCCGCAGAGCACCGCACGGTCCCTCCGCACCGCCTCCCGCCAGCGAGGGCAACCAGGGAGAGGAAGGGAGGGAGGAGACCCGGCGGGGAGGCGGCGCCGCGCACCGGCCACACCGCGGTCACACCCCCGCACCCCTCCCGGGCTGCCCCGCCGGCGGCAACGCCCCGCCGCCTCAGCGCCCGCCCGCCCCCGGAGCGCTCCCCGGCCGCCTCCCGCCTTTCCTCAGCGCCCAGCTCGGCCCCAGCCGGCGGCATGTCCTCGTTTGCCCCCCAGCCGGGCGCCCGCCCGCCGGGCGCGGGTGTTTGTTACGTGGCCGGGGGCCTCCATACGTCCCCCTGGGTGTCCCCGGGTGGCGGAATGTGGGGTGCTGCTCCCAGCCCGCTCGTGAGCGAAAACGCTTTTATTGTCGCCCTGTCGATGCCAAGTAGACTTGGTAAATCATTCACAGAATCACAGCAAATGCTGAGTTGGAAAGGACCCTCAATGAGTCCAAGTCCCGGCCCTGCACAGCACCATCCATCCCCAAGAGTCACACCATGAGAGCATTGTCCAAACGCTTCTTGAACTCTGTCAGGTTTGGTGCTGTGACCACTTCCCTGGGGAGCTGTTCCAGTGCCCAACCACCCTCTGGGGGAAGAACCTTTTCCTGATACCCAACCTAAACCTGCCCTGATGCAACTTCAAATTTAGCTTGGATTAAAAAAGACAAGCACTAAGCGATGTAAATAAAGTGCACACTAGATGCATGAACAACTGGTTGCTCTATGTAAAATATGAGAAGGGACTTTATTTCATCCAGACTGCCCATGGGATGCTACATGGCCGGCATGCCTGAAAAATATAAGAGTGAAATGATGAGCCACAAAGCTGATTTAAGTGTTGTATAAATAGAGATTGAACTGCTTACCATGCTACAAAAGGAGATGCAACTTGATAACAGCATGTACATACCTTCATAAGGGGAATACCACAAACTAAAAGGCCCTTCAGTCTTGTAGTTGAACTGGATAAGAGAGTCAAATGTCTGGAAGCTGAAGGTGGGTAAATTCAGTTTAGAAGTGTTCTTGATGGGAGTGAATAATCATTGGCACAAATTGTGGAGGGAAGCTGTATTTTACTCTTTGGAAATCTCCTAATAACACAAGATGACTCTGTGGAAAATAATATATAAATACTGTATAAATAACTGATAAATACAGTATCCCAATAAAGAAGTTGGACTTACATTCAAAATAGTGGCCAGAGATATCCAGGTCAGACTAAAAGATGTAGTGATACATCATTCTTGACTCAAACTGTATGAACAGGACAAAGTAGAACGTGCTAAACATATATCTTATGTACTCATAACATATATACTCTGATTTTTGTAATTTACTGAAAGTATTATCAAGCTGCCCTGTTTAATAGCTTGTCTTCTATGATTTTATTTCCAGGGTATTTTATCATTTTGGGGGCAACAGAGTCTGACACAAACACCTTTGTAAAAGTAGATCTTGAACAAGATTTTCCCTGAAATGTATTTCATTGTGCTTATAAAGAAATAAGTATAAAGCTCAAATATCTTTACTCACTATTTGATATGGCAAACTTATATTTTGCTGGACTATGTGATGAGTGAAACTACATAAAATCAAAGCACAGACAAAAACTTTCTTGTGAAGTCAATACTCAGGTTGTCAAAACCCTGCAACACGTAATACCAAATTGCTATCTAAAAATGTAG
Source organism: Lanius collurio (assembly GCA_020086605.1). NCBI lineage: Eukaryota > Metazoa > Chordata > Aves > Passeriformes > Laniidae > Lanius > Lanius collurio. The sequence continues at coordinate 20,742,015 of JACBWW010000012.1, read as the reverse complement.
CATAATTTCACCATCATTTGAAATCTTCCTGTTTGTTTAAAATCTCAGAAACATTCAAATTCCATATTTATTTTCCTATTTTCGCCTTATGCCTTTTTCTAGAGCTTGTTAATCCTGCAGCCATCATTCTCTGTTTGCCCTGTGTATCAGAGTTAGTTTCCAGTAACAGATCTTCAGGATTAGAACTGCCTGAAGGAGCATAGCTGAAGTGTTGCTTTTCAGTCATTTTCACACATGTGGTTTGTTTTGTATAACAGGTCACCTCTTCTGACACACTCAATACCCATGTGAAATCTTGGCTTCAGTAAAGGCAATGGCAGATGTATTCTGCTATTCCACATCTTTCACCTGGTACTTTAAACAATGTTACAACTAATTTCTGCAGTTGCTGGTATCTCAGTTATTAACCCTCAATAATTATCTCAATTATTAAGAAATCAGAGACTGTGTTCAGTTCCTGTTTCTGGTACTCCTCCACCAGGTCATTCCACTTTTCTGTGTGTGACCTTTTCAAGGTAAAATGTCAATAACAACATCAGTTAAAGGGATTTGCTGTTGATAGATGCAAAATCCTTAGAACAGCTAAGTATCACTTAATTATATTACTCCCTGCAGTTGGCTTCCAAAATAAGAATGTAACATGATCCAAAAATCAACACTAGATCAGTTATACTCTCATTTCTTATTGTAATATGGAAAACAGATGAGGAATGAATACAGATTTCTGAAGACACTTCATTCCTTCTTGCCTCTGGAAAATTGTCACCTCTGCCTTCATCAGCCAGTAAAGTGGTTTTTCCTTTAATCCACTTTTTAAACAGCCAGTGGCCTCAACTACTCCATTCCTCTACTAAACCATCTGCTACTTCCTTGCTATTTCTTAATAAGGATAAACAAGAACCACGAGATTTGCTTTCCAGTGATACCTTTTTAACCTGCAAGAAAGCTGAATTTCACAGGCTGAAATGAATCAGCACAAAGTTGTCATATGCAGGTGTCTGTATGTTGCACACCCAGCTCACACACAGCATCTATATAGGGCTATACAGAAATGTTGACACACCCTTGGAAATGGATATTCAGTCTCTTTTAGTAAGAAAACGTACTTTCTTTTCACCTTGTCCTAAAATCAGCAATTTCCTTCTGCCTTAGAAACCACCTCTTCTTTCTCTCCCTTTTCTTCTCCCTTGAGACCCGGGATTCTGCTGGCACCTGTTCTGTTTCAAGGGCTGTACTTAAATTCAAGGAGATATGTAAAACAAAAATTCCTACTGATCTTCTTGGGGAATTATTCTCTCAAGATGACCATGCTCAGAAATTGTATTTTGTTTCTTGTCATACTTTTAAGAATATATCATTAAAAATAAATCCACATTTTTTGTAGTGGACCTATTAAGTTATATCCCAGATAGGATCATCCCTCTGCTATCACAACACATTGCCTTAAGAATGGTAAATCACCACACCATTCCAAGTGAGGAAGAAGAAGCAAGAACTACTACATATATTTGCTTCTGTTTTGCATAATTTAAAAGAAATTACAATTGCTTTTTGACAATAAAAAAGCATATACTTTAAACTGAATCAGTTTAATCACAAAGTCTGATGAGAGCTGTCTTCCTAATGTCCAGAAATCTAATCTAGAATATTGAATAAATCAGCATAGAAGTAGCAGCTTCATAATGTGGTTTCAATAACAAAAATGTTAGTCTGTCATTTTTTATGTGAAAGTCATTCATACACAGTGGTTTTGCTAATAGTCCTTGAGGTGGGAAATTAGGCTTGAAATCTCAAAGCTCAGTGCTATAATGTAATTTCTCTGTAGTCTATAAAGAAAAGTCTGTGTATCATTTTCAGATGAATATGAATATCCCATGTCGCTGGGATATTCCAAACTCCAGGAGCCAACGGTTGCTTGGGGCACATTAAACTTTGTCACATCATGTGCTGTAAAGTAGCTTCCACTGACACAGAGGCTGAAAGGCAGACATGTGACAGGCTCCCTGACATTGCTGCTTCGGGCAGAACTATCAGGGATGATTTCCTATTTGCAAAAATACCTAGATTGTAAATAAGACAGCAGTTAATATACTCCCTTTAAAGAAAAAAAGAAACCCAGTGCATTTAATAAAAAAAAATTAAAACAAATAAAACCCTGACCTTTACAGAGGACTAAAAATAAGACTGAGTTCTCTCTAAACCACATTTCTATCTCATCTTCTATGGCTTAAGTGTATGAAATACAAGGGGCAAAAGATGAAGGTATTAATCTGAATGAAGGTGATGGTAGCTAACAGTCTGCTGCTTTTAGAGCTCCATTAATATTAGGTCTGAAATATTTGCTCCAAGCTAATCCTCTTCAAAAAGAAATCAAAAGCCATCAGTAAAATATCAAAAATGACAGGCATTATTCAAATCACAAAAAGCAAATGCCAAGCTATATGTGAACAACACAGGGTTTGCCCTCCACCCTCAAAAACAAATTTTAAAAAATCAAAGAGTTTATATCCATGCTACTCCTTAGATATATGCCAAATGTCATTAAGGAAAGAGTTCCCAATAGAAACCAAATTCTAATACCAGAGTGGAATCAAGACTGATCTATAATACTACTGTTCACTGCCAGAACAGTGATATTATGGGCATTTACACAACAACAGCACTGAACAAATTTACAAGATCAAATTTAAAAAGTCAGGATCCAAAGCTTCCTCAGCCACAGTCAGCAGGCCAGCAGATATCCAAAGCAAAAACCAGACTTCAGCAACTTATTACCTAACCAAGAAAGAAGATAATGAACATAATTGTCTACTTCTTTCCAGAATTAACTTTTTGTTTAAAGGGCATATTTAGAAAATTGTATTTTCACCAAAGTAAGTTCTGTTATCTTCCTCTAACATGCTGCCTTATTTCAGCTTCTAAGTCATGAAAATACTTAATCAGTGTCAAATTCAGATAATTAGAAACTGCAGTGGAAAAGGGCATTGATAATAGGTGTATTATAAATGGCAATGTTTTGATGATGTGGGATAATTCTCCATGACTTGTTTTAGAAAGTGTTAATGTATTAAAGAGACACTCAGTGGTATCAAATGAGTAGAAATTGTGACTACCTGACATCCCCTGACATGCCAGATTTCAGCTTTACCTGTGCTAAACAATACATACAGAATTATGACTTTTGCCTTCTAGGAAGACTCACAGAATGGCATGCTTATCATTAGGACACTTCTCAAAGGAGACACTTTATATTTTATTTATATTTATTATATTTATATTTTACATTTAATAATGTCTTTCATTCAAATATTGCAAAGGTCATTCAGTGAAATCTTACACAATGATATAAGGCACATAGGAACTTCATTAATAGATGACCTGATCAAAACCTAGAGCTAGAGAAAAACAGTAAAGGCACAAAAACTGTATTTAAGTACCTTAAATGAATATTAAAAGTAAGAAATTTGAAACACAGAGACACTCATTGAGGGTCACATAGCAAGCCACAGAAACAGAATCCAAACCCAAACTGCCTGACTTTGTGTGCCTCGATATTTGCCATTGTTATAACAATATTTGATGCTGGATGTGCTTTTTTTTTGAAAGCACCCTAGGAATTCATCCACCTAGGTAAGCTCTTTGTGGATTTTTTAGGAGCCATATCCCCTGACTGACAGTACAGCTTTGAAAATAACATGCCTCTCCTTGCTTAGAAGTTACTCTCCCTTCCTTGCTTTGAAGTTTTGAACATGGTTCCTGCTGTGAATACTTCTATTTGCTACATATCAGCTTATTCCGTGCCTCATGTAAAGCGAAGAGGAACCTTAGCTTCTTGGAGACACTGGTTTTCACTGCCACTGATGGCTCAGGCAACAGAAAATTTAGCTGCAAACAGTGTGAGACAGTGTTTGTACAGATACATTTCTAAATGACACAATTCATAGTGTTTGGAAGCAAGCAGTTTATACTTACTAATCACATCTATATTGTTTCTGTGGAGATGGAACACTACCAAAAAAATAAAGATGAATGAGGAAAACAGACCCGTAAACCAGAAATAGCAATACCATTCTGACATCATCTTTTCCCTCAAGGTCATTTAATCTAACACTGGTCAGCACTGATGAACAGGCCAGACTTGTGAGTGACACCAGAGCAAAGTGGCTGCTACTGGGAAGGCAAAAGAGGCATCACTGATTTTCTGGGCACCTCTTCAGTTAATTTGAGGGGAAATATATGTTTCTCTATGTTCAGCAGCTGGGCTTAATGAGTAAATTCAAATCCTCAGTTCTGCACTGAATGAAAAGGCCGGAACAAGGAAGGTGTTTCTGTTTTCAGGAGTAAGTGAACAGGAATCAAACTGACCAGCCTCTGCTACGTCTTTGGGAAATGTGGCCACAACCTGTCGTGTTCATACATGCAAAAAGGAGGGACCGAGATGCTGCAGTCAGTCTTCTGTGTAATATAGCTCTAGATTTTCCTTAAATTCTTTTTCACCTCCCTTTTGAAATAAGGACTTTTCATGCAAACAATGCCTATGGTTGGCTGGAAAAGGAAAAATTTGAAAACTGCAGATTTTATCTGGGAAACCTCCCAAATAATACGAAATGTGGACTTTAGCATTATCATAAAAAACATCCCACCTTCTATGCTTTCATTAAGAATACTTGAAAAATGGCATTTGTGCACGCTCCAGTCTGATTAATAATGCTTATGATTCTTAGGAAAAATGGATAAAGAATCCATATTTTCCTTATCACTCTTGAATACCTTCCACTGTAATTAAAATTCAGACAGCAAACAGGGCACTATCACCTCTACTTTCTGCTTGCTTGCAGCATCACTTTTTCATTTCTTATCTGGGACAGAACTTGTTTCTTGCCCATGCTTTTACAGAGACAGCCCCAGCAGCATTCCTGATGGCCTTCTCCAACTCAGCATAAGAAGCACACATGACATAGGAGGAATTTGGGCGCACAGGAATTTGGCATTTTGAAACTTCTCCCCAAGGAGAATTCATGGGGAAAGCCTACACAGGTGATGATCTCATGGACAGAGACCTCAGTGGGACTCCTAACATAGTAGGAGTCAGGCATCAGGCAGGTCAATCCATCTGAAAAGATAGGACCAGCCGGCTCTTACTGAGAGCTGAAGAGAGCCAGATCTCTCTCTCTATGGAAATATAAAGCCCCTGCAAAAGGACTTTGTATTCAACAGGGAGGAAAATTTAGACCATGTAACTTACCTTCACTTTTATCACACTAACCCCCAAAAGACTGCCTTGCAATCCCAGTTATTCAATCCATTATTGTCATAGTACAGTAATATTAACGGGTGACAACGTAAAGTGGCACCTGGAATTATATTAATGCACTGCAACACACAGTTCTGACAGTCTGGGTCCAAATATACACTTCAATTAATTGATGATTGTCACTTATGATAGGAAGGAAGTACAAGGTTAAGCCACATGGAATAAGAATGTTTATAATGGATTACAGCACACACAAGGAGCTAACAAGAAGTTAAAATATTTTTGTTTGTATGATTCATAACCCCTTTCACATCCACAGGAATCTGCATTTAGCTATTTACTTCTGAAGAATAGGGAAATGAAGACCATTTGTGATCCAAGGCAGCAACAAAGAAAGAACCATTCTACAAAATAGAAAAGTATATTGAAGAACAGAATGTGTTGGGAGTAAAAACTGTGTCCCCTTTCACAAGGCCAAGAGACAAGACAAGCCTGTGCATGGTCAATGCATGGAGTGTTCACACATTTATGCTAATGACAGTGTAAACACAAATGTATTTATTAGGAATGTAATTCTTGTGAGAAATCACAGCCGAATGACAAATCATGAGTGTCTGAAAAGCATGCAATGAAGCACAATCCTTGAAAACAAATTACTTCCCCCCTCCTTTTTCTCCCTTTATAAATAATCTCAATAAAGATTTTAACAACCTTGTATTAAAGTGAATGAATGCTGCTCAGCTGTATCCAGAGTATTTCAAGTGTTTTGAAGAGTTGTCTATATTTACAAAGTTTTTGTAAGGTTTCCTTAAAACTTTTGAGTTTTGTAACACTGTATTAGAAATGCAACACTTTAGTTGGGACCTTGAGATGCAGCTGGGGAATCCAGGGAAGAGATTCCCATTGGGCAGCAGGACACTGAGCTCTCATTTTGTGGCTCCTGCCTTTCCTCTTCCTAATTAGCTGTGATATTTTGAAGGAAAGGGATAGAAGCAAACTGAGGACAGGGCTGTCTCCTACAGCATTGTAGATCCAAAATATTGTACCTTCAAGGTCCGCTTTCGGCTTAGACCTCTTGGTATTACTGAGGTGTAAATAACAATATCACATTGCAAAGCACCCTCTAATATTTAGAGGAAGATTGTGTGTAAAAACAGTCACCAGCTGTTCCTTCTCTGCATACTTAGGACAACTGGTGCCACTGGTGCCATAATTTTGGAAGCCCCAGTTAGAATTAGCTATTTATTCTGGACTTTGATGAATGAGATATCAAATCAGCAAGAGAACCAAAACAGGAGAAGCTATCCTGGCTACTTTTTATATTTCCTTAATCTCACAATCTAACAAGTATTTTTTGAAGCCTCAGCTACAGTTATATGAGAAATTGCATTACCATAAAAAAATGCTCAGCCCTCCTGATTGAGAAAGAGTACCTTAACAATACCAGCATTACAGGTTGAAGAAGCAGCAGACAAATATGCAATACTGGCATTAACTGTTTCAGGCCTGCATTCCCAAGAAAAAAAGAGTTGTGAGGCTGTGATTTTCTCTTCAATTTCTCATTTGTCTATTTCCCTCTCCTTGCCCAATAATTTTGACAGCACTGACTAATTTCTACCAAAATTGACAAGAGAGTAGACATTTGAAATATAACTGTCTTGTATACATTTTCTGAAAACTTGAAGCTGGCTAGCACACAGCGAGCCAAATTATTTTCCCTCACAGGAGCAAAGAAACCAGGAGGTAGCTGCTCTTCACATATGCAACTGCTGACAACCAACTGGCAGTAGAACATGGGTAATCATCCATGGGCAGCCTCGCATTAGCCCTGGCCCTGTTTTTCTGGGATAGCATCGACAGCTGCTGCACTAACAGCACATAGTGGAGGGCTGACATTATTCAAATTGGAAGAAAGCATGAAGGAAGAGATAAGACTGGAGGCAAAGGACAATTCATAGGAAACCATGATTGATTAGTTGCCCTGCTCACAGAAAAACTCACTTAAATCTCACTAGTTTTCAGATAGGAACCATAGACACACCGTCAATCTTAGGATAACACAGTAAAATGAGCACATGGCATTAATTTTGACTCCTCAGAAAAGCATCTTAAAAGCCTTGTCACCTTTTTTTCATAGAACTTTCTTTGCTTCCTAGGCCAATATGATGTAATCCATTATTTATAAGCTTTTGAGCTCTTTATGCATTAATTTCAATGCTTTCCTGACTGAGCCTTCAAAACTAGAGTGCAAGAGATTCACATAACTGGACAAGGTGAAAATTCATGAGAAAGTGGGTGGTTTTCCACTGGCACTAATGAACCCCAGAGAAAGCAGAAGTTCCAAAAGTGCTTCAATATAGCTGCCAGTGTACTCATACTTAAGTAAAGGAGAAAGATGTAAAAGGCAAGAACAGGCAGTTAAGTACTTTATTAGGATTTTTGATGGATATGGTGCTTTAGCACACAGCCACATGGCAGAAAGATAATTTTTTTTCTGGTTTTCTCCCTCTCCTCATGGTGTGGTAAAAGAAAGCGGAGAAAAATCTGAGGGGCATCCCAAACTATGCTTAATCGGACAAGAAGACTCTGCTTAGTATAGCCTTTCCTCTGCCACATGTCCTTCAGACACATAATGAGCTCACACATAAAATAGTGTGGGCACAATCCATCATTCCATCTCCCAGATCAGCCAGATCAGAGCTGCCCCTATCTCAGAGACATTTTGTTGTAACAGAACTTGGCATAAGATGTTCTGTTAAAGTTTTCTGTCCCTCCTTCCCTGACACAAATCTGTGGTTCCATCTCATTCTCTACTGCTCTACCCTATGCTATTTTTAATGTCTTGCTTTGACATTCAAACTGGAAATTAATGTAGGTGTGCCATTGCAGAAGTGACCTGTTACAGTGTTAAATTAGCCATTTTGCAAGAGATGAAAATCATCTTTCTACTAGACCTCCACTTAAATTTCATTCCTAAACAGCTATGCCAAGATTTTAAACTGCTTTGAATTCGAAGGATGCAGTTTTTCTGTACTTGCAGAATAATGAGGAATAGTGCATTAACATGAATGCTTTTTCAGTCTTCTCAGGCAGAAGACATGGATGAAGTATAAACTGTACAGACCATGATATTTATTGTTATGGTTACAGATAGCTACAACCTTTAATTTATACTTTTCTCATTTTCCAGGGTTCCTGACACTCTCTGTCTAAACCAAGGAAAATTAGACTTGACATTTTAATGCTGAAAAGGTGAGAAAAGAAACACCGGTTGCAATTTCCATCAGAGAAAATTCTGTCTCTCTACAGCCATATTAGATCCATTGCAGATCACTTCACAAAAGCCCATGTGGCACCTCAATTCAAACAAAGACACCACAATGCAGTGAGCACCTGTTGTCTGCAACACTTCATCTAGTTAAGCAGTAGTTTGTCTAAAAAAACATGGAAAGTCCCCAAAAATTGAACTTCACTTCTAAATTGTCCCCTGCAAACATGTTTTCCCTCCCTTAAATGATCCACAAATCTCTCTCAAACAAAGAAGCAAAAGTGAAGAAGGTCAAAGTAAGCAATCACATTCTAACCCCTCTATTTTTATTAGAAATAGGCCTTCTGTGTTGTACTTGCTGTCAGCCTGGGAGCCTGGGGACAATATTCTGCTACCCAGGCAACTTCTTCACATTAACAGCAAAGCCCTGTGGATAGTTTGTGCCAGCTAAGCTGAATGAGAATTCTACATCTCACCAGCTATGTCTTTTATTTACTTAACAAGATACAAATACAGCATCTGTCTTGTGGTTTTCGTAGAGAAAGGAGTGAAGTTTACAACGAAAACTCGATCAGAGTTGTTAGCCAGGCTTTATCCTCCCAAGCCTGTGCTGAAGATCACCATAAGGATGTGAAACACACTCCAAGGATGCATTTCCCTTACAAGAAGCTGGTGCTGAAATGTGGCACACGAGACATTTGTGTGAAACTGCAGATGTAGATCAATATTCCATCTTTGTATCAGAATAATTGGAATTATCTACTGAGTTTTCCATCAAATATGAATAAAAGAGAGAGTCAGCCAAGATGTAAAAACTCATTGACTGCTTAAACCAAGGAGATGAGAAGCTTTTATGGATAACTTTGCTCATTTTAGGGACAAATGTAGAAAAGGGAAAATGGGTATTCCATGTATAAATTTCACCTACTTCAAGTTACTGGTTGAGAATATTTGGAGTTTCAGGTATCTTTGAATACAGAGTGTATTAAATACATAGATCATACATGTGGCAATGTACACATTGGTCATACATCAATACTGTCCAGTGTATGTACTCCCAAGAATCGGAGATGAGGAACTGAATTCAGTCTGCGCAGAACCATTTTTAATATTATGTTTTGAAAAGACTGTAGAATGGCTATTCCCCTGCCCTTTCTACTGGAAGATTTAAGGAAGCTACGCCCATTATTTCACTCTACTCAGTGCTTCATGTCCTATGGTGAGTGTAAACTGTGCTTGAAAATCAAGATTGTAACAAAAAATTACCTCCCCGGTGAGCTGATAAGGGAAAGAGCAGCACCATGTCAACAAATTCTTGCTTTATATTTTAAATTTAGGTGTGTTTAAAGCAGTAATGGGAATTAATTCATTTTAGACATGTAAAAAAATCAAGGTTTCAATCAAATTTCTGTGTTACAGTAATACAAGCAACTATATTGCAAGAGCATAGAAATTTTCTGGAGGCAATATTATGATCTTATTAGTTTTGAATGTTCAGCAAGAACTCCAAAGGAGGACAATTTAGAGAGAATCATGCTGTGGTAAATACTGAAAGTTTTCAATAAGAATTCTTTCAGAATTTAATCTATCTGAGCCTGGGATATTTTATGGCCACTTTTCCAAGAGAGAATTTAAAGGAAAGCTGAGTCTCTGTTAAAAAGTCTGTGAGTGGGTGCTGTTAGTAACTCCAGTAGGTTGGGGATGATTGCACATGACTTACAGCTTTGTTTATTCACTGCATATTAGATGACATGGCATAAATCCAAAGGGAAACAATTAGTATTCATGTGCTGAGAAACAAAGTGGAGCTGGTTGGTTCTTTTACTTCTAAATTCTCAGAGGAGCGACCAAGGAATAGATTTAAGAGCTGAAAGTCATAGAAGTGAGACTTAAGTTCACCAAACCAAAATCCCATTCTTAAGCATCTCCCCTTCCCCTCAGCCACATCTAAGTTCTCTGAGCACCTTTGTTTTATCCCGAAGCTGTTTAGTGCAGAATTCCAGAGGTGACCAGGCTTCACAACCCCAGCACTGGGCAGCAAGATCTTGGTCCCTGGACTCCCTGACTTTCTCACCCAGTAAGTCTCTTAAAGGAAAGGACCAGGCTTAGGAGGGAACCTTGCCTCCAGTTTGGCTTTGTGTTATGGTCTCAGAGTGGGAGATATTGATGGTCTGAATATTCCTGGTGAGAAAAGGCTCTCTGTGCTACCATTTTGTGTAAAAATGCTCCCACCATTTCACTGTTGTCTTCAAGATGGAGCTCTAGGAGGTATGTCAGGGAGATGGATCCCATATAGACCCCAGAGCACCTCAGGCAGACATTCATTCTTCTCCCCATAATTTCCACATGCCTAGCTTGAGGCAGCTGTACATTTTAGCTGATCTCATAAAACAAGCGTAATGGCTGCACTGGATCACATCCTGAAGAGTTTTATTCTCTACATGGACTGTATATATTTCTGAACAGAAGATTTTGGATTTCATTGTGGAGCCAAGCACCAGGCATTTGAGTGCCTAACACATTCACTGAACACATTTGCCTTTATGTGCTTTCACTAAACAGAAAAGAAAGATGTACATTTGAGATCTGCACATCATTTGAGGTCATCTATTAATTGTTCATTACTCAACTGATACCAAAAAGAAAACCAAAAAAACCCAAAAAATAAAAAACCCCTCACAAATGCAGCTATCATCAAATGCACAGAAATCCTACAAGAGCTCAAAGAGAAAGGTAACATATGGGTAAGGCTGGAAAAGCTAATTTTAACAAGATTTAGTTCAGCAAAGAACACATCCTGATTCAAAATGTGGTTTTATTCTTATCTCACATTGGTTATACTTAGTTATTTTTCTGAAGATTGATTCTCACTTATAGCAATTATTAAGGCATGCTGTTTTGCAAGTTAGTGAGGCGTTTATACTAAATTTGGTACCTTTTCTTTGGTAACCAGAAGAATGTATATTAGGTAACTTAATTGTTAGACTGTATTCTATTAGAAAAAGGCAGATAATGCTTTTTGTTTCTAAGGGGATTCCTTTCTATTCATGATTTGAGTTAAGCTAATTTGGATGGAAATATCAATTATATATAATAGGCAAAAACTTGATTACTTTAAGCAAATAAATATAATTTCATGGAATACTATGAATAATAACAACACATTTATTGAATTATATTTTGAAGTTAAAACCATTTGAATAAGGACTTCTTCGTGGTCATATGTCCTTCAAGACATCTAGAAGCAGAGGAGGTTAACTCCTTCTCTTCAAAGTTTGTCATTAGGTTGTAAATTCTTTTCTACCCAGGTTGCAACATCCAATCAACTTGTCAAGTTCTAATGGTCTTTGTATTGAATTTAGCTTTTCATGCAGAAAAAAGGATATAATTTATTCCTTCAGCAAATCCTACGCACCAAATCACAAGAGGTGATTTCGCCTATTACATTGACTGGACTTCTGTGACTGACAACAAACACAGATATTTTCCTCGGCATAATTTGCAAGGATTTCATAAATAACTCCAATCTACAATATACATTTTCATGGCAATATTCAGGACATAAGCAGTAAACACATTTTAGTAGAAAACATTCGTGACAGTGGCCCCAGCTGTAGCTCTTTATTGAAGCCACCGTTGTTTTATTCTGTCTTTTCATACCAGGGCAGAAAAATAAACCAGCAAACTATACATTTTAGTTTCTTTGTTAACCTACTCATAACTTAGTCTGGAAATGCTCTTTCATTCTGCTTAAGATGTTTTTCTGATACATGAAGCAAAATAATTTTCTATCATTGTTTACAAGGCTGGTTTTGCTCAAGGCTCTTTATCTTGTCATATCAATCAGCCAAGGCTAATATGTATGACAGAAAGTAGGACAGAGAAAGAGATCCCCAAAGAGGGATGAAAAAATGAAATGACAAATAAGCTGGAAAAGATGCAGGGTCATTTCCCTTTCACCCCCAGTGAAATATCTTGCTTTGTGAGTCAGCATTGAAGATATAAATAGTTTGCAATGATACAAATAGTTTGCAATATAGTCATATTATGAATGTCAGACATTGCAGAATGTATATTGTTACCTTGGTTTAGAACAGCAGGAACAAATAGGACTGATTGATCTGAGATACCACAGTTCAAAAGCATAAACCCAGGGGTGAATCCATGTTTAGGTTACCTAATCAATCAGCCAGAACACCAGGCCCTTGTGCAACACAGGCAGAATCACCTTACAAAGGCTGAAAAGCAGCAATCAGTCTCAACATTTGAGAATATCATCTTAGGAAATCCTCCTATGTAGAGAGACACACTCTCCCAGCTGCAGCAATAAACACTCTCTAGAGCCAGAGAAAGCAAACAGGAGCTTCACTGCCGTGCAGCCTTCCATTCAACAGTATCCATGTCCAGTCCAGCTGGCAAGAGAACATCCCCGTTTGCATTTCTGACTAGATGAACAGGTCAGAAGGTTGGTGTGGTTAGAAAGAACACCTCAGCTTGTACATTGAGGCCTGACTGCCCCGCAGGAAGACCTGAAGAACCTGACTCTGGTTTTGCTTGTTTTGCCGCTATGGCAATGGATGTAATCTGATTTTTACCAGGTTTACTCCACTTTTCCATAAGTATAAGTAAGATTAAGATGTGTTTGGAAGCATTTATGCTGGGTGCAAATATAGTCCCTTCTGCAGGGGCAGCAGAACTTACAGCTCTCTCTGAGCTCATGTTTAAACATTTCACCCAAATACATATATCTTCATGTAACCGTGGTTTTGACCTTGTTTTAAAACAGCAGCCCTTTTTTGAGGAAATGTAGAAAACTAATTAATTTATATTACAACAAATTATCATAGATTATTTTTTAGTCCTGCCTACCCCCTATTTAAAACAAAGGTTGAGGGAGGAATAAGTAAAATTTTGCAGGTGGAAACAGTACAGATACTCTCACTTCGTGATTCTCTCCCTGCCATTTTCAGATGAGAACATTTGCTTTCCAGGAGAGTTTTAAAGTCATCAGTTCTAATGAAAGTGATAGGTAAATTAAGCCTGATCATGGAAAGCAAATTGCAGGGTATTCCAGGGGGAGGCTGGGTCAGGCAGAACTGTCCATATTACTCCAGGCAGCTAGTCAAAGTCTGAAAAACATACAGGGAGTGAGGTCCTGTACTGGAGGCACAAGATGATAGTAGCAGAAGTCCAGCTCTACAAATCAATATTCTTTTGCACCTAAATCTTGTCATGCACTTTCTATTCCTGAATTTGTTAATCTCTAAAAAGGAATGATCAATACCTGTCCACTGGGAGATCACAAAGCTCAGCTGTCTAGTGTTTGTAAAGCATTTTGACAGTTCCAGATGGAAGCTGCTCCATGGAGAGTTGCCTCTATCTCCTTGATGCTGCTACACTTTTTAATCCACCCTTTTATCAACTGGTATTTCATGCACTCTCCCTTGCAGACGAAGCAGTGAGCGAACAGAAATGACAAAGTGCGCTTCCAAACTCCCCTCCCACTCACCTCTCCTCCATCTGTTGGAGAGAGAGATTTTATTTGCTGCAGAACTGCTGTCTGGCTAAAAATGTGAGCACTTTTTACAGCACGATCCCACTCTCTCCTCCACACACACCCACTGCCCAAGTGCTTCATTTTGAAATATGACATTGCTTCTTAGCTAATCGCCTGTGTAAGAAGAGGCTTCTACAGCCCATTTTATTAGGTGATGACTAAAAAGCTGCTGTAAAATCCCACATGGTGTTCACTGCTGATCACCTCCACCCTACCTATTTGGAACAGAAACAAATAGAGGATAACTGACAATAAAGACTATTTTTGTGCCTCTTTTCCCTGTCACAAACAGTCAAATTCAGTCACACACCTCATTATTTCCAAATTTTGATGTTTAATTCTGAGTCTTACGGCCAGTTGGTATTTATCTTTAATTCCTGGCTCCTGGAAAGAAGTGTTCACTTCATATTTTCTGTTTCTTTTAAAGAAAGCAATAAGTCAAGTACTCCTGGATGGGGAGGAAAACTAGGTTTGGCTGAAGACAGTCAAAAAAACTCAGGAAATAAAGATATATAAGAAAATAATATCAAATTTCATTAAACACACAGTGCAGTCCTATGGCTTTAAAACAACTATTGTGCAACAATTCTAAATTGGTGGATCTGGCAGTATGAGGAGTGGGGGGAAGTTTGTGGTCATGGAATACAAAATTGTCCACCATGTGTAAGCAAAATATCAAAACCTGTGTTCAGACAGTATTTGAGTCCAGATCTCAAGGTCTGGAATTGAGATACTGCTGAAAGAGAAAACACAGGAAGAACTAGGCAAAAAAGAGAGACATTGTCTCATTTATCACTGAGGTGCCACCTCTCAAATTCAAAAACCTCCCAACTTCATTCTTACTGTGGATATTGCAGCTTTCATAAAGAGAAAGGTTTGTATGGGTTGGGACTTTTTTCAGTTTGAATGGTCAAAGGAACTTTTTTCCCTCAAGTACCTATAACGGTCTATCTACCAATCAAACTAGGTGGACAGATAATTTTATTGCACATTTTCAGGTAATTTTTTTAGTAATCTTTGCAGAATGAGTTCCAAAATGGTGATGGCTGAAATACCCAGGTGTTAGAAAGGTAAATTACTTGTTGGTGGAATTGCCTTGTTAAGATTTAGGGTTTGATCATTACAATGATCTCAGACTTAGGGGAGAAGGATGTATTACTATAGCAGACAAAAAGAATGCAGAATTTACTGGCCACAAGGACATTTGGAAAAACCCCCAAGATAAGGAAGAAACTAACAAGGCAACTCAAGCAACTGTGCTGAAATCAGCTCTAAGTGGGTAAAAGGTACTTCTGGCAGGGGGATTTCACAACCATTGACTCAAGAAACCCACTGTCTGAAGAGAAAAATTGAGCACGTGGACCAATCAGCATAAGAAGTGAGGGACTCACTTAACCAACAGAAGACAGAATTCTAATTAATAAGAGAACTGTGTAACTTGAAGCAAGTGAACATTAATGCCTTTGTTGGTTAAAATGTATAAATAGTGAAAAATGTTGATAGCCATCATGATAGCTTTGTGGATTTGCCACCCAGCACCCCTTTTTGTGCAGAACTGTAAATAAATACCTTGACTCTGTGCATGGAATGCCCTCAGGCACACCAGGTTAAAGAACCATATTTTGGGACAATGCTTTAAAGACAAGCATCAGACAAGACATGGAATTTTCTCTTCTTTCTCACCCCAGTTTAGTTGGAAGAAACAATGGTGATGCCTTGGGGGCCTACCTAAAAAACAGAGGCTAGACAAAATTAAGAGGATAAAAGTGAGTATTTATTGAAGGGCCTTTAATGAGGTACATTATGGGCAGACAGAGCCCTAGGGCTACACCCAAAATGAACGATGTGTCACAGGTTTTTCACACTTTTATAAGTTTGGCCTATTTGCATATCAGGATTAATCTTCCAATTACAATTTCAGGTGATGATGTCATTACCCCAAGTTTGTTCCCCCTTTAAGAGGCTTTGTTCACATATTTCAGGGCCTGGGACAACAAGGTGTCCTTGAGTGTCAGGCCTAGAGAGGATTTGTTATGTCTCACCAGAATGGAAGAACAGTAGCTAACAGGCTATATGCAGTTTTAGAGTTACACACTAAAGCAGTACAAGGATCTGAAAAATATAAAAGCCAAAATCCTAAGGCATCATGGGGATGGTGGTCCATACTATAACTTTGTACCTGGAAAGACTGTGTCCTTTTTTCCATAAGGACACCAGTTCTTCAGATTGTTCTCTAGCAATTACAGCCACAAGGCTTCAGTCAGACAAGCAGATGCATCACAGTTTTCAATTAGAGGCTGAGGCTAAATTACTAGGTGATTACAGCTCCTATTAAAAACTCATTACACCTAGAAGGAAATGTTTTTCAGTTGAGGAAGAGTGACTAGTCCCAGGTGGTGACCCCAGCCTTGGACAAGATTCAGTCAATCCTGACAGCTTCTCAAGAGAGTTACAGCTCCTGTCAGAAAAAGGGGATTGTCCAACCTATGTCCTCAAAAGTGGGAAACTCAGCATGTTTATCTTGCCTATTCACAAGCCACAAGAACTTCAAAAAGATCCTCCAGAAAAAAGCAGGCACAGTTAGCAAATTATGAACACAAAGTGGGCAAGATGAGGCCATAAAGGACTTATGTCCTTAGGTTGGTGGTGGAAATGGGCAAAAATTCCCTCTCCATATCAATATTCACTGTTCAGTAAAAAAAAGTCACCTAATTTTAATTCACAATGCAAAACATATTCCACACAACAACCAAAGCCTTTTCTTCGCCCCTGCAACCAGACTGCTGCAAGAAGCTATAAATACCCCAGCTCGCAGGTACAGTTCATTGTACTACAAGTTTATTCCTTTCTTAAACATCAGACTCCTCCAGCAAAAGTAAAGAATGGAGACAAACTGTGAACGTAACATCAGGAAATTCCTTCCTATTTGCTGGTGTTGAATCTTATCTGAGTAACACTAGCTTGAACAGCAGATACTTTCAAAGTGATAAGGTCAAAAAAATGATAGTTATCCAGGCACGTTATTTACAGAGACAAGCAGAGCAACATGGAAACTGGTTTTTTGGCACGCACTTATTTATTTCAGTTTGATCTTTCTGTTCTTTATGCAGGTCTCTAGCCAAAAGTTCCTTGTTAACTGCTCAATGTGCATCTTTTAGGGAAACTTGACCATGTTTTATCTAGTAACTGTGGAAAATATGGTTATGATTTGTTAAAACTAAGTATTTAAGTGCTTTATATCTGCCCAATAATCATGGTTCAAATAAATTCAATAGCACTGCTTACTTACTCCAGTGAAAGATTATCATACAAGATTGCAAAGCACCAGTTGCCCTAAGATCTCTCAATTCTCAAACTGATGGAGTTATGTGAGCAATGTTAGTATCTGCATGCAAGGGACACAAGGGCAGGAGTAGCCTCATCAGTATGGGGATGGCCTGTGAGGCAGCATTCCTTACCTTGAAGGTAATGTCACTTTTTGTGACCCTAAAAAACAATGACTGGGGGAAGGGAAAGGGCTTCAGAAGAAAATGGGTGGAATTAGCAGTTGGCCAGTATCAAACCCAAGATACTGGTGTGCACCACACTTGGTTTGACTCTGTACCTCTACTGTATGCCCAGAACTGCCATATTTTGACAAATACGGTAGCTCAGCATGTTACCTCTCTGCCAAGTCCAACCAGGATCCAGAAAAAGGCAGCTCTTTCTCATCACCTACTTTAGTTCAGCAAAGCACACCCCAAGGTTCTTGCATACCATGGGCATCTTCATACAGTCACTGTTGACTAGCTCCTGAATCAGAGCCTTCTCCAGGAGATCCAGGTTTTACTCCACATCCACCCATCACTTAGCAGTGATGAGCGATGAGCCTGGTCGGGGGGCTGCTGGCAATCCCACCTCTCCTACTGAAACTGTTTCACTGCACAATGAATTCACCAGTCGATTATCAAACAAAGGGAACTGAACCCCACCCTGGAAACCAGGCACCACCAGCACTGGAGGTGCAGGTCCCTGTTGCGGTGGACCCCCCGGCCGGGTCCCTGCCATGTGACCGAGTCGGGTCTGTCTGATGTTCAAGCCGCCCGGGCTCTGATCGGGTTGGTTGTTTGTCCCAGCTCCGCCCCTGATATCACCTTTCCCCCTGTCTGGGATAAAACCAGCAGGATGGAAAGCCCCTCCCTCTTACCTCGCCGACTTTGCCCAGGTCGGGTGCTCTGTCCCCTCCAGGACAGAGGGAATAAATGACTTAACATCATAAGAGGTTTGAGCTATAGTTCTCTTCTCAACTTCTGCTTCTGGTGGTCACTAACACTGGCTTAAGGTGGCGCTGCACCGTCGAGGGACATATAGGCTGTTTGTAAATACCTAAAGATATTCCAAGACATAAAGAGGCAAGCTCGCCACAGGTCCCCTTCCAAGATCTGGTGGATCCTTTTTCATGTGTAGGACTACAGTGTTAACACCTGCAACTTGAATGCATGCGTTCCCTTCCCAAACGGGTCCCACTTCCACCCTCTCTCTGGCCCCAAAATATCCTGAATTAGGCACCTTCAGCAGCAGCTGCAGTGAATGTTTTCTAGGTAAATTGGCATCCAATGGCTCAGAGCATCCTCCTGGGAGGGCTGGGTTTGAAACCTGGCCATCCCAGCAGCCTGGAGAAGCATTCCAGCCACTTCACTGTTACGTAAGTATTCATCATCATCATGTATTCCTCCAAGCAAATTTTTCTGTCTGTCTCCTGGTGAAAGTGAAGAACTCTGATCTATTCTTTTGACAGGGAGATGCCTGAAGGTTTACACACTTCAGACTCTCCTTCACCCAGACTTCCCCAGTCAAAGCTCCAGTGATACCAAGGGTCTGTAACTCACCTGTATTCAGCACTTTCCTTTCTGCACATCTTCTGTCATCTGAAACACCATTTCAGATCACCAGCATCTTTCAGCTCAGTGCTCTTCTGGTCCATAAACCATAATGTGGTACCCAACTTTCTCCATAGAAATTAGGCACCTGAGTTACTCTGCTTCAGCACCCTGTCAAGCTACTGTGTCCAAATGCTCTTCTAGTTTTGGGGACCCTGTCCAAAACTACTATAACTGTAGTACAAGACCAGCTAATTCTACAATGAATAGTACAGTGATATATATATAGTGATATATAGCACTAAACTCATGTAATGTAGCTTCAGTAAAGATTTACTCACCCCTCCCTGAAAGAGAATTGCAAGGATTTACTTCTACAAGACCTAATGAAAACTACTTTCTTATATTGCTATTTGCCTGCAGAATGTTGAAGAGGCAACCTAATTCTGTCAATTACCTGCTAAAGTTTCAGCGCTGGTTTACACAGGATAGTTTAGAAACCAGTTGATCAGAAGTCCAATGAAAGTAACTTCTAAATGCCTAGAGTAGCAACATTATTTAAATCACTAGCAACATTATTTAAATCACTAGCAACACCACCTTTAAACCACAAAACTTTGTGTGCAGCCTAAGCAGAAGTTGGGATGTGGAGAGGTACAAATCTCCTACCAATCTCTTTCCAAAGAAACTGGAACTATTTCCATAGATCAAGCAGCACAGAATGACCGTAACAGGCTGCAAAACCACCACAACCCATCCTCTTGCAACAAGGCAGGATGAACACAGCAAAGGTAAGAATATGAATGCACATTTCCTGTGCACATGCACATACCGTGCTCAGATGATAGGCTGAAAATAGTTACAGAAGTCCATGTCAGAAAAATGAAATAAATGCTCTAATTCACAGAATACTTATTTGTAATGGTTATTAATCCAGCAATTCAACTGCTTTGGTGTTTAGGTATCAGAATGTCACTGTTTAGCCATGGAAGTGATTCTTTGCAAAGTAATGGATATTTTGAACTAAACCACTACACTGACTCTAAGTATTTCACATTGATGCTGAGTATGTGTAGACTCAGAAATCTTGGTGTACAAATGTAGTCATGAAAATTACAAAATAAAGTATGTAAACTCTTCCACTCCCCACCACACCAGCTTTTACAGAGAAAGATACTCAAAATTTCTGCCATTGCCTGGTACTTTGCTAATACATTTCTGAGTTATGAGCTAACACAGACATGCCATAAATCTAACACCAAGGTGTCTCTGGGTCTTGCTGTGTAAGTGTAGATGCAAAGGTTTTAATGAAAAGTGAATTACAGAACAGTATGGATTGGAAGGTACCTCAAAGATCATGTAGTTCCAACCCCCCTGCCATGGACAGGGACACCTTCCACCAGACCAGGTTGCTCACAGCCCCATCCAACCCAGCCCTGAACACTGCCAGAGATGGGGCACTTACAGCTTCTCTGGGGAACATGTTCCAGTGCCTTCACGGCAAAGAATTTCTTCCTAATCTCTAATTTAAACTGATCCTCTGTCAGTTAAAAGCATTTCTCCCTTGTCCTATCACATGAACTTGTAAAAAGTGCCTTTCTGGCTCTCTTGTAGGTAGTAGAAGATACTCTAAGGTGTCCCTGGAGCCTTTTCTTCTCCGTGCTAAACAACCTCAACTCTCTCATGCTTGTTTTCACATGGGAGATGCTCCAGCTCTTATACCATCTTCATGTCACTCCTCTGTACTCATTCTAGCAGGTCTACATCCTTCCTGTGTTGATCAGCAATAACCATTTCAGTAAGCATAGATACAGTAGAGCATCCCTATCATTATTTTAGTTGCCACTTTGTTATTGCTGGTTGTATTTTTTTAGCTCTTCTTTTCTGTATTTAACTTTCTAAATACTCCAACAAAAAAGGTGGAAGCTCGGTAGCAACAGCTGCAGTCCCTTTCATGTAATGAAGGGTGCTTTCTAATTGGTTTTCAGCAAATACTCACACAGGGGTTGCTGGCAGAAAAACCTTTTAATTTATTTACAGAGATAAGACAACTTCTTTCCTCCTATATTTTCATTAAGTACAGAGGTAAAAGGCTTCCCTTTAGGAATGACAGCAAATGCTTAAAAAATGGCAAGTGTTTAAATGATTTGCTGAGTCAGTTTATAACAGCTGACTGTTAGGGAAGTGTTTTGGAATAAAACTGTGGGCATGTATTGGTTTGACAGTATAATGAAAAAATGTTTTTAAGAGAAATAAAAGAAAAAGGTGAAAAGTACACATCATTTACCACATAGTCCTTTGTATTAATATGAGATTCAAGCAACCAAGAGATTTTTTTTCTTGGGGAGTCTGAAATTTGGAGACTTGTCTTCTTTAGGACCACACACCCCACCTTCCAACTGCAGCAAGTAGTTTGTTCTTCTTTTTCATTTAGGTGTCATTTTTGTATCACCAGGGAGAGAGATTTTAAGTCACCAGATCCTGAGCTTTTGAAGCCTTTTCAAAATTCTTTTCAACATGGCTTAGACAGGCAGAAGTGGGTGGATTAACTCAACAGCCTGCATCCACTGCTTAGTTCCAAGGTTTCAGTGCAATATGCATCTCACACATACCAAGGCACCTGTCGTGGGTCTTAAGCCCTTTGAGTCATAGGCGTTAGCTGATGCCAGAACACTGGGGCTTCCACCAGAGGTGGAAAAGATTAAAAAAAAAAAAAAAGAAAAAAAGGAAAAAAAAACAAAATAAAAATCCCCACACCTAAGGGTATATCTGGACAAACTCATTTTGCTAATTTTACCTGTAAATAGGATTAATGCACTGAGATCACTATTATCTGAAGAGACTGCCATGGAAAGGGAAGGTTCATGTTTATTTATGCAGACCAGCACAGGGGAAAAAACCCTTAAAACAGTGATATTGGTCTGGAGATCCAGCTAGATTTCTCATCTCTCCTTGAACATTACTGAAATCTTGACCTAATATATTTCTGAAACCTCTGAAATTTGAATTGCCATTATTTTTTGTCTAGAAGTCATTATTTCATATGTTATTGAAGTAAGTTCCACCTGAGAGTGCTGATTCAAAGTCAGAGAAAAACTAGTGGGTTGCATGGAACCACAGCAAGGATCACAGGTACCCAAGGAAAGGTACCCAAGATTAAGTTTTTAATAACTTCTGTCCTTATTTCTTTTTCTTTGTTCCCTCTTTGGTTGGCATTTCACGATAGTGTTAAAGTTGTTGTTGTGTTTTTTTGGTTTTTTTTTCATGAAGAGAAAGAAAAGGTATAATGATTAAGTCTTTAAAATGTGGCCAGCCAGGATTCTGAAATTGTAATTGTCCTTAAAAAGTTTAGGTAGTGTTTACTGCCACAAATGTAAACAGTGAAGCCAATAAACCAAACAGGAAGTTTCTGCAAAATACCCATCATAACAGAAAACAAAGCCAAGTTAGTTACATTAATGATCCAGCTTTCTTAATTCTTGACTTCTATACAGTGCAAGTGACTTGCATTACATTCCAAGAGTGTATGTTTCTAAACTGTCTTCTAAATGCTTGCTTAAGCAATAGGACTTCTTTAAGAAGAAACACCCAGAAAGAGTCTTTTACCATGCAATAGAAAATTATTACTACTACCCACATAGCTCCATTCTACAGCAGCATTTAATTTTTACCCATGAAAATGTCCCATTTCCACAACAATGAGCATAATAATAAGTGATTAAGTTTTTGACAGAAGGTAATTATTGAAGCAATTTGTTATGTATACAAAGAGGAACCCTTTTAAAAGCAAAATATTTCAACAACTAAATAATACTCTAATTATGTTTAACATGCAAATGTTTTAATTGAAAGGGTTACTAAAGGGGACTACATGTTGTGGTTTAACCCCAGCCAGCAACTAATTACCACACAGCTGCTCACTCACACTTTAACCTTCCCTGTAGGATGGGGAGGAGAATCAGAGGAAAGGGTAAAACCCGTGGGTTGAGAAAAGAACCGTTTAATAATTGAAATTAAGCAAAATACAGTCATGATGACAATAATAATAATTTCAGTGAAAAGGGAGATAAAAAAGAGAGGGTGGAATAAAACCCAAGAAAAACAGTGATGCACAATACAATCGCTCACTCCCCCGACCAGTGCTCAGCCCCTCCCTGGCAATGATCAGCCTCTCCCATCCACCTCCTCCCAGTTCATGTGCTGAGAAGATGTTTTATGCTATGGAATGTCCCTTTGGCCAGTTTTGCTCCCTCTCAGCTTCTTGTGCACCTGCTCTCTAGCAGAGCACGGGAAGCCGAGAGGTCCTTGACCTACAGTAAGCAGTGCTCAGCAACAACCAAAACATCTGTGTGTTGTCAACATTATTCTCGTCCTAAATTCAAATATGCAGCACCATACCAGCTACAAAGAAGAAAATAACTCTATACCAGCCAAAACCAGCACACTACAGTATGCTGGACACACTGAGATCCCATCAGAACAAACTGATACTCTGGACCCGATTTACAAATCTCACTCACGCAGTCACTTACGGCTTTTGGAAAGCATTCAAAAAATAAGACAAGATCAAGTGATTTTCAAAATTTTACAGGTTTTATAAAAAATCATACATTACAAAAATGTATCAATTAAACCTTGCAATTACAAAGCACTTCAAATATGTAACATTCTATAAAATGAAGATTATCCATTTTTTCAATAGGTACAGGTTGAAGTTTGTATCAAAATTTTATCAAATAAGACAACCCCTAACTTTCATACCGATCTAATCAGAAGATTATACACTGTCAGAAATATAAATGTGTTTAGAGATTTCCTGTCTATAAAAATAGAAAAGAGGGATACTATAAGTATCTCACCTGAAGACTCAAAAAGTTCTAAACATACCATGACTCTCAAGATCAGAGAAACTATCAATCTATTTTTCTGAGGATTCCAGCTCAGAAGAATGATGATGCAAGTTTACAAGGAAGAAAAAAAAAGGAAGAAAAAAAAAGTCTGAGTGGAAAAATACCCCTGAGGTAAGTCAGAACATTAATATTTTTTTCTACTTGCCTGTTTCTTTGGCTTTTGTTACTTTTAAGCTACCACACAGATTTGAAAGGAAATTGGTCCAGTCATAGGTTTTAACAATTACATTATCATAACATAGGTAATTATTCTGACACAATACAAGCAATAAAAACCCCCAAAACAAAACACAGCGTAAGCTGCTCTTCTTCTTCGGATTCTTCCCATTTCTGCTCCTATCCCTCTATTGTTTAAAAAAAAAAATTTCATTCTAAACTTAGATTGTTAAGAGGATAAATTGGCCATCTGGAATAATTTTTCAAATTATACTTTCCCATGTCTTCCTTTCTTCCTTGAGATTTTTTTATGGGCAAGTTCTTCAAAAGCCATAATTTCATCTTCCACTTCATTTTCCAAGTCATTATCATGCACCAAGCCTATATTAAAACAAATAAATTAATGCAGAATGGAAAACCCCAACACCTTTTTCTAGTAGCAGCATGACAAGCTATGCCACTGCTATTTTATGTGTCAGCAATATACCTTCATATGTGCATAATCATGTTTAAGTAGTATTTAGTTTAATATGACAATGTGCTTAAGAGCTCTGCAAGGAAGCAGCAACTGCTAAGCCACTTGCTGCACTACTAATTAATTTTCACCCTGAAAATCTGTTTTTATTATTATTTCCTTTGACTTTTCTAAAAAGTCTGTCTTATCCCTCTCTCAAGAATCAGTTTTAACAGACATTGCATTTGCTTGCTGACTTTCAAGACAGACTGTAAGGTTGCTTTTGGGACTACAAACCCCCCCCAGTTTTTTTGTTTGGGACTACTACTGCACCCCCAGTCTTATTAACTGTATCTGCTGGAATAGGAAGATGCAACACAAGGCTTTATCACAACCAATTTTTCTAAAATTGAGCTACTTTCGATGCTTTACATGTGGTCCATTTTGTAAGCCTGATCACTTCATTGCTGCCTATTTCTGCAATTGTTGCAATACCACAGCCTAAACATAAGTTTAAACTTGAACATTCAGAGAAGCACAAGGAAGTCTTAAACATGCCCTCAGAGATCTGTGATTCAACAGACTGCATCAATGTATGCCACTTTTTGTATGAAACCAAGAGATATGGAAGTGAAATAAAAGAAACAAACACAAGCTGGGATCCACTGAGGGCCAAGGAGAAGGCTTGCTCCACTCTGGTCCCCCTGCAACCAGCTGCCTTGTTTTGAAGAGCCACTGAGGAAAGCCTGGTTCTCTCAAGTTTCCCAGAGTGCCCCTGTGGGACTGCCTCTCAAAGGTCAGCAAACATCTGCAATGCTGCTGACTGGAGACTGAAGTGATGCTTAGAGACCACTACTGAACAGCAGTGGGCACAGAAAGCCGTGCAATTTTAAAACATACCTTCTTCTGTTATCCTGTGAGAGTCCATTTGCTTCAGCCACTTGCGAGCATCATCAATGGTGCCAACCAATTTGTTGGCATGTGTGGTTATTACTTCTTCAGCTGAAATGGAGCACAGTTAACATTCTGTGAGAACACTTAGCTGAGAAATGGACAGCAGCTACAGGTCAAGCACAAAATGACGTGACACAGAGCCATGCTGGATGACAATGCTGCAAACCCAGAATTCACGGTCACCAGTGATCTCATATGGGGCATAATTTACTAATGTGGATGAAGATTATGCATGTATTACTCCCCATTCCAATCAACATTACTAGCACTGTCAGAAGTTCTACAACCTTGTGCTGCCCATCTGAATCCTGAAAACATTATACTTGATTTTTGGGTAATAAAGTTCCTGACTTTCATTATCTCCCTGAAATTAAACAAATCAAAGTAAAACATGGACCTGAGATGTTGCAGTTTTTGCTGAACTTCACCATTAAGAACCTGAAAAATGCTCGTTATAAGGAGAGGAAAAAGTAATCTCAGAGATTTATATAATTTCTGTATATGTATTTTCACTGAGTGGAATAACAAGGCAACATTCATCAAGCAATTGTCATAACGAAATCCACCATTACCTAATTAAGCCTACTACATCTATCTTATTCATCACTGTCATGGTTCACTAAGCAGAAAGCCAAGTAAACAATAAGCAAAACTTCATGGTCTTCATCCATATGTAAAATTTTCCACTAGGAGTAAGGATAAAGCATACACATGAAGAGCACAACCTAGTATTTAGTTACAAATTTAACATAGTTCACTGATAGGAGCTGGTGAACATATCAAATACTACAGTTTTCAGTACTGTCAGACATCACAGGCAAAATGACAACTTGACAGGACTGGTGGATTTCTACAACTGAAGCCAGTAACAATGTTATGATTTAAGTTGTCACTTTCCCAAAGTAAGTACACCAAACAATTTTGCTTCTAGGACACTCATTCAGTAATTCAATTTTGCTTGCAAAAATCAGCTTAGAATAATGCTTTAAGCATATAAGGGGGGGGAAAAAATCTAATATCAAAATATGTATCTCAAGCACCATAATTTACTGAACTTTTTAATACCAGGGCTGCCTTTGAGTACCTGACACACCACAGATTTGTAGTTAAGTATCCATGTCTGTTCAGCCCTAGCAAAATTACAAGTTCAAGGGCAGAATAGTCAGAGATACCCTTAGTCAAAGACTCCAAGTACTCCTACTATGCTACCCCTGCATATCCAAATTACTGTGGCTGGAAGAAGTAAACAGGAAACATTAGAAACAGCAGAAAAATTAGTAAAGATGACCTGTCAGTAAAACTGTAAAGTTGCTGTAAAACTGTGTAAGTTCAGAGAACACAGTACACCTGACCATATGGCTAAAATTCACTTTACTATCTATAAAAAATCACTACTATTCACTTTACCTGTACTATGCAATTTATTAAGTTGTAAGAGTTTAGAATATATTTTCAATATTTCCTGCTCTCTCAATTCTTCTTTTCCTCAGCTACATGAAATACCTGGAAATACCTTTCTCTTGACCACATTAAGATTTTCAAACAGAGTTTTGGCAGGTCTAGAGGTCTGGCCAAAAAATTACATATTAAATTGTTTAAAGAAAACTGGAAAGGTCCTACCTTTAGCCCAGGCTTTTTTCTCATAGATTTCCTCTACTGCATCTGAAATTTTTTTAATATTCTCTTTGATTTTCCTCTGGCACAAGTTGGAACCTTCTTTATAGGCTAAACGGTCTCGGGTGTAAGCCCTTTCTCTAATGGCCTCCGCTACTTCCAGTCCATCATGTATTACTGGATCGATCTTTGTTCTGAAAAACTCAGCATAGTGTCTGTAGGCAGCATGGTTATTCGTGTGTTCTTCTGTGCTTCTGTGCTCCATGTAGGCCTCACTGGCCACAGAAATTGCATTTCCTTCTGCATGCAGCTTTTCTTCCCCACTGTTCTCTGTCGGTATCAGAGGTTCAGAAGTGTCTGCCTCCATGCTTTCTGACCGGCTGAAATAGTTCTCAGAGCTCTGCATGAATCTCACTCCACAGAGGTCACACTGGGTTTGGTCAATATCTGCTCTTTTGAATATCTCTGATAAAAATTCCTCTTCTTTCATCGCAACAGGATGAACTCTGGAGCGGGCCTTCCTTTTCCACTTCATGTATAGGGAAATGATATGGAACACACGATACAGCTGGCGTTGAGCAGATGCTTTCTGCTCTTGCTTCTGTTGCTTGCTGAGTGCAATGACTTCCAGGGGATCCTTTTGGTCCTCTAAGCAATGAACCTCTTCAAATTGCTCTTCCAGCTCACCAGCATATTCTGTTTCATCCAGAGAGGTTATAAATCTGTCAAGATTTACGCGTTCATACTGGATGCCCCGTATGGATGAATGCCCCTGAGTGTAGGCAGTGTCCCACTTCCAGCGGCAGTCAACCAAGTGCTCTTCATCTCGCTCTGTCAGCAGCTCTTGCAGGCCTGCAGCAACTTCTCTTACATGTGTAGCATCACTTACTTGTTCCACGACCCTCAGCAATCTTCTGGGTACTTTAGAGGGAGAGTCTTTTCTCATTGATTCCAGCATCGCCTTGATTTCAGGAAAGAGGTGGCGTAAGAGGGATCTATCTTTAGAACTCTGCACCTGGTCAGCATTCAGTAACATCACTAAGCACAGCACTACTGTCCTCTCAGCCTCCCCTGAAGTGATGCAGTCAGGGTCCCTGAATGCATCCAGGAGGACATTGAACCTTCCATGAACACCACACAAGACTTCTGATAGGTAACAGAGATGAGATCTGAAATAGTATACAGCTGCATTTGTGTCCTTTGGCCTATACTCCTGTATAATAGAAAATGTGTCTTTAAGTTCTTTGCAATGGTCCTTGCGTCTGAACAAAAACTCCCAGTAATGAAGGAGAGCAATGTAACTCTTTGGAAGGCTGAGAATAATGTTCTTGGAGAGACGCATCAGGACAGCACAACAGAGAATATACTGGAATTCCAACAACATCACCGTATTTCCTATGCTTGGAATCAGGTATCTTGTGCATTTCTTGATCAGGACATTCATGAAACGGAAAAAAAATCTTTTACAGTTTTCTGGGTTCTTGTGAACATAGAATTGCTCAAGTGAATTTTCAAGAAGTCGAATGAAGCACAAATGTGTTCTTCCTGCATTTTCGGCGTTTTTGTCAGGTAGCAACATACCATGTCTACCTTCTATTCCTTTGGTCTTTTCTCCCTGGCCTTTATTCTTTGGGGAACTCTTTGCCTGTGCCAAAGCAAACTTTAGCTCTTTGTTATAGTCATCCTCTTCTTTTAAAAGAAGTTTTTCAAATTCTTCAGGATATCCTGAAGATAAAATAAGAACTTTCATGGCACTTAGCCACAAGTCAGTTGATTCTCTTCTGGCTGCAGTGACTTCATGATTAAACTTAAATGTGATGTACTTCTTCAACATCTGTCTACAAGGTTTAGAAATAATACTACTGAATTGCAGTATTTCTTTGCATGCCTTTGGGTTCTCAGACAGTATTCTCAAATGAAAATGATTAGGAAAAAACATTCCCAGGAGGGATTTACATGATGCATATTTGTCAGAAGTCAAAATGTCCTCAAAGCTTTTGCACTGATTCAGTAGCTCTTTAGGGAAAGTGCATGTGGCTTCCAACAACAGTCCATTTATTGCCACCAGGTGCATTTTACACTGAAATACTGTCTTTGCTTCATGGCGCAACAAGGGCCTGTGGTAACCCTCACAGGTTTCATCTTCACAGTTCAATCCTGCAATGAACTTCTTACAAATATCAGGGTACTTCCTGCTCAGTAACTCACGTGTGATAAAGCACAACCTGCTTAACAAGTGCTGCTTCAATGCTGATTTTACTTTCTCTGTGCTTACTGAGAAATCGCCTTTTGCCTTCCTCTCTCTTGTACTTGGCTTGTCTAACAAAAACTTGAGAATGGGTTCAGCTTCATTCTGAGACACCTGGCAACTGTCACCTGTTGGGACAATCCCAAAATAGGCAAAGCATAACTTCACCATATCTTTCTCTGCATTGGTGGCTGCTTTGTTCAGACCGCTAACAAGACTGAGAAGAGCCATTAAGCCACGTGTTGCCATGAAGAGGATGTTCTGGCTAGGAGTGCTGCAGCGACACAATGCAAAGAGAGCTTCAACTGCACCAGCAGAATGATTCAGAGATAGGAACTGACAGCACGCGTTGCTCAGCTTCGTGAAGTCTCCTTTCAGAACTCCCTGCAAAAACACAGCCTCAGCAACGCCAGACTTCTGCCTGGTTTGTTCACAGAGTTCGAGGGCTTCTCTTAGGATGCTCTCCATGTTCCCCAGGTGCAATTCTGAACCACGACTCAGCCTGGCACGGGCTTCAGCGAGCAAACACGATGCACGAAACTCTTTTATAGCCGTGAGGTTGGCTGCTTCCAGAGCAAACCCGTGTTGTTTCATTAACTTTGCAGCCTCCTCCTGGCGATCCTTCCTTTTCAGTAAGTCTGCTGTTTGGTGCAAGCATCCACGAGACTTCAGAAACTCAAGCTGATCCTCTATATCAAGTTTTGAGAGGACTTGCATCATTTCCTCAGTCCTGTTCAGACTCAGGTACTTTACAGCTGCTTCCAAATACAACTGATTTGCTGTACAGGAGAGTTTGGAAACCATTTGTCCTTTTGCATTCAACATATCTTCATATCTGAAATAACAGATACATTAATTTACTACCACAGATGACAAATTTAGACAAAAAAAAAAGTGCTACAATAAAAACAAGAACCACTAAACAAACAGTTGCCCCTAGAAGTCCTTCCTTCAAAAAGGCCAACTGTTTCATGTGATATGCCTGTCAAGCAAAAGAGGATCACATCATCTTAAAAGATCTACAGAGGGAAATTAATTACAATATGAGGCTGTCAGAATCAAAATTATTAAAACTTCTGGTACAAACAAGATCGCAAGGTTTACAGCATTAGTGAAACATTCTCAACATTGTCAAATCAATTATTTTAAATTATTATTTAAAATGAAAATTATTTTAACACATTTTATCAGTGGTTATCTTCCATTTATAAATAAATATGAGTTTCAGTGAATTCTCCATGGGTCAATAAATACTATATTCTGTAAAATTTACATAAACTTGTCAGTTTAGAGAGAATTCTTTCAAGTCTGTTGTATGTATCTGCATACACTTTGTAGCTTATTGAGGGTCTGAGCAGAACACCTGGTTGCATCTTTCATAACATGCAATTTAGAATATCCAGTAATTCATTGCTAATTGCTGATGTAAAATTATTAAGGTATCCTCTAGGCCAGTTTTGTGAAATATTCTCTTCTGCAAGCTGAGAATGAGTAATTTTTTCCTCTTAGGTGAGTAAATTATCATTAGCTTTTCATTATCATCTTTCTCATGATAAACTCCGGAGTGCAGATTTTTTGTGTCTGGGCTGATAAATTTGCATGTATGGTTTGGGGGAGTGATTTAAAAACTTGTTAGTTGGTAAAGTGCCTTTAATGCTTGAACTTTTTGGTCATCAAACAATCTTTACATTAAAGAAGCTTTAATCCTTCAAGAAAGCAGCTACCATTACTAAAGGTACATCACAAAGGATTTATACAAAACAAAGTCAGCAGATAAAACCCTTCTGAAAACTTCTCCATGAACCAGCTGCATTATATGGAATTTGGAAATGGAAAAGGTAATTATAGTCCAATACCATTCTTCAAGACATACCTTTCAACAGCCTTTGCTGCTTCTTCATAGAGTTCTTCCTGACAATACATTTTAATGGCCAGATCAAACTCCTCAATTAGTTCATAACATTCAGATGCTTCTTTGTAGCACTGGCTTTTCTGATAGTAAACTGCAGCATCTTTCATCTGCAATGCAGAAGTCAGTAATGAAACTGAAGTGCTGTAAACAGTCAAAACTACATGAATAGAACAAATCTTGTAATTCCATCACATGTCTCATAAAGAAGTAAACTTTAATAAAATGTAATTAAAGTATCTGAATGGAATCAAATACTTATTAAGGTGACTATCACTAAAACTGAAGAGATTGTTTAAAAAAACTTCAAAATATTTGTGTCTGAAAAACTAGAGTGTAAAATGAAAGGTATTATACAGGATTTTCAAAATAATTTTATCTACCCAGCTCTGCCTGTTGTTAGAAAACACCACACATGCTTCTGTTGCTTTACAAATTTGTCTGAATGGATAGTACTAAATTAAAATA
This sequence comes from Lanius collurio, assembly GCA_020086605.1. Lineage (NCBI taxonomy): Eukaryota > Metazoa > Chordata > Aves > Passeriformes > Laniidae > Lanius > Lanius collurio. The sequence continues at coordinate 20,710,364 of JACBWW010000012.1, read as the reverse complement.
GCTGTGGATGCAGAATGAGAACCCCAGCCTTGTACCTTGAACTTCAAATATTTGGGAACATTTACTCTACATTCTTTTAGAAGAAATACACTGCAAATAAAAAAATATTGCATACTGTTAGCATACTAACACTTCCAAGTTTTAAGGTTCCATTCAGATGGCTGTAATAAGTGAAGTTTCAGTATCATCAGAGTACTAAATGAAGCAACAGCTTAAGTTTCATGACATCAGTCATTCACTAACTTTTGACTGCAAATGACTGATGACGACATTTGAGGAAAGCCAAAGAAATAAAGCCAGCCTGCATAATTGCATCATTTCCACTTCATTCATGTTCTGCCTATTCTCTGACAAATTTTTTTTTTTGAACAGCCTAGCTTAAAGAGCTTGTTTCATTCAGCTATTACCATGACACGAAAAGATACTAATACCTTCTGAGTAACATGAGAGGAAAAAAAGCTGTAGGAAAAGGAAAGTGAAAAGGTGAGGATTTAATACCTTTCCTAATTTTTTACACAGTTCTGCACAAAGACGAAACTCTTTTGATTGAATCAGACATTTTAGTGCTAGTTTTGGTTCTCCACATTCCAAGTAAGTTTTAGCCAATGTCATATATTCCATCTGTTTCTCCCTGTAGAAAGTAAGAGAAAATTACCACTAACATCCAAATTAACCTTAGGATCATGTGATCACTGAATCCAACCAACACTGACATCACACATTATCCTTCACACATTACCTGATGAGTTATAATCATATAATTAATTATATTTTGGGCTGACACTGTTCTGTCCAGAAATCTGTTCCAAAATATGACTGCTCTGGCAGTCAATAGACTCTTTTGAGGTATTTTTAAGTAATGTCTAGTACTGTGATTTTGTACTGTTTCTCTTAACTTGTTCTCTCCTTTCTGCTGTTTAGCACCAAATCTGGAGAATTAGAAACACATAGAGCATTTCAAATGAAAATCTTACTTAAGCTTTTTACACAAGCATTAATACCTCTATTAAAAGAAAAAATCAACTTTGGCAGCTTCACTATTACATATGTTCTGTCAACATATCCTAATACACCAAATTCCTTCTCAAATTTTATGCAGTTGACAATCACCCCAGCACACAGAGAACTGACAAAACATTTTATCAGTCCCATCAACAACTCCTCTATAACCATGAAATTTGATGAGCATCCTCATACTTTTAACCTGGGCAACTAATATAAAGCATGTAATTAAAGAAGATAAAATCTCAACTAACTCCAGTAACAGCATTTCTTCAGACCTTCCCTCTTCTTCCCTGAGTGCCAGCTTCCTCTGATCTAGTCATTCCTTTGCCCTTCTGCTATCATTGCTAGCTTCTGGTCTGCCCAGCAGGAACAGGAACTGATTCACTTAGGTCTAGATCTTTCTCTATTAAGTTTTTTTGGGTCTTATTTGAGATGAGTCCCAAAGAGTTTCCAAGTCTCTTCAGGAAACTGCAAACTCTCTCCCCTGTCAAACTCTTGAGCTATTTTACTTAGCTGAAATCATGAACTAAATTATTCATCTCAGAATCTGTTCCTTTAAAACTGTCCTGTGGTTCAGATCTAGTTTGGCTTGTTTAGTTTAAATTGACTACAACACTTATTTTACCCAAGGCTCACTTCTGCTAGCAACTTTTCTTCCCCAAATGAACACCACCATCCCTTCTTTGTTGAGTGAATATGCAGTGGGATAAACCGAAGTTGAGCACTGCTGATGGCATATGCTCTTCTATCTACATGTAAGAACATAAAGCCTCTTGACATAATGCAAATCCTGTTGCTTTTCTCTCACACAACCAGTAAGCCCTTGCAAGGGCCACATTTCATTTGGACAGCTCTTCCACTGTTCTCCACAGGGAGCAGTGCCTTGGATCCTATTGTGCTAGACCTTCCAATTTCTTAAATCTCTTTGGCAACCCACAAACACAAAGACACCCTTCCCGCACTGCTCTCCGACGTCTCCAGTCCGGTCCCACAGCCGTGGTGTGAATCTCGCCCCGCAGCCCCGAGGGCTCTGGCACCACAGAGCAGCACTCGCTCGGCTGCACTGACACCCACCTTGGGCTGGCTTTCTTCGCACGCACTTTGAGAACAGCGTCGTGTGTCAGGGCCAGTTTTGACTTCTCAGCTGCCCCTCCCTTTTGATAACATTTGGCGGCCACCTGGGGTGAAATCACACACAGCATTCACAGATGTGCATCCAGCCCATGGCTTATCACATAAAAGCAATACTTATTTTTACAGTCACTGTAATGGAAAGCAGAAAGACTGGCAGGGTGCCCGGAAAAAGGAAAAGGTAAAACATTGTGGTATATTTTTAGGACAAAAAGAAAAGATTTACAGTCAGTCCTCATGTGACTAGCAAAACTAGAATATTAATTACAATGGAATTGTACATGGAAGTAGTGAAAGCAGAATTCCTGGTAAGCTGATAGAACAAATACCATATGCAATTTGAATGGTAGCCTAAACCACTAACTCTAAGTCACCAGGTACCTACCCCATATTAATAAAAGTGAAGAAAACCAATGTGTTTCAAGTGAAGAAAACCAACATGTGCAAAGTGAAATCAAAAAGCAAGGAAAATTTACTCAATGCTTTTATCATACTGGCCTCTTTCTGTGAAAGCTAAAGAGAAACACCACGAGTTACCATGCTCCTAGCAAGCTTTGCTTCATTATCACCCTGCTTATTCTGCAACATCATGATTTCTTTATTCTAGCCATTAATTTATTGTTGCTTCTGTTTGGAAATTGCACATTGCAAGCCACTCTTAGAACTGCCAAAGTCGCCAGATAATGCCTTCTTAAGGTAGCATTGACTAGCAAAGATCAGGGTTATAAAGAAAACAGATAAGCAGATAATATAGCTAATGCATTTCAGATTTCAAGATTAATTTTGAGTGGGTTTTTTATCTAAACTCTTTTCTGTCCATTTAGGAAATTGCCTTTTATTTTCAAGGGAAGATAAAGACTGTCTGTAGAGTAGCAGCTGATTATTTTGGAGTTTTGCCTTGTTATAAAAACCTATTTTCCCTTCAAAGAGTATATGTTGTTACCCGCAAAACACAGAAGCTTTCCCTCTGCCACGATCAAAAAAGTATCTAAAATTTTATTTCACAGAATCACAGAATATCTCAAATTGAAAGGGACTTAAAAGGATCACAGAGGCCAACTTAGTGCTCCCTGCTGGACTGCCTAAAACAAACCCACATGACTAAAAGTGTCATCCAGATGCTTCTTGAACTCTGAGCTCAGGGCTAAATGCCGTGACCACTTTCCTGGGGAGCCTGTGGCACACCACTTTCTCAGTGAAGAGCCCTTTTCTATGTCCAATCTGATCTTTGTCTGATGCAACTCCATTCCATTTCCTTATGTCCTATCACTGGTCACCAAAGAGAGAAGATCAGGACCTCCTCCTCCTCTGCCACTTCCCTTGAGGAAGTTGTAGACTGTGATGAGGTAACCCCTCACCTCTTCTCCAAGCTGAACAAGCCAAGTGACTTCAGCTGCTCTTCTTAAGAAGTGTCCTCTAGAGCAGTCCATGGCAATGGCAGTGGGGTTGGAACAAGACAATTCGTGAGGTCTCTCAAAACCAAACCGTTCAGTAATTCTATGACTTTTCACCATCTTGGTCACCTTCCTCTGGACACAATCTATAAGTCTGATGTCCTTCTAATATTGTGCCCAAAACTGCACAAAGTACTCAAGGTGACTCTGCACCAGCACAGAGCAGAGAGGGAGAATCACCTCCTTTGACTGGTTCACAATGCTGTATTTGATGCACCCAGGACACTGTTTGCATTTTTGACTGTCAGGGCACACTGCTAGCTGACATTCAACTTGCCATCAACCTAAATTCCCAGATCTCTTTTCACGAGGCTGCTCTCCAGCCTCTCATTCCCTAATTTGAATGTATAACCACGATTACTCTATCCTAGGTGCAGAAACCAGCACTTCCCTTGATAAATTTATATGGTTGGTGATAGCACACCAGTTTGTCAAGGTCTCTCTGCAAGGCCTCTCTACCCTTGAGAGAATCAACAGCTCCTCCTAATTTAGTGTCCTCCTAATTTAGTACTGGTGGCAAACATATTTAATGTACACTCCATTCCTGGGTCCAAATCATTTATAAAAACATTAAAGAGCACTAGCCCTTAAACTGAGCCATGGGAAATCCAACTAGTGACTGGCCACCAACTTGATAACCCTATTTTTTATAACTTTTTGAGCTGTACTTGTCAACCAGTTCCTCACTTGGACTTGTCTAGCTGTGGGCTGAATATTTCACCCAGAATGAAGAGAGACTGTGAGAGAAACTATTAAAATCTTTGATGATACCAAAATATACCACATCTACTGCCTTCTCTTGGTGAACTAGATGAGTGACCTTGTCACAAAAGGTAATTAAGTTGGTTAAGTAGGACTTTCCCACAGTGAACCCATGCTGCCTATGACTAATGGCTGCATTGTCTCTCAAGTGTTATTTTCAGTAAATCCCAGAATAACTTCCTCCATAATTTTACCAGGCACTAAAGTGATACTCAAAAGCCTGTAATTACCACGGTCTTCTTTCTTACCCTGCTTGAAAACTGGGACATTTGCCAGCTTCCAATTGACTGAGACCTCTCCAGACTCCCAAGACCTTTGAAAAATAATGGAAAGGGGCCCCACAATAAAATGGGCCAGCTCATTCAGTACCTGGAATGAATCCCATCAAGCCAAACAGATTTATGTGCATCCAGCTGCAGCAGCAAGTCTCAAACTAGTGCAGAGTCAGCTGGGAGTTTATCATCCCCCAAGTCATAGTCTTCCAACACATCATCAGTGTTAAAGATGGAGGTGAAGGCGGCATTGTATGTCTCTGCTTCGCCTGTGTTCCTTCTTGTGAGGTAAATAACCTCATCAAGTAGTGGACCAATGTTATGTCCAATCCTTCTTTTGCTGTTAATGTGTTTTAAAAAAACCTTTTTGTTGTCTTTCACAGTGCTGGATAGCTTGAACTCTACTCAAGCTTTGGCCATGCTAATTTTCTCCCTGCAGTGACAAACAAAATCTCTGTTGTCTTCCTGTATCGCCTCCCCTTGCATCCAATGTCCACACACTTTCCCTTTTCCCCTAATTTCAAGAATAAGATTCCTGTTCAGCCAAGCCAGACTCTGCCACACTTGCTTGACTTCTGACACTTTGGAATTACCTGCTTCTGCATTCTTCAGAGATGGCTCTTAAAAAGTGCCTAGCATTCACGAATTCCCAAGGGACCTCACTAATTAGCTCCTTCCACAGCCCAAGTCTGCTCCCACCATATGCAGGGTCAAAGGTTTGCAGGACTTTCTCTTCTACAGACAACAATTTGAAACGGAGTTACTTTGTAGCCACGGTGACCAAGACAGACACAAGTCAGCACTTTACTCACAAGTGCCTCTCTCCTCACAAACAACAAACACAGGAGGTCACCTTTCCTCAGTCAGCTGCTTTAGTACCTGCACCCAGAAGTTGTCTTCAACATGATCCAGAAATTTTCTGGACCTCTTTGTGTCCACTGCATGAACTTCCCAGCTGATGTCTGGGAAGTTAAAATCACACAGAAGGACAAGAGCATTTCATCTAGAGATATCCCTTATCCCCCTGTAGAATATTTAATTGATGCTGTTGTCCTGGCTGAGTTTGCTTCCAACCCATTAATTGTCATCTCATATCTGGACTGTATTAACTAGGAAGCTAGGAAACCAAACATTGTAAAATTTCTATGTTCTTTAAATAGAAAGGGGATGAAATCATCATTTTACTACCCAAATTAATACACTTCCAAAAAAATGCTTTCATTTTCCTACAGTATGTGGAATAATACTGTTAAGAATATGGTTTACATTCACACATTTCAGTCAATTCTGATTGTTGCTAATAATTGTTTTTCCAACTATCTTTTGTTTGTGTGCATTAAAATGCTTTTCCCTCATGGAACTGCAAATTTTTGGGCAGTGAATTTAAGGTTACAAACAACAGGCTTGTGCTCCCTGCTCACTTCTTGTAAGTCATTTAAAAGTAGACTTACACAGCTATAAACCACAAACTAAGATAGACTGCTACAGAGCAACTGAAAGTTTACAGATGATTTTATACATACAGAGGAAAACAAAAGGTTTCAGAATAATCAAGAATCCTTATTTCAAATAAACACTATGTTCTTACCTCCCAGAACTGGTGTTTGGCATAGTAGTCTCCCTGTGCAATCCATTCTTCTGGAGTTGAAGTTTTAGCAAACATGCTGTCATCTAAGTCTACAAGGGCAGGGTGACCATTTTAGAATGGTTAGAATGAATAAACCACACAAATCCCTTATCATGTACCAAAACTAAGCATTATCTCACAATGTTCCAAGCCCTATGATTTGTGCTTACACCAGTAACAGTAACTATGAGTCAAGTGTGTTAATACTGTTGCGTGAAGTTACCAGTGAGAACACAAAATACCCCAGAGTCTGGCTGGAGACTGAGCTGGTAAGTGGCTGAAACTGCATTAACTCAGCAGAAAATCTGACTACAAACTGACCACCTTAAGATATAAATATCTGCAGCCATCAGGGTCCATCGAGCTCTCTCCATGGTAACTTGCTGAGTAGCAGTGACCTGAACTCCCTTTATGCAGGAACACCTCTCAAGGTCACCCCTCAAGGCTGAGAGATCCCTCACCTGACACCAGACATCAACGGGCTGGTAAATGACATTTCTGCACGCATGTAACATTTAAGATAGGTACAGCAGGCTCATATAAAAAGTAGAGTATTGACCACCAATACATGTGTACTTAATGAATATTTTACGTATCTGAATTTACTAGTTAGAACTCAAACTAATTACAAGATCAGATCTGTCTGAAGGATCACTGACTCTTCTCCTGTGACAGCAAGAAAACTTAAACTAGTGAATTAGCAATAAAGTTATACTCTAACATATACAAATGATCTTCAGAGACAAAAGAATTAAGATCCACTGAAATAAGTGGAAATTTGCAAGGGCAGTTATCAATGCATACTGTTAGAAGGATCAAGGAATTTAACCTTCTTTATCACACAGCCTAAAAGCAAGAAAGCATGAGTAGGCTGTCCTGTTTGACAGTCTTTTAAGAAGGTTTTAGGACAACTTTACCTTTCTTTTCATCTGTTTTGACAACCTTAACAAATTTTCTTTTGATGAAATATTTAAAAGCTGGAGCCCGTTTATCACGGTCTTCATCAAAGATCCAAAGATTGACTCTGGCTCTTGTTACTGCAGTATACAATTGCTTGAGTTCTCCATTCAGCATCTGAAGCAGAACAAAAAAACTTAAATAAATGAAATGCCAGATGAGCTGAATTGCTAGAAAGAAACATACTTCGCAGTTATAAGTAAACAGAGAATTTATACAGAATGAATAACAAGTAAGAAAGTGCTTTTAAGTAAGCAAGACTAAATATTAAATATAGGATTTCAATTACATAAGCCATACTGTCTGTCCAGCTAACTTACAAGCAACCACTGCTACAAATCAGCTGCAGGTATGACAGGCTATTTTCCTTCTAATCACTTGCACATATAATTATTAATTTAACCGCACAATCCTGAAAATATCTGACTCACCAGATTCTAAGAAATTTCCTTAATTTCAAGGTAATGACACCAATCAGCAACCAGATTACAGTAATAATAAATATTGTAAAGTTGATTTACTATTTGCTTTAACCACAGTTGTTCTGTAAATATACCCAAAATTCTATGACACAGGTATTTGTTCTCTAATCAAATGACATTTGCAAATAATCTCTTATCTTTTAAAATCAGTATAGTACTACATTATATTTTATTCATAGGATATTATACAAATGTGAACAACTAACAAAAAGATAGTTATTTTACAGAAAGCAACATGATAAACATGGAACTACAGGATGAAAGGATTTAAGAAACCTTCCTACTTTTAAGATTTAAGAATTTAATTTGTCCTTCCTATTCCCAACGCTACAAAAAACTCACCTTGTACATTTCTACATTAAATGGAATCCTTTCCTGCATACCACTGGCATCTTCTAAAGGCACTTCAATTAACAAGTTGCTTCCCATTTGCACATCCAGATGAGGACTATAAGAAGAAATTATCTTCCATTCTTTGCTGGCCTGAAATATGAAGAGAATGAGGCTTACTTGCTTGTAGTAACCCCTTGTGCCTACATATGCACAAGATAAGGCTGTATGCTGTGACCTATACACCCCTACAAGGGAAGAAGGCTCAGAGGAGGAGAATGGGGGAAAAATTATCTCAAGGTAGAATGAAAAGAATAATCAGCAATTTTCTTCAAGAAAGCTGAACTTCATCTCAACACAACCTTTGCTTGAGATACTTGTCTCTACCAGGTGGCCATCAAGGCATATAAACAACTTTCCCCAAAACAGCTAGAACAGAGTAACACCCTCCTGAGCTGCCCAGGCAAAAGCAAGATGTGCCCCAGCCCAACAGACTGTGTAAAAACTGAGAAACAAACAAACCAACCTTTAAGAGTGCAATTGGCTTGAGCTGGCTACAAGCTACATATTACTTTTCAGGGCCTGGGGATGGCATCATGATGATGGAGAAGTTATATATATATATATTCAGGAACTACTAATGGGGGGAATCACATCTCTACTGCAATTCCAACGTATATTGTTATATTATGCTTGCCTTGGGATTTCAGGTGGTTGGATAACACTCACAAACTGCAATTTGTCATACTAAAATCTACTATCTAAGATGTTGGAGAGAACTCGGCCTGCAGGTTAGCATGAGGAGCCACTCAGTCTCCTTGACTCTACAAAACTAACAAGCTTGCTGAGTTGGACCCACATAAATCCCATGGTGGCATATATTCTCACCCTCAGGGTTCCCAGAAAAGATCTGGCTGGTCATTCATGTGATGAATGTATTAAGCTCTGTGTTGAACACCAGTAACTGGTAGTGCTGGTCTCAGCCAGGGGGTGGAATGGCACCTGCCAACACCTCCTCTTGTAAGAACACTCAGAGGTGAACAAAAAAACCCACTCATGGGCAAAGTCTAAAAAAGCGTGGTCAGAAAATATTGGACTCCAACATAGAGACATGTGAAAGATGTCTATAAATATGCACAGACACCCTTAACTACAAGTTAAGTGTGGCAGCAGATCAGTGCTGTGCACTCTCATGACACGTAGGAAATGCCAGCTCCTGATCACACCACTCCGCAGGTTCCTGATCCCCTGCAAAACTAATAACCTTAAAATTGTGACTTTATTCTAAGTTATGTTCATTTCTCCCTTTCGGTGTCTAATTGAAATGCAATTAAGTACTGACAAGTTTCTGGCACAAAATAAAAAATACTCATAATAAGGCCATAACAACATTTTTACAATCGATATACTTCTGAGCTTTAAGCAACACCACACAAGCTAACTGTCTTCCCACGAGGGATAAAAGCAGAAAATCTTTTCTGCAAAATGTATTTTTAAGTTAAGCTTTTTAAAAAGTCAACAATGAAAACATTCCTAAGCCTGTCACAGACTGTAATGCAACAACCAGCTAAAGGTATCTGTTTGCACAAGAGTTTGCTGTGTTTTGGGGGTTTGGCTTTTTTGCCTTCTAGATTGTTCAGTCACAGCTGCTTCCTGAAACAAGACTATTCTTAAATCTCATTTTCAAGACAAATAAAAAGAAAACTCGTCACTTTACAAAGTGCACACAGCCAACCTGCTGTGTTTACAACAGTTCACAGACTCAGCTTTTCTAAATTAGAAAAACTCAGGGTGAGCTGCTTTCTTGCCTGCTTGTTTAGCTGCTCAAATCAACTCAATTACTCATGAGTCACAGGAACACGGAAGAATTGTATGAAAACAGTTCTCCAGGCCTGACATACATTAGTCCAAGCTAAAATGCTCTACACAGCTCAACTCTGCTAAATTCTGATAAATGGCTTCTTGTTTTTCTGATTACAACTTGCATCACCAGAATCAAATCAACTTTGAGAAATCTACCATGACAGCCAGTATTTACCCCAAGCTTTCTTCTGCCCTCATCACACAACATCCACTAACCTCTGTGAAAAGCCACCAGTAAGCTGCCCTCACTTTTCTAGTGGTTTTCATCTGCTGAAAACCACATGAGACACTGTTTTGAGGGGTAGAGGCAGAGGACATCTGCAGCAGGGTTGTTCACACTGAATGTTTAACCACAGAGCAACTCAGTCATGGGTACATGGAGTGTCTGTAGGCGTGCTCAGTAAGGAATACTTGCCTGGCTAGGGGCAAAGCAGTAGTCTTGGTGTGCAGCAGAAGCATGAGTGTGTGTGGGGGTGCAATGTTGTGTGTACCCCAAGGCTTAAACTCCCTTAAACTGCAACAGTAAGCCTGAAGAAAAATGCAGCACTTAAGCAAACATGTTCTCAATTTATAAAACTACAACCTCTGTTTTCTACTGTGATAAAACCACTCATCTTCAGAGAAAAGAGGGAATCCTTTCCCAGCTGCAACACCAATTAGACCACAAGTAAGATCACTTTAGAAAAAATGCAGAAAATGGAGAAGAATTAAATACCTCTGAATCTGTGAAGAAATTGTAAAGGAGTACATCATCAAATTCCAAGCCCTTTGCTTCATAAATTGTCAGTACAAGTGCCAAACTGAGTTCCTCGGGTATCTTCTCCTTTGCAGTTTCATTTGCCACTAACACCACCTGCCATAAAACACATTAAAAAAAAACATATTAAGAAACAAAAAAAAGGAAAAAAAGTTAACAGTTGCACAGAGAAAGACAAACATTATGATAATACAAGAGCCTTCTCAAAACCAGACAACATTTCACAGAGACATTTCAGCACACTCCACAAGAAAGGTCACAAAGCTGCCACTAGAAGACTGACAAATGCGTGGTATGTGCAGACAGTTTTAGATTTGGTGTAAGAAAATTTGGAGTTAGAAAGGAACAGGTCAGACAATACCTCACGCCAAAAAAAGAACAGAAAGAACCAGACATATTAAAAAGAAACAGAAACCAACACATTAAAGGTTCCTAAGTTTAAGAAACCTAATTTATCAGTGAGACAAGGGCTTAAAAAAGAAAGTTGTGGGCAGTTCATACAAAATTATTATTTAGCAACAGAACTGGCAGAATCTGCAAAAAGTCTAAGAAAAGCAAACCTGATGTGCTCCAAATTCTATGGGTTGTGTTTTCCTTTTGTTTCCCCTCAGCAGAATTGCAAGGTCACTAACGCTGCAGGACTCCAAGACCGTAGGCTTCGGCCCATCAAAGAGACCACGGTCCTGAGGAAGGCGATCAAAAGATTCTGGAAAATAATGCTGGAGCAAATCAACCACTCCAGATGCTAAACGCAGAATGCCTGCAAAAAGCAGAATACAGGTTTTAAACTTCAGCCTGAGGCCCTTGAAACACACTTTTAAAAGATTTTGTTAGAAATCTGGAATCAAGAAATCTAACAACAAAAACACTAGTCAGGGAAGACTGAAGCCTTAAGTTTCAATTTATGTTTCTGCCAATTTGAGTGAATGTCATTCTTGGGCCTCTAAAGATCAGAAAACATGGTACATCAGCATGGCAGCATTCTCACAAAATGAAGGTCACAAATGAGAAACAATGAGAAATAAGAAAAGCAGAAGCAGCACACCAGTGCTGCAAAATCTAGTGCTTTGAGGGTAAGACAATAGAAAGGGGTGTTATCATTTGTTAGATTTTCCCTCACACAAACAAAGTAAAGGCATGCAGTAAGCATGAGTGTTCAAAAACTGAAAACTTTACAACTTCCATTTTTGGTTTTTCCAATTGAGATGTCAAAAAACAGAACTGACAAATCAGAAAAAGCTGTCCCTCTGATCTTTTTGAAAAACAGGCCACATAGAGGCTGTAGAACTGGCCAGTAGAAAATTTTAATCATTAGTGACATTTGAAGAGCACAGGCAGAGATTATAAACAAATTTGTTACTGTACCTGAATGGGACCTGTAGTTCTGGTACAACTGATAGAGCCTTTTCGGTTTCCTAACACGCTGCTTCTTGTTCACAGAGCTCTTGCTTGCGTAATGAAACAGTGACCTCAGGTCACTAAAACGAAAAGCAACTCCTTTCATTATGCTCTGGGCAGTGTCACCAGTCAGAAACATGGCATTAGGGTCATTGATGCATTTCATTAACAGGGCTAGCTCAGCTTGTGTGAAATCCTGTATCTCATCGCCATAAAACTCATGGATGGACCACGGCAGCTCCCTGAGCTTTGAAAGTCTTTGAGATAAGTTATACAGTAAATCTTCTTCATCAAAGTAACCTCTCTGTGATCGTATCTGCTGATAAAGACAGAAGAGGTGATAGATCTCACTCCTGTCTTCTGTGAAGTTTGGTGATCTCTTTCGGCCTAGCTTTTTGTACTGCTCCTCAGTAAGCTTGCCCCCAAAGCAAGTCAGTGCCTCAAAGGAGCCTTTCAGAAATGATTTTATTTCTTTCCAAACCAGCGCTGGATTGTACACACTTTTACCTTTTATCATTTTTGGCCATATTTCATTTGCAAATACACTGTAAGTCACAAAAGTACAAGGATCGCTTTCCCTAGAGCACGAATCTGCAGCTCCTCCATCATCACCGTGTTCTGCTTCAAGATTGCCTTCTTCATCCTCATCCTGCCAATTTGGTACAACCAAGTCTTCCTGAGGACTCCAACCAACAATGACTCTTTTAAGACTTCCATCTTCATTTCTTGGAAAAAAGGGGTCAGGCAGGGATGCATCTAGTAACAGCAACAACTGCTTGGAGGTGACAAACAGTGGAAAATTTTCATCTTTAATGTCTTGCAGCCTGTGAATATTTGGGTCCAGAGGCTTGAAGTGACTGGTCACTTTGGAAGACTTGCTAAGTTCAATGAAATTCCTCTGAACTTCTCGGCACAAGACAGGATTTTTTGTTACGAAGATCTGGTGCAGGTGCTCCAGCCCGTTTGATGCTTCTGCGCTACTCGTTTGGTCTTCTTCATGGACACCACACAAATTCATTTCTGCACCAGCTGTGCCCACAGAAACCTTGTCATCCTCACTGTCCTGATCTTGCTCATCACTCACCTGCTCCTCACTCGAATCATCACTCCTGTGTTTTAGTTCACTCCCTTCCTTCCCTGAACTAGCTTTCTCAACATCACTGCACTGTCTCTGCTGCCATGTCTGCCTCACCAGAAGAGGTCCCTCCGCCAAGGTAGATTTTTCCCAGTATGAATAAAATTTCTTCCAAAGTCTATACAAGCAGCAAGTCGTCTTCCCTGTTCCACTTCTCCCAATTAAAATGATTGGTTCCACAGGCTTTGGATTGAGAGCAATTACCGCATACTCCAGTTCCCCAACTCGGAAAGGGTAATCAACAGAAGACTGCACATCATTTATAATGTTTAGTGCCATGTTAGTACTGAAGCTGTGGAATTTCATTATATTGTATTCTAGTTCTGCTGCACTGGCTGGAGGGAAATACTCAGGCATGGTACGTTCTTTTGATTTTTCTGCCTCCATGTCTTCAACATAACAACGCGGAACACGCCTCTGTGTTGTCACACTGTGGTTCGGATGGCCTTCATTTATACCCTTGAGCTTTTTCCTCAAAATGCAGGATAAGCCACGGTTGTAGGAAATACATATATTTTCTAAGGCACGGTTCAGCTTGCAGTGGTCAAGAACAATGGCCCAAATTCTAATGATTTCTGTGTAAACTCTACCTGATTTTTCTGAATGATTTTTTGTCTCTTCTGTCTCCATGATCTTTTCTGGGCTCTCGCTGCAACGAGGAGAGAAGTCAATCGCAAGTTCCCATAGCATTCTTGCACCTTTGCCCAGTTTGGCTTCATACAGCTGGATATCAGCTTTCAAGTGTTTCAGTGGCTTCTGGAGACCCCTAGACCATTCCCCATTGCCAAGCTGCTTAATTGTCATTATAGTTTTAGCTTTCAGATAATGAGGCACAGCTTTGCTGCTCAAAGTCTTTAGCATTTCAGGAGTGCACTCTATTTCCCAAGTCATGTTATCAAACTCCTGCACATATGCCTCAATATCCAGACTCTTCCCTTTTTCCTCCTCTAGTTCTTCCTTCTCTCCATTAGGCAGGGCCATACTAAATTCCCCTGCTCCCTTCTTTATGTCCCAATCATCCTCTTTTCTTTCAGGATGAGCTATGCTTCCACAAGGTTGCGAGGAACTCCTCCCCTCTTCCAAATTAGTCTGGGCTGAAGATGGGTTTTGCACCAGAGGATGATCCTTTTTCAGGGTGTCACTCACTTTCAATTGCTGAATTAAAGCTGTGATTGCCTGCACGAGACTTTCCTGCAGTGTTAAGGGGCTGTTCATTCCTTCAGTTTCCTGCTTTGCCAAGTGATCTTTTCTTGTTTTTACAGAACATGGGGTTTTTAAATCATTAGGCACTGCGTTGCCAGATGGTGCCTTTAATGAGAACTCAGATGAAGAATGCCCTGTGCTCTTTGACTGTGAAATCTCAGAAGCTGGAATGGGCTTAGATGTTTTACCCAACTGCCCTGCTCTCTCTTGGCGGTACCTCTTCTTCTCCTGCACAGCACTATTCCAGACAAGCAGCAGTGGATCTTTTTTTTTAATTCTATGCATCACATCTTTTCCTGACCTGTTTTTTATGTTAAAGTTAATGTCAAACCTTGCCAGTAACTCCGTTATTCTCTTAGTCTGCTTTGAAAATCCTTTCTGGAAAACAATATGCATCACTGTATTTCCATTCTCATCTTGTATGTTTGGATTAAGATATGGGAAGTCAGATGGTCTTGAAGCAAAGAGGTCAAGTAGATAGTTCAGGATGTTTAAACCAGGGCCATCTGAAAGCAGAACAAACAAAATAAACTAACTTGCTTTACAAGGCTGCATTGTATGCCAATAATTTTCAATACTTTTTTTTCAGCTACTAAATTAAAATCAATTTATTTTAAAAATAGAACCAAAATCTACATATCATGCTTATAAAATATGCTTATGTGAAACAGCTCAAAACTGAGCTTTCCCAAGATTCAGGGAAAACAATACAAAGGCAGCAAAGCTTTAGAAATCCCTAGTGCTGCAATTATTCCCATAGCATCAGTCAGTTTAATTCTTTTTTTAACCTCCGGGTACAGACAGATTTGTTCATTTTCCAACATCAACCCTGACTGCTACCAAGGGACACTGGTGACCTGTCATCCAGACAAGCAGCAGCTTGAGGTAGTGCTCTGGGGTCATTTGGTTCACTTTAATATGGGACCCAGAAGTAATCTGATGCAGATAACTTTGCTTCACTAAAATAACCTGCAGGAAATCCCAATTATTTCCTGATATTTGAGGTCCCTGGAGCAAGTTCCTACAAAATAAAATCAGCTACCTCCCTGAGGGGAAAGAAAATACGTATATATTCTACAGCTTCCTGGATTTCCCCAAAATAATCTATGTGATTTAAATGAGACAATATATGTGAAACATTTCTTTTCTAGCTGTAAAACAGTGACACATCAAAATCATTGTAAAGAAATTGCACATCAAAAACCTTACACAGTGAAAAATACTTAAGAGAACATATTGTCACAGGACTTCTTAATCTTTTGATTTAAAAATTACAACCAGCATTACCTATGCTTTTAATATCTCTAAAGCCATTCAATGAAATGTTTGTGCCTTAAAAATTAATAAATTCAATATTTTAAATTATTTTAATCCTTCAACTCAAAAATGTTGGCTTTTTTTTAACTTAAAATCAAACCTGATTTGAGGACTTAATTTCACAGTTTATCCTAATTTTTTATATTTTTACGTAAGCGCTACAGTTCTTTCACTCAATTCTCCCCTGAATAAAACTTTGCTTGATTTATAACTGAACAAAAACTGATAAACAGATCTCAGATGCCACTGCAGGATTTCCCCCAAGTCTGCTGCCATTGCTCTAACTTTACCTTTGTTTCTTCCAACATACTTCCAGTTTACTTCATTCCCACCTAGCACTCACTTTACAGGGTTTCAGAGAGGAGCCTTCCTTGATTCCCTAGTGTTACCTGAGCTGTCATTACCTCTCCTCACAGTCCCAGCCACCACAGCCACAAAGAAGAACACATCAGCTTAACAAAGACTGGGTGTATCCTCTGGCCTGCAGACTTTGGGGGCTGAGTGAGACACAGTCAGACATCCTGATCCACTGTCCCTGCAGCACCAGAAGGGGCAAGTAAGGAATGGGGATGTTTTCAACAGCAAAAGCCTTACCTTTATTATTTAAACAGATGAAAACTGCAGCATGCAAAGGAGTATCTCCTCGTGCAATGGAGAGGTTTCGAGGGTCTGCACCTTTGGTCAGCAGCAAATATACCAGGTCAAAATAATTCTTTCTGAGGCATATTTTTAGTGGTATTTCAGAACTGGTTCCAATCCCATCAGGCAGAGCTGACATGAAGGACAAGAAAATTACCAGGGTTTAAAACTGATACACTGATCTGTTAACTACAGAAAGTTATGAACAGATGCAGTCAGATGCCGATTGCCTGGCAGGTGACAGCAAGCTGCTTCTTTTTATCACTTTTTCCTTTTCTTTCCCATTTAACTGAGCAACAGTCTTCTTTAGGAAGACAAAGGCCAGGACAGCTTCTCCAAGTCAGTCAGTCATTGACTGAAACAAGAAGCCTCCTTGCACCTCTGGCATTCACAAGGCTTCAACAGGACCATGTGTCCGTATCTTACAGCTAACATCAAGCTATAAGATTGAATGAAATATGCCAGAGTGATCTCAGGAATAAGCTCATGCAAAATAAGTACGATGATGTCTACACTAGTTAAAAAAAGAAAGACATGGGGTCATGCCTTTGAAATCAACTAAGTAGTCCATTCCTTAACAGCAGACTGAACTGAAAGACCGTGTCTTACATTTTCTATTAGTACAATATTGTGGCTGAAGACAGAGAAATTAAGGCCCAAAAAAACCTACAGGTGCAGGAGCAACAACAGTTCTTGGCCTTTTACCAACCCTAAGAGACAAATTTCACTTGATAAACATCTTCACCCATATAGCCTTACTAGCTTCCCCATGTCCCACACAGCAGATGCAGCCAATGCACTGCACTCTAACAAGCTGCTGCACTTATACAGAGCCACAAAAAAAAACATGTGTTGGTATTTCTGAGACCATCTTGCTCCCAACATGTCAAATAACACACTAGATCTCTTATAGCACATTATTATTGCAGTTTTTCACCTCCTCGTTCAAGCAAGCATCTTATGAGGTGCACTTGTGTATCCGATCTTTCACACTGTTGGATAATGTTGCCAATGTCAACATCTGAAAGACTGCTGGTTTTGAAGAGTCCTCCATCTGATGGACCTTCCCCATTGGCTTTCCCTGTTAGCAGCAGCAAAACTTTATGCCACATTTGCTTCGCCAGCAACTGTTTTATGAAGCTGTTAGCACAGGCATTGGAGATGTTGCATGAGATTTCTTCAGGGATTTCTGCAAGACAGTCAAGACAACGTAACTCATTCAAAGCCATATAATGAAATCCACCTCACTGTAAACAAATTTCAGAATAATTAACTCATTAAATTGAAAGTAAGGAACAGCAAAATGTATCCTTCCATCCTTAGGCTGTCAGCCAAGTAAGTTTGAACATTTTGATGCACCATGAATTTCTGTGCATATTCCATTGGTTTTAAGTGCAAAACACGCTATTAAATATAATTAAAAGCATATTACTCCAGTCATAAAAGTTACAGAAACATATAAGAAAAGGAAGGCTAAAAGGGCAATATGTGTATGCTAGCATCAAACACATTTTTCACAGCAATTAAGTTTTGTGAAAGGGAGAAATGGGAACTCACTGCACCTTTCACAGAAGACAGACATTTCAGAAATCGCTTAACTGCATCTTCCTTCAATACATTTTTATTATGTGCTTCATTTTCACACCTGTAGAACTGGACAAACTGTTCCACAACATCCTGGAGAGAATTTGTATCAGCTGTGGCACTTTCATTCTCTCCTGCAAAACATTATAGAAATTGAAAATCCACTTCCTTGCCAGGATGCTTTCAGGGCAAGACTGTAATGCATTACATCCTGGGGCTCTAAGAAATGTGTAGTGGCAGATTAAAAACAGATGGCTGAAACTTTTACTGCCAATGCCAGTCTTGTGATGGATTTCTGACCCCAAAGGAAATTTGATACTTTCATCAAATACACTCTTGTCCTGGTTTTGCCTGGGATAGAGTTATTTTTCTTCTTAGTAGATGGTGTGGTGCCATGCTTTGGATGTAGGATGAGGATACTGCTGATAGCACAGTGATGTGTTGGTTGTTGCTGAGCAGTGCTTACCCTGAGACAAGCACTTCTCCATGTCCCATGCTCTGCCAGAGAGCAGGCGCACAAGAAGCTGGGAGGGAGCATGGTCAGGACAGCTGACCCCAAATGTCAAAGGGATATTCCATACCACATGTCATGTTCAGTATATAAACTATGGGGAATTGGCCATGAAGGGACCATCGCTGCTTGAGGACAGATTGGGCATCTGCTAGTGGGATGTGAGCAATTGTACTGTGCATCACTTGTGTGTCTTGGGCTTTATTCCTCTCTCTTTTTGCATTTCATCACTTTAATAACAATAGGAGTGGTAGCAATTTACTTTATTTCAATTTTTAAACCATTCTTATCTCAACCCACCATAGGAGGGAGGGGGAAGTGAGTGAGTGGCTGCTCGGTACTTAGTTGCCAGCTGAGGTCAAATCATGGCTCTATTTACCATAATTCACTAGGCTGAAAACTGTAATAGCTTCTGTATGCAGGCAGGAAAATTCTGCCTCGCAATTATATCCTTGTTCAGAATTTTTAGAGTAGATGACTAAACCTGCTAATGTTTGCAGTATACAGTTTTAATGGACTTGTCTGATTCCTCGGTGCCATTCCAAAAATACAGCCCTGAAAGAATTTGTCCTCTTAAAATTAAAAAAACAAAGCCAAAAATATACATCACATCAAAATGTTATCTGTAAATTGAAGAGATACTTATATAATGGGAAATAGCAGATTTTAAATGATGTCCCAATAAATGCCCTCAAATAAACACTGAAAAACTCGGCTTGAATTTCCTAAATGCTTTAAGGAATTCAGATACATGAAAGACCAAACAAAACAGCTGCTTTACCTCTTAGGACAAGGAGAGAGACAGGGTTGGTCATCTTTTTACAAAGAAAGACTAACCTTAGATTGCTACTGGTAAAGCTGGGGCTTATTCTCCAGCCTCTCATTTGTACTAAGCTTAGAAAATTCTTGAGGGCTGTGCATCGCCAAAAAAAAAAACCCAAAACCAAAAAAAAAAAAAAAAAACCCAAACAAAAACCCTGGCCACAGAAGACAGGCTGTACAACCTGAAATGCCAATCAAAGAGAGTGTTACCACAGAGGTATTGGTATTAACCTCCAAATGGAGAACCACTGTGCTAAAACCTTCTCCAGAGCAGAAATATCCACAGTAAAGTAAAAAAACCTGTGGGAATTTCTTTGCCAGGAGCTGTAAGCTGCAAGCACAATGAAACTCAGTGTTTTCCAATAAATATATCTGCAATACACACATGAAAACTGAGATGTAGTCTAAAATCTTTGCTTTATGCCAAGCATGATCTGAACATCACTTGGACAGCAGTTGCCTTCAGGCAAGGACAAAACGCTCACTATTGACTGGTAGGAGATCACAGTGACAACTCACAGGAAAAATTACATAAAACACACCCACTACTGCTTATCTGAAATAAAACAATTTTGTACTTAAAGGTTATAATTTTAAAACAGGAAAAGCACACACTGCATGTAGTACCTGTCTGCTTCACAGAGGAGGTGTGTTTCTCAATGTGCTTGCTGACTTCTTTTACAGCATCAAAGTTTTTGTTCTTTTTCAAGATATCTATGACATATCTTGATTGTGCATCTGGAATAGTGGGATCAACCCCAAAATTCAGGAGCATGATCACATCTTCTGTTTGTCCTAAAGCAATACATGAATAAAAATTAGAGGAAGAATAATTTGTTCAGGAGTTTTGTTCTGTTTTCCTTTTTATTTTTAATTACCTGGCACAATTTCTAGCATAATTTTAACTTTAAAAATCTAAATTTTTCCAGTGTCATAAGCTGACAGAGTGATGATCAGCAAAGGTTGGACTTAAAGCTCTTGGAAGCCTTTTCCAAACTTAATGATTCTGTGATTTTATTCTATGATTTTATGGTTTAGAATATTTATAATATATAGCTATAAAGAAATAAACTAATAGATGCATGTAAAGCTATGTTTTCTAATAATATATACAATATATAAATTAAAATATAAAAACTGTAATGAATAAAAACATAATAAAATATATACTCTCTATATAAAAAATACCATATGAACATTACTAAAGAAATTTTAAGCATCTACCCAAAATTCTGGCACTACCTTGGCATTGATGTTTGCTTCCTGTTGCCACCTCGTGGGCAGAGTAAGAAATACAAGGAAAAAAGCTAGGCTCACATAAATCCCACAGAAACTGTGAAGGAAATCATTTTGTTTTCCTCCTCTGACAAGGCTGCTATCTAGGTCTTAAATTTTAACCTATTTAAAGGAACAGGAGAGGCCTGACAGAGAGTTGTATCTTACTTAACCAGGAATTTTGTGATCCTTTAAAAATTTTGTAATGAACTATGTTTACTTAGTTAAGGAATGTTCGACTGTGTCATTTTAGCTGGTTTTAATTTAGATCTGTGTTGGCTGATTGTCAGTAGAAAACCCTGAGAAGTTATCTCACTGACCTGCAGAAAGAAACTCTATGGACCCATACCTCTAAGAGAACCTAATCAATAGCTGAAGAACAAAATTCAATAAAGGACTGCCTAATAGTGTCATATAACTAGAAATTAATTAAATGCCATAGAACAAGAAATGTATCTTGAAAGAGCTAGGGAGTCAAAGGCCTATACAATCCAGAAAATGTGATTAATACTTTGAAGGTGCAGTAATGGAGCCAATTCATAGGCTTATACACCTCAGAAAACTTAGTCAACAGTAATTGTCTAACGAGGATAGAAAAGGTAATAAAGCACTGTTTAGCTGGATAAAATTTGGGTAATCCATTGAACAAAGATAGATGAGATGTTCTGGTGGGAATTAAGAGGAACAAAACACCTATACCATGATGCAATAAATTGGGTGGACATTTGGGAGTGTCTATAAAAAAATGTTGTATGTTAAGAGTGTATATAAATGTCTGAAAAATGTTGTTTCTTTGAATATGTCTATCGCAAATAAATGCCCAATACTTTCCCAACTTTGACACAACATTCTTATTAGGAATGTTCATCTCACAGCTTTTTGCTGTGAGGTTTAAAACTCTTCATTTCAGGCCTCCAGTAGGTCTAACGTGATTTTCAGGGCACATCAAAATTTAAAAGGAAACTTTTGTGATTCTAAAAACTGCAGCATACTTGTGAGAAAATTCTAACCAGCCAAATGAAAGACCAGAGGAAATGGCCACACATCAGGCACACAAATTTTAAAAAAGAATTCCTGTAACGTTTAAGTATCTATGTACAAGTCTACATTCAGATACTTCCTCATTTTCTTCCTTAGCATGAAACAGTAAACACCAGGGTCTGAAACTTTCTTCCGTTACAGATTTTTCCATATGAAAACAAAACAATACACACATATACAAAAAAAAATTTTACTTACTGCGTTTCTGTGAATATTCACTGGAAGAGGCCACAATATGCAGCAGGGTATGTCCATCTCTGTCTTTCTGGTTGATCCTATCCTTCAGCTCTGGCCTCCAAGTCAGCAACCATTTGAAGAGATGGTTCTTGGCTGAAATGATAAAAAAACACCCTTAAAGAAACAGATCCTGGGATTTTTTTCCCTATGGAGTTGCAAGATGCAAATCTAAGATTGACTCATAACTCTATTACGCACAAACTGCTGCTCCACACTGAGATGGCAGGAAGAAACACTGTACCTTTTTTAAAGCTGGTATATTTGGGTTATAGAAGACTCATACCAATCACACTTTTGCTTCAAACCACAGAAAAGAACAATTATATTATGTTTGCACCACTATCAGGCATGGGTGATCAAAGAGAATGTTTACAACATTACTCAACAAGCGCTTTATTGGCATGTGCAAGGTTAAACCTAGATGATCTGACCAGAGTTGCTGGGACTTTCTTTTAATGTAAAAAAAGTCTAGCTGTCAGTTCTCTGACAAAAGCCAGCATTGTTTTATTTTAGCTGCAGATATCACTCACTTGCTTTGATACACAGTCTGATAACAGAATGCAGTGGATACACCCCGATGGACTCAGCCTTTGCCCCAATGGAAATCAGCCACTTGACTAACTCCGCTACTTCCTGCAGCTTCTCACCGCGACCATACAGCTCAGAAGTCTGGTAGCAAAGAGAACAATTACAACACATTGTTTTTACATACACAAAAAGCATTTCTTTTTTTAACATTTTCCATATTTTCATGACAAAAATCAGTGGAACAACAACCAAGCCATATTAATTGTAAAATGCAACTATTTATTTCACAGACTTTCAAAGAATGGGCTTGGGTTGGAAGGGACCTTAAAGATCATCTAGTTTCAACATCCCTGCTGCAGGCAGGGACACCTTTCACTAACCCCAGGCCGCTCAAAACTCCATTCAACCTGGCTTCAAACACTTCCAGGGATGGAGCATCCATAACTTCTCTGGGCAGCCCATTCCAGTGCTTCACCACCCTCTGAGTAAAGAATGTCTTCCTAATATCTGATCTAAACCTCCGTCTTTCAGTTTGAATTCATTCCCTGTTGTCCTGTCACCATAAGCTCTCGTAAAAAGCCTCTCACCATCTTTCTTGTAGGCTCCTTTCAGGTACTGGAAGGCGCAACTAGGTCACCACAAAGCCTTCTCTTTTCCAGGCTGAACAACTGCAACTCTCTCAGCCTTCCCTCACAGGAGAGGGGCTCCATTCTTCTAATCATCTTGGTGGCCTCTTCTAGACTCACTCCAACAAACTGGTGTCAGGAATAGTGTAGCCAGCAGGACCAGGGCAGCAAAGGTCCCTCTCTACTTGGCACTGCTGAGGTCACCACTGCAAATTCTGTGTTCTGTTTGGGGCCCCTCACTGCTAGAAAGACATTGAGATGCTGGAGCATGTCCAGAGAAGGGCAAAGGAGCTGGTGAAGGGTCTGGAGCACAAGTCTGATGAGGAGAGGCTGAGGAAGCTGGGGGTGTTTAGCCTGGAAAAAAGGAGGCTCGAGGTGACCTCACTGCTCTGCAGTTTCCTCAAAGGTGGCTGTAGCCGGCTGGAGGTTGGTCTCTTTCATATGTTCCAGGTGAAATGAGGAAAAGAAATGGCTTTAAGTTGTGCCAGCAGAAGTTCAGATCAGATATCAGGGGAAAAATTTCAAAGAGTGGTTAGGCATTGGAATAAGTCGCCCAGGGAAGTGGTGGAGTCACCATCTCTGGAAGTGTTCAACAAGCATCTGGATATGGCACTTCAGGTTTAGGGGAGATTATAGTGGTGCCAGGCTGATCCTGAAGGTCTCTTCCAACCTCGATAATTCTGGGATTCTGAGAAAGCACACAGCCTGAGGAGAAGCCAGCTGAACTTAAAAGTATGTTCTTGCACGGACTTAATGAAGACAAAGCACAGTCTACGAGGGGTAGAGTAATACAGGGTACTCTGGAGGTGTGCAGTGGAAGCTCAGATGGAAATTGAGACAACATGCCAGAAGGATCAGGACATGAGGAGGTGGACGGAAATAGTGTTCAGACAAAACTTCTCCATTTGTGCCAGTCATCTTTTTAAATAGCAGTCTTCACACATGCTTCCAACGTTTACAAATAAATCTTTTTTTCTAATACCTCATGCCAAATTTTGACTGGCAAGAATTACTCTTTGAGCACAGTTATCAAATCAAAATACAACAGATTACAGGGAGAATGTAGCAGCAGCAGGGGAAGTTCTAGTTTTCAGAAAGCCGTATTTTCTAATTTTCACAAAAGAGAATCAGTACTTAGGGATTTTTCATCTAGATCTTTCAGCCTGCCATGTGCACAACAAACCCACCAGAACAGACAAGACTGGTTGGGCCAATTCAATAAAAAAAGGACATACTATTTTGAAAAGCTTCCCATTTTTCCTGTCTCAATAAGGCATTTTGCTGTGCTTGCCCAGGAAGATACTTTGCTAAGACCCTCTGCAAGGGTCTTCTGCTGTGTTGCCATGCTTCATTTCCAGAGTGGAGTTACTCTGCTAGCATTGGCACAGCACATCTGCCTAATGATACCCAACTAAGACACACTTGCATTTATCCATTCACTAATTCTTCTGTAAACAAGCCTGTGAAGAGATGTGTATTTAATTCCTTTGCATTACCCTCAGAATTACTCCTGCTCACTCTGTCAGGCACCTCACTGAAATACAATAATGGAAAAAGCACCAATTTGAAATTATGATGACAAAAGTACCACAAGCACTCTAATAGCCAAATGGCAAATTCTAGCATATTCCACAAATATGCCTTAAATCTCAACTTGCCAGCCAGTAAACACCAAGCAAAGGTCCTGTGTAGCCTACAGCTAACATCTTCCAAAACTCCTGTCAGAGAAGAAACTGTAAGAAATACAGAAATTATTTACAGTGAGGGTGGTGAGGTACTGGAACAGGTTGCCCAAAGCAATTGGGATGTGGCTCTGAGCAACCTGATCTAGTGGAAGGTGTCCCTGCCCATGGCGGAAGTTTAACACCCCTTCCAACCCGAATCATTCTAGGACTCTATGGTAAAGCGCAATGGAATTTATCAATTAGCAATTTCTCCTTGCTATGGAAACTGGCTGCTCCTGAGCTGCAGAGCTGGTGAACTCCCAGCAGCTCCTGGCTCACAGAAAACCTCCAACTACACCATCGTAATACTAATACACCATGGAAATACTACATTTCATTCAGAAACATTACATTACATGAAGTCAAATTTTCTAACAAACAGATGATAAAGCATAATCATAAAATGTCTGTATATTACTTTTCATTTTATTTTTCTTGGTTCAAGATGGAAAATATCTCACTAAAGGAATCAGGAAGAAAAGAAATAAATACAAGGAAAAAATAAAAAACACTACCTCAAAGAGATTCTTCAGAGATACCTGGTTAACTCTGAGATCATGGGGCAACTCTTGCTTCTTAGGCAACAACAACAGACAAGACTGAAAAAAAATAATCCCAAACATTAATGCTCTTATAAGCACACTTAAAACTTTGTTTTTCACTGCCTCATCAAATCTTGTAGGAAAACCAACACAGGCTAACAGTATTTCAGATCATTTCATAAGATCGCATCTCCCTTTCTAATTTTCAACTGAATTCATGTAATAAATACACAGTGGAGTGTAGGAAGCTACAAGTGATGAAAGTTTCCACAGAAATAAAAACCATGTAAAAAGGCTAGGTCCCAAAAGATTCTCCAATACTTGGAAGTAACCCTTTGCTTTAGGAATGGACCTTTTACATTGGGTACAAGACTCCCCAGCTAACACCAACATCCCAAGCAGAGAGCAAGAAATGAATATTGTATCCTCTTCCACTTTCTTCCCTTTTCTCAGTTTCTCTAAAAGACTTTGCCTTGCTCCTTGAAAACCCACCAAGCTTCACCAGAGGACAAGGGAAGGACTATGGACACCATCTACCTGGACTTCTGTAAGGCCTCTGATACAGTCCCCCCGCCAAAAGTCTTAGCTCTAAACTGGAGAGAGATGGGTTCAGTGACTGGACTGTTGGATAAATAAGGAATAGGCAGAATGGCTGCACTCAAAAAGCTGTAGTCAATGGCTTAGTGTCCACATGGAAACCAGAAGGGTGTCCCTCAAGTGCCTGTACTGGGACCAGTACACTCATTATCTTCATCAGTGACATCAACTGGGATCGTGGGGTGCCCTCAATCACTCAGGCAGTTTGCAGATGGCACCAAACTGAGTGACGCAGTTGATAACACCAGAGGGAAAGGGATGCCATCCAGAGGGACTCTGACAGGCTTGAGAAGCAGGCCCATGGGAACCCCAGGAATTTCAACAAGGCCAAGTGCAAGGTGCTCCACCTGGGTCTGGGCAATCCCCAGTATCAATACAGACTGGGGAAGAAGGAGCTGGAGGATAGCGGTGGATGAAAAAATAGGATAAAAGCCAGCAACATGGCTTGCAGCCCAAAAAACAAACAGTTATCCAGAGCTGCATGAAAAGTAGCATGGACAGCAGGTCAAGGGAGGTGATGCTACCTCTCTACTCTGCTGAGACCAGCCTGGAATATTACATCCAGCTCTGGGGTCTGTAGCACAGAAGAAACATGGATCTGTTGGTGTGACTCCAGAGGACGGCTACAAAAATCATTATTGGGATGAAGCAGCTCTCTTATGATGAAAGGCTGAGAAAGTTGGAGTTATTCATCCTGGAGAAGGTTTTATTGCAATAATGTCAATGTAAAAAGGAAGTTTAGAAATAAGACTTTTTAATGAGGCCTTTGTGACAGGACAAGAGGTAACAGTTTTCACCTGAAAGTATGTTTTTATTGGACATAAGGAAAAAAAAATTTATGATACAGGTGGTGAGGCACTGGGACAGGCTGCCCAGAGAAGCTCCAAATGCCCCATCCTTAGCAGTGTTTATGGTCAGGTTGGACAGGCCCTTAACAATCTGATCTAGTCAAAGATGTCCCTGCCCACAGCAGGGCACCTGGATGAGGAAAATGGGGCTGCAGTGAGTCCATAGCTCCAGTGTGGATCCTCCATAGGCTGTGGTTCCTGTCAAAAGCCTGTTCCTTCATGGTGTCTCCACAGGCTGTGTAGCAGGATACTCTACCCTAAACGGTGGTAAAACAGCTTGAACTTTGCCTTATTTGTAAAAGTTATCAGTGATGGATAGAGAATGGAGGGTCACACTGCTTATGGTGTTGAAGAATGCTGAGACCAGCCTAAATCAATCCTGAAGTTACATGTTCTGAGGATGTGAAAAACAATGTTTCCTGACTGAAACTGGTACCAGTGATGATGCAGCAAAGTTCCTGATAAAGGAACCAACAGGTGATACCACTGATAACTTATCCAAAGCTGCTAAGCTGACACAGCCAGCCTAGAAACACACAACTGACAGTCACTTTATACTATAAAAGCACAGTCATACTTTTTAAAGGCAGAGTCTTCTAACAAACCCCTTCCTGAAGTGTGTGTGTCAATTCCTCCCTTGAGTGGAGATTCCCCTCAAGGTTACTCCTGGAGGCTGAGCAAAAGAGTTTTGCCCATGGCCACTAGCATGGCTGAGTAACATCAATCTCTACTTAATAATTATTTTGCTATTTTTAATACCTATGCTTCAATATTGCTTCAATAAATAGTACATTATACTTACTAACTGTTATAACTATCTATACTGTGAGGTAAAAAATTCTGATTAAAGTATTCTAGTCTGATCATTATCACTGTCAATTTAAATAAGTTTTTTATTTTATTCATATAGATATATTTGGTTTGTCATCCTTAGTCCTGTGGGACAAAGTTGTATAGAGGCTCAATTACACATATATAATCCTTTAAACATAAACCATTCACCAAGTCTGGGAGTAGGACAGGATGCAGCCACACCCAGGCACCTCTCTGAGGAGTTTGGAAAGCAAGTGGGGGGCCTTTCTGAACCTTATGACTCAACAGGAGGGTTTCCCTGCTAAACCGCAACTGAAGCTTCCACTTTGCTTGTGACAGGCTGCAAAGGAGCCCCTTGCTCTAGGCCTGGAGCACCTCTTCCTTCTCCTTCCCCATCCCAGGGGCTCACAGGGCTGATTCTCTCATTTGAATACTATTGAATTGAATAGTGACTCTAGGTGGCATTATAACTACAAGAGACAACAGACAGCAGCAAGAGACAAGTAGGATTTCAAGCCCATCATACCCTTTTCAAAAACGAATTTCAGGAATTATTTATCACTAAAAGCATTTTTAAAAGTCTTAAAAATCAAGACATTTGAACCAGGCAGCAATATATATTCACAGTTTTGGCTCCTAAAGCTAACATGAGCTTATGCTGAAGAGGTAAGACATGAGTGCCCAACATGCAGTGGGAGGTGACATGGTGACACAGTGACACACTTACCCGCCACTTCCCTTTCTGGGCCAGCCTTTCGATCACCGCTTGCCAAATCAGTGCATCGAAACGTGCCCTGAAAATGTAATCATATGCAGGGTGGAAAGTTGGTGGCAAGATTCGGTCATCTGCAAGAATAAGCAACAGAGAAAATTATTTGGTATATGCAGCACTTCAAATGTTGGAGTCTCCAACTAAATTCATTGCACAGTGATAATTTTAGCACTGATTAATACCCCAGGGATTGCCCAATGGGGGCTTAAGAAACACTGGTCACACAACTGATTCAGCATCCTGTTATCAGTCACCAGACTTCATTCAACAAGGGCAAAAAAATTAATCCCTGCTCTCAAGAATCACCTCAAAGCCCCAAGACACTGAGGCTTCAATGAACCACATGGCAGTTTTTCCACTTATAGGTCAACCACCTGCTGACTGCAACAACCAATCAAGGGGCTTAGCATGGGGCTACAGGCTCAATAAAAGGCGGCAGAGGCACAACCTGAAATCTTCTGGCATGCCTGTAGCCCCATCAGACAAAGCACATTAAACAGACTAAAAAGCAAGTAGAGGAGGAGAGACTGAGAGGAGGACAGGGAGATCTAAGGCAGACATTGCTCAAAGAAACCCACACAGTGCCGCAGGAAGGCCACATTTCCTCTTTTCACTGCTGTCCACTACTAGCTGAGGGAAAGTCCTGAAATACACTGCACTGTAAAAAAGTTTAAACTGCCTATCTTCTAATTATCTTCAAATCTATCTAGCTAAAAGAAAAGCAGCGTGGTCTGGACAAAACACACCTAAAGCCTCCAGGATCTGGAGCTCCAAACCTCCAATCCTGTCTCCCTAACTCTAAATTTTGACCTTTTCTAACTATTCCATAATTGACACATTCCTGTGAGACAACTGACTCCCCTGCAGTGTTTTGAGATTCTTGGCATCTGCTGTGTACAAACTGGACCAAGTTCACCACATCTTCAATATATTCATAATCCTCAAACAGACCTGAGGCACCAAAGGATCAAAGGAATGATCTCACAAAGGACATGCTACTGTCATCATCACTACTGAAAGGCTCTTAGAAAAATTAAGCTCTTAATTTACCATTGACACTTATGAAGATTCCTGCTATAAACTCAGCAATTTGAGTTCGATCTGCAGAAGAACTCAGGAGAATCAAACCTTTGTGGAACATAGAAACTGCCTCATAAGACTTTGATAACATGATTAATGAGTAGCCAGCTCTATAATAAGCCTGGGAAAAAAAGGAGAATAAAAAGATAATGAGAAAATATTCAGAGATATTTATGACAAAACAAAATGTTGCAGTTTTTTTTTTTATATTCTCACATTATGTTATAAAAATGACTTGAAGTACTATTTCTACAGCTTCTTGTACACAGATCCAAAAAAAAAAGTGCAATAAACCATTCTATTCTAATCTCTTGAAATTCACAATATTCTACTGATACTATCACAGATACTAAAAGTGATAAATCCTGAAATATAAAGCTTGGAAATTAACTACAGGTTGAAAGACATACTTTCAGCAGCTGTATGTTAACCTCCTCTGGACAAGACAGGGTTTTTTTGTGTCACAAGGTCCAGAACATATATTTATGTTTCCACATCACTGCGTTTTGCAGTATTTCCCATACTGCATATATTCTTCAGCCAACAGCACCTGAATGTGTTTATATGCACCCCTGAATTAGGTTGTACCAGCTCAGAGTCACAGTGGAGTTAAATTGTTCAAATCAGATAACTGTCATGCTGCAACACAGCACAAGTTAAATGGGTATTTGGATGCAATTTTACCATACCTAAATCAAAAACATTCTACTAAAGCCTCCAGGAGTCTTCAGTGGTTAGACCAGAAGACTGTTTATTGCACATAAAAGCCAATCCAAGAGTATGTCTCCATATCATAAATACTGTACAACTCCTGCTTATTCCTAACAGTTGGCTATTTGAGTCAAGGTGTACTTAATCACAAGCTAAGTGTAGCACATTGTTCTGCTCACTGGAAATACAATATGACCTCGATCACCAAGTACCACTCCCAAGAACTGGCAACTTATTAACAGGTAACCTTTGTTTGGGATATTAATAGCTACATTTCTTGAAAGCACTGGTACCTCTCTCATCGGGACCCAGAGAGAACCAGCACCTCCTGGTGAAAAAGAGAGACGATTAATTTTATTAAATGTACTATTACAGCCGTAAATCTGATGCTTATGTATAGAATCAATACCAATTCTGGAATTGTACGCTATATTTATTCATCATGCCCCAAAGCCAAAATACAATAAAAAGAAGATAATTACACTTTTATTTAAAAAAAAAAAAAAAAAAAAAGCAAGGAAGGCATGCAAAAACTGTCAGCTTAAGCATCTGAATACCTTAACATACTCCGGATCCCACTGTAAGCTTTCACAGGCTAAAACCATTGAATCCTTCCATTTGCCCAGGCAGTACAGGGCAGTTGATTTGTTGCACAACACCACAGCTATGTCCCGGGAACACCTAAAGAGATGGTTTTAGCATTACTGCTTATTCACTTGAAAAAGGATCATACTTTATAGTTAGTGATATGAAAAAAATGAAAAAGTTACACATTCACCCTCATAACAAAGCTAGAGGTAAAAAATGTAGTTGTAGATAATAAACATAATTTGAATATTGGCTATAAAATGTCTTAGAGACATCCTAATTGTACCTTAGTGACACCCATACTGATAACCTGGTCTCTTCTGAAGCAGAAAGTCAACCCACTGGAATAATGAAGTATGAGGATTTAGAAAGAGCTCAGACCACCTCAATATACCTACATATGGCTCAGTGAAAGCCAGCAGCCAGGAATGGGGGAAAACAGAGACATGAACGGAAGCTGTGGGATGGAAAGAGTACTAAACTCACCAAAAAACAACCTCAATGCATTTTAGTTTATCACCACTTGGTGAAGTCAACAGAAAAACCCACTTTTAAAATAAATGAGTGGCTGGTGTTAGGTTAACAGCAGTGTTAATATACAGTAGTAGTGAATACTTAATAGTCAACATAATACTCAGATGTTTAATCATTAATAACATTAGCAATTGATGTTAACTGAGGAAAAGCACTTAACATCTGGAAAGATATACCCAAAGGAATTTTCTGCTGAAAAATTATTTTTAACAAGCCTCAGAATACTAAGAAGACCGAATTAACAAGAACAAAGTAACCTGCATGAAACATTTCACAGATAAGCAAATGACTCATGTAAAAACAGGCCATGGCAAAATCACAGCAGGATTAATCCACAACATGTCAGCTAAGAAATAGAAGTAACTTAACAGAAACCAGAGCAGTTTATGGAAAATCAATCTGAGCTTTAATTGCACTAATTTATAATTGAAATATATTTAAAAATATTCAGATTTAAGTCACTAAATAATCTCCCAAACATATGTAATGAACAGGGTAACTATAAAAAGATACAAGAAAATCAAGTCTTAGGCCAAAAAGTAGAGTTTTGAATTAACTGTACAACTGTACATATTAACATATTTCAGGCTTGTCTTATGATTTACATCTCGTAATTCAAGAATACTTACGGGACCCACTGCATTAAATAACCAAGCGTTTGTAGAGCTTCATCATAGTTTTTGATGGCCAAAGAGTAATTCCCATTTTTAAAATCCTGGTTCCCAGCTTGCCTCTTCAACTGTGCATATGTCATAGGATCCATGCTAAAGAAAACAAAAAAAAAATTAATAAAACAAAATCACTGGCTTCTTAGACATTTCTTTCTTTAAATTGACTTAATTTTTCATCTTAGTTTTTGCATATTTGAAAAGGAGGACAAAAGAGCACATCTTCTTTGTTTGCTGCAGCTGGAATAGTAAAACAGAGCTCAGATGACAGCCTCATCTTTGCTGTTGATGCCTCCTCAACTTCCCACCTACTTTTTAATAAACTTCATCTAACCAGATCTACCACTGGTACCCATTTTTTTCAGTGTTTCTCGTCAGGTCTTAAACTGTATCTTTTAAATTAAGATTACAAATTATTTCAATGTATGCACACAAACTTAATGCAGGAGGAAATATCTGAGAAAACAAATGACATTTATATACTTAAGAAACACATGAAGCTATATATTTCAATTAATGAAACAAAACTCATTTACTCGCTTTTTATTTATGACTTTTTTGTCCAGGTCTTTTGTCTAGACACTCCACACTCCAATGTATACAAAACTATTCAGAAGCTTACTTACTGCAAGAAAATATTCTAACATAGTATAGTAATAGTGTGTGAGGCCCTTGAATCACACTTAAACAGTTATTAAAATTAAAATAGGAAGTGGCCATAGAAAACAAAGGTTGAAACCAGACTCAACTATTTCATCATTAAATTTGTAAAATCAGGGTCATTAAACAAAACTAATCACATGGTCAGGCAGTTAGATGAAAGAAACAAACACAAGAGGAAAACCAGCTACATGTATGTTGAGAAACAGCACATTAGAAACAGACAAGAGAAATATCCAATGGTAAAGTGTTGCACAGAATCATTCTTAACAGATTGATTTTATGATTAAAAGCTGTTTCCATTACCTGTAAAAACCTGTACGAATCTCACAAATCTCAGTGCAATTAAATAACATTAATTCACCAAAAAGGAATGCACAGATTTACTTATTATCCAGGTATTAACAGGCCTGTAACAAAACTCATAAAATCTGTAACCTTCACAACTGGCTAACAGAATGTCAAGGTTTAGTCTGGCAGGCAGCTAAACACCACACAGACCTTAGCTCACTCCCCAACTCCCCGAGTGGCAGTGGGGAGAGAATCAGGGAAAAAAAGTAAAATTTGTGTGTTGACATAAAGAGAGTTTGACAAGACAAAAAAGGAAGGGAAAATACTAGTACTGATACTACCAATAATAAACTCAGAATATACAAAACAATGAATGCACACTGCAATTGCTCACTACCTGCTGACCAATGTCCAGTCGGTTCCTGAGGAGCAGCCCCTGGCCAGTTTTCCCTCCTAATTTATTTTCATTCTATGGTACAGAATATCCATTTGGCCACTTCAGGTCAGCTGTCCTGGCTGTGTCCCCCTCCCAGTTTCCTGTGTCCCCCTGCAGATGACAGGGCAGCATCGGAAGCTGAAGAGTCTTTGACTTAGGGCAAACATGGCAAACTACTAAAACATCAGTGTGTCATCATCATTATCCTCCTCATACTGAATCCAACACACAGAACTGTACCAGCTACGGAGTAGAAAATGATCCCAGCTGAAAGCAGGACTAAAGTATCTACAAGATCTCTTGACAACAGAGCTAACTAGGTATTTTTAAGTATATGAATTTACTGACAAAGCAAGAAACATTACTGATATATTTTCTTTGTAGTACTCCTCATAATGAGCCCGAAACGCTGAGAATCTTGTGAGCACAGAGGTATGACGAGGCACACTTTGGATGGTACTGTGCCTACACATTTATCCAAGCACAAAAAGCATTTGTCAGGCTCAAAATGAACTAAGCAGACAGGAAAGCAGCAGCCAACAACTCTGAGGAGGCAACAGCAGAAGAACCAGGTGCAACCACAAATCTCAGATCCAAACTTCTTCAGACTGACTGGGAAGTTATGTCTTAATTAAACACAAAAACAGTCCATGCTAATGTCTGTAATCTAATCATCACCTTGCTAATTCCAGTGAAGCACCAAGAACAGACTAAATCCTGGCTAAAAATTAAACTGAAGAAAAAGAAGTCCCATCTACATGGGGGAGATAAAACAACCAGTCATACTAGAGGAGTAATTTTTACATTTATCCCAGGCAAATTAAATAATCATTTTATTGAGCAATGTACATACAGCATACACTTTAAAAATACTACTTCTCCAGACAGCCAATCAAGTGTACTTGTAATATATTCAGGACTTCTTTTGCACTGCATGGTATGAGCATTATTAGGGTGAGAAAAGGGAAAAAAATAGAGCAACTGAATAAAGGAAAAAAACAAGTGCTAAAAGATGGTTCTACCTCATCTTTTGTGTAATTCTTTCAGATTTCAATTCCTTATCATCAGAAAGTTTGAGAAATTATTATCTCAAGAATAATACCAAAATAGTTCAGCTACACAGAAGTTTCTTCAAGAAAGAATACATGTGAACCAGTGGTTTTCTAAATTATAGCTGAATTTCAAGGTTTTTCTTTTTTTTTTTTTTTTTTAAGAAAGCTATGCTGCTACTCGGAGCAATTTTTTCCCCCCAGAATTATAATTTTATCTTACTTTTCTTTGGAATATACTAAAAGTGCAAGTACAAATATAAGGTATTTACAAGACATTTAAAAGATTGTTTTTTCCATGGTACAGCAGAAGCAGCAACAAGCATTTTAAAAGGACTTTGAAACGTGTCCTGTGCTGAGTAATTTTGGAACTGAACTCCCTGTTTCACATCAGAAGGCAGCATGCCCTCCCCTTTCCAGGCAGCAGGAATTTTCTCCAGAACACAAATTCTTGTACTTTTCCAGAACTGGAGTTTCCCAGCCAAAACTTCAACCTGTAGCTCATTTGAATAACTGGGACATCTGCTGTGGGCTTTAGCAACTACAGCCAAGTTTGCAGACCCAAGAGATACACTGGGCATGCAAATCTGACATCTAAGCTAATGATCCAAAAGAATTGCTCGGCAGACTAGCACAGCATGTCTTGCTATTGCCCAACATCTTCCTGCAGCATAAACAATTTTAACTCAAAACCAATGGACTAACTGAGGGCCTATTATGTAAAGCCTGTTGAGCATGAGAAGCATTAAACAAAACTATTGTCTATTACTCTGCCTTAGCTGGCACAGGTAAAAGTCACAGCTGTATCTGGATACAAGTACAGAAAGGTCTTTTGGGAGGTAAGTGCTGTGGGTTAACCCTGGTAGGTAGTTAAGCACTTGTATCCCCTCTCCCCCAGTGGGATGGGGAAACAGAAAAGCAAGAAGTAAAGCCAAGAAAATGTGGAAGTCAAGATAAATATTGTTCAGTAACCAAAAGAGACTTGGAAGAAGAGAGAAAGATAACAAAACAAGTGATGCAAAGGTAATCATTAACCACCTCCCCTACACAGAATAATGCCCATCCAGTTCCCAAGACAGGAAAGGCTAATCCCCCTTAATCCCCTCCTCTGTGTTATCATTGCTGAGCATGATGCTACATGGCACTGACTATCCCTTCAGTCAGTTTGGGTCATCTGCCCAGTTGTGTCTCCTCCCAATCTCTTGTGCACCCCTAAGATCTATTCACTGGGAGGCTGAGTGAGGAATAGAGAAGGCCCCAATGCTGTGCTCAGGAAAGCTAAAACATTACTGTGTTAACAGCACTGTTTTGCTCACAAATTTAAAGCTACTGTGAAGAAAATTAACTCCATCCCAGCCAGACACCTGTTTCCCTCATGAAGTGGGGATTTCTCCTAAGCTATGGATTCTATGAAACACATAAAGGTGTGGGAACACCCTAAGGTCTGGAAGACGCTTCCCAGTGCATTGTTCAGACCTTATCATTCACAGAAATAAAACAAACAAAAAAATCAAACAGACAACACAATCTACTCTGTTTATTTTTTTTATAACTCCTGAGACCACCAGCACAACCATGACAGCAAATTGAAGCACACTCATTTTTACTCACAGAAATAAAACAAAAGATTATACAGTTAAGCCAGAAACAATCTGCTCCAACCCCTACTGCTGCCAGCGGTGAAAATTTCCATTTACTTTACGTGTCATCAACTCTTATGTTACTGTGCTGTTCAGAGTCCCACTGAACTGCTTCAGTCAGACTGCTGTCAGAAGCAGGGCAGATTTAGAGTGGTTCCAATGCTAAGTTTTGATTCCTCTCGCTTCAGAAGATCATTCTGAAAACACAAATGGAGGCTGCCCAGAAAAGCCATTTGTCACTATTGAAAAATGCTCCTTACACCAGCTATCAGTCTCAAGAGGCCAGCTTGTGTTTTCTGAACATCTGAAACTGGAAATGCTAAAAACGTTAGAAACTTGAGAGTGAATCTGAGCCATTGGTTTTTCTGTATCTGTATCTGCTTTCCACGTTTTAAAAAGAGAAACAGTGTGACAGCGTTAAATTCAGAGAAGAAAAAGTACAAGGGCTACACAGCCATGCTTTTATTATTGTTGATCCCGAAAGTTAAGCTTTAAAGATACATCCCTATGGCATTACTCAGTGGCAGAATAAAAACATTATTATTCTTTGGGCACAGTAGATTTTCATAAAGCAAGCAGCAAATGAAGTACAGCAATCTTAGGAGCTCTGCATCTGAATTAAAAGAATGGTGACAAATAAGAATCCTCCTATTTTCAGGAGATCTAAAGATTTTCTAAAGACTGTGCTTTCCTCAGTCCCATTAAGCAGATGAATCATTCCTTCTTCCTCGTTAACCCAAAAAGCAGACATTGCAAACTGGCAATAGGTGGTGAGAGAAAAAGCCCAACAATGCATCTACACTGGGGCTGAGTTACAACTAAATACATTTCATCAGCATTCAAATAATTCATGTTTTCTCAACAGGAAACCTCAGGGCTCTAATAGCTCTCATTCAACAAAAGCAAGTTGGCTCCAAGAGCATGATGCCACCAAGACAGAACTGTCATGTCACCCCTTCTGCTACACCAGAGGGACTCCAGCAGCCACGTGCCCACCACTGGCACGATCCATGCAGGCATCCCTGCAGTCACCCAACCAAAGGACACTGCATTCAGGTCTTCCAAATGACCCTTCCTGACCTGATACAGGCGTACACGAATGTCAGGGCAGACCCAGTAAAAGAAGGAAAAACATAGGCTGAGAAGGCTGTAAGAGGCCGTAACCATGGCAGTGCTCTGCCTGCTAGCCAGTTTTACCTGTTTTTCTGACAACAACAGCTATCAAAGACATATTTAGAGAACACAGTCTCCTCTGAATGTGTATAAGCCTAAACCTTGACAGTGAAAAGCAGGGGAAAACGTACTTCTCTCAGTTTTCCACTGAATGCTGAAAAGTCAAATGAAAAATCTGGAAATCACCTGTACTTTCAGATGAAGGCCCTGAAGAAACAGCAGAGACAAAAATGAACAGCTTAT
Source organism: Lanius collurio (assembly GCA_020086605.1). Taxonomy (NCBI): domain Eukaryota; kingdom Metazoa; phylum Chordata; class Aves; order Passeriformes; family Laniidae; genus Lanius; species Lanius collurio. The sequence continues at coordinate 20,673,039 of JACBWW010000012.1, read as the reverse complement.
AACTGACCAGACTACAAGCAGACAGACACATTTGGAAAGCTCTTGTAGAAGAGAGGAAAGAAGCTGAGATTTAGACATGGATATTCTCATGGATCTGTTTAGTCTGAAAAAGGTCATAGTGGTATTTGCAACTACCTGAACAATAATTTAATCGAATATTCAGCTAGTATCTCACAAAGACAGATACTGAAGAAGATGAACATGAAGATCTCATGTTCAGCCCTTGTTAAATGTCAGCTCATGTTGGAGAAACTGGTCAACTCAAATGAAGAGCCTATAATTTAGACAGCTTCTCATTAGATATCCCTATCATTAGGGATATAATCAGACAGATACATGGAGATAGCCTATCTATACATAGATTCTCACTCAGCCCTATGAAATAAAAAAAAAAAATAAAATTCTGTTAGAAGTCACATTGCCAGATTTGTAACAGACCTTGGTAGAGGTCAAAGACCCTTTGCTCCCAGTATAAGCCAGCACAACTTAGAAAATGATGAATGATATTCTACAGCAGATTTTGATTAGATTAGGGTAATCACAGCAGAATACTGATAGCTTCTTATAAATTATGATGCTGTCCTTAACTCAGCCTGAATTGGACCAAATGAAGTTTCTTTGCTGCTTCTGGGCTTTATGGCCAGTCAGTGTCCTATACATCACAGTACTCCAAAGATAAAGACAGTATGCATGTCTGGAACTGTCTGCCTTTAAAAAGACAAAGCAAATAATTTCCCAGGTAAGAGAATAGAGAGAAAACTTTATTGGGTTGTTTCAGTCTGAACTAGAGACCTGTTCACAACCTCCATGACTGGACACAAGCAACTCTCAACACCACTTACAGAGTTTTGCTTCTCCAGATATCCTTCCTTCTTAAGTGTTCAGGCAGAAGTAGTACTAGGGGAATTCAAGCCACTGTTCTGTAGCTCCACTGGTGCAGTACCACACTGAATCAGCACACCCTGACAGCACAAAGCACCTCTCACTATTGAGAAGGGATATTCTCACCTGAACTGGGTCTAGCATGCAAGCACTATTTCCGTATTTTGAAAGCCAGCTGTGAGACTTCTGAGTTCTGGCTATGCTTCCAAAAGATGTTAAATGGCTGAGGTGAGAGAGCAGAGAATGAGACAGAACATCCCAGGCTGCTCTTCATTTTATACCAAGCTTTTCCTTGGAAATGTGCTCTGTAGTAAACTGACGATAGTAGGGCACAGACATTGCCAGAAACAAAACAAACATCCTTATCAACATTTGGCAAATGGAGCCCGGGACTTGATTAGCACAGCTGACTCAAAGGCCTGTTAACACCTCAACCACCACATACAAACCAGATAGGGAAGACGTGTGCAAGGTCTGAATGAAACAAGGGATGTAACTGGAATATACACACACTGGAGTCTGGGCAAGGGCCCTGTTCTGGGCAGATCTGGCCAGATCTGAATAACCTCCCGAGATCCTCCTTTTTCAGATTACCACTCTATGTTGCTTTCTGTTTGTGCAAACTGTCAGAAAGCAATTGTTATTAATAACAAAGCTCAGCTACCTGATATCTCCAGCTAGCCACATACCAAACTCACAGCCGACACAGCTTGGCAGCTCAGTTCTTCAGATGCAGGACTACCAAACAGAACTACAGAAACTGGACCCAAACCTAGTCAGAAGTTGGGCCAGACGTGCTGATGAGCAGAAAACCATGCAAAACCTCAAGATGTGGACACTGAAATGTTACTCATCTTTAGACCAGGGATTTGGGGTTCACTTGCACACAGGAAAGGTACTAGGCAAGGAAGTGACATAGCAAGGAAATGGACATCAGCAGAAGCACATCACCAGGAACAAGACAATCCCTTTCACAAAAAGAGATGGGTACACGCACCCCAGGACACCAGCTCTGTACCTACTATGGACCGTGGGAAACCCATGGACAGGGCAACAGAAACCTGACAGACCAGCCTGACATTCTATGGTATGCAATATCCCTTTGGACAGTTTGGGTTAGCTGTCCCAGCTGTGTCCCCTGCCACCTTCCTGTACCCCTACCCAGCCTCTCCACTGGTGGGACAAGCTGAAAAATGCTTGACTTAGGATAAGCATTGCTTAGCAACAACAAAAACATCAGTGTTTTATCAACATTATTCTCATCCTAAATCCAAAGCACAGCACCATAGCAGCTATTAGGAAGAAAATTAACTCTATCCCAGCCAAAACCTGATGACACCTCAGAACATCCTTCCTCCTTTCCTCGCAAGCTGAACTCAGGCCAAACACATGTGACTAGCCTTCCTTGAAGACTGCTTCACAGCTTGCAGCAGCAACAGGTCTGGCCTTGCTCCCCAGCACATCCTGTTTTGTTAAGAGAAACAAAACAGGCTTCTTTGCCTTCAGCTTCAAATGATTTTCCCTCTTTGTAACCTACCAATAACAAGTTATACCTAAGAAAACATAACGTTGAGCCATGTCTGGAGTTGCTTTTTCATGAAACACATCTGTTTATACATACAGATACCTATGATTTACAGTAAATTAAGAAAAGACTTGCATTTTCAATTTTATATACAAAAAATGATGCAAAAGTATATTCAGTACTCTGTTTGCACAGTGTCATTACTGTGTCAGCACAAAAACCACCAAAACCTCACAAGAGTAGGAAAAGTTAACCTGTTTCTCTCTGAAACATCAACAATCTTGAAATCCCTAGTCTAGCTCAGTCACACAAGACCTAACAGTCCAAGAGGGAGATGTTTACACTGCTGAAGTTGTTTGCTTAGCCTAGCAATGCTCCTGTCATCATTGTCCTGCTCTTCTTTGCACTGGTGTGGCCTCACCTTGAATAATGCGTGCAGTTTCAGGCACCATAAAATAAGAAAGACATTAAGCTGTTAGAGAGCATCCAAAGGAGAACCACGAGGATGGCAAAGCGTCTGAAGACGAAGCTGTATGGGGAGCAGCTGAGGTCACTTGGCCTGTTCAGCCTGGAGGAGACTGAGAGGAGACCTCGTTGCAGTCCACAACTTCCTCATGAGAGGAAGAGGAGGGGCAGGCACTGATCTCTTCATTCTCGTGACAAGCAACAGAACCTGAGGGAATGGCCTGAAGCTGAGTCAGGAGGGGTTTAGACTGGATATCAGAAAAAGGTTCTCCAGGGAAGTCACAGCACCCAGCCTGTGTCAGTTACGAAGCATTAGGACAAGCTCTCAGGCACATGGTGTGATTATTAGGGTGGGTGTCCCGTGCGCGGCCAGGACTTGGACTCAATGATCCTGAAAAGTCTCTTCCAACTCAGCATTTCCTATGATTCTATGACCAGCTAAGAGAAATGGCAACAAACAGCCTGCATATTTCCTTTGTACAGATTCACTCCAGAGGGTATTGACTCTGGAATGAGGGAAAAACAAACGAGAAATACCGTAAGACCAAAACAACAAGACCGCCCTGACATCAAGGTTTTCAAGCGCGTGCAGTTCACAGCCAGTGCTTGACAAATTTTAATCGCATGTTGGTAAAAAAACACGGGGAGGAAATACTCCCTCTGGCATGTTTTCATGGGAAAGCAAAGCCTCTTCCCATTCGCAATAAATCTGAAGCTAATTCTCTGTAAATCGAAAAAAAAAACCTAAAACAAAACAAAAAAAAATGGTGAGAGATCCTTTTGCATTTATTTTTTTGCAGTGCACACTCTGCTCAAACTCCTCTCCAGTTGCAAAAGTCTGTTTTGTTAAGTGACCACTCCACGACCTCGTACAAGAGTTTTGCTTTTCAGGGCAAGGATCCAAAACCACCGAAGACAATGCTTCGCTCTGGGCTATGCTAAAGGAGTTCTCCCTCTTCTTTTCAAGCACGGACACGGCATCACATCTCCCCCAGCTCCTCCGCGCAAACCGTACCAGGCCAACACACACCCCCAGATGCCTGGCCAGAGCAAGAATGCACTCTTCCCCTTCTCCTCCAAGCACCCCACACATTCCCTGGCAGGCTTCCCAACGAGCACAGCCACCTCCGCTACCCACACGCCAAATCCCGCACGCACTCTCCTCCTCGGGGCAGCATGACCCCTCTCCGGAACTGCTCCAACACGCAGGAAGCTCCCAACAGCTCCACCGAGGTGGGAAGCCACCCCCAGGAGGCCGCGGCTGCCCCCGCGCTGCACGAAGCACCGATGGAGCAGCGCGGGGGGCGCGGGCAGCTCCCGCCGCGGCGGCTCGCCCGCCGCACCCCGGCATCCCGCACGGGGCGGCGGGCGGCCGACCCCCGCGCTCCCCTTCCCAGGGAAGGCGAGGGGAGTACAAGGGGTCGCCGAGGAAGCGCATCTACCTGCCTGCCCGTCCCCCGCCGCCGCCGCAGGAGCGCGCTCCGCTTGTCGCCCTTAAACTCTCCGCCCCGCGTCCCGCCCCCGCCGCCCACGTCACCGGCGGAGGGGGGGAATCGAAACAAATCCATCGCCCTCGGAGAATCGAAACGAGACCGCCCCGCCCGCGGGGGATGGCCCCCCCCAGCCGCCCCGACCCGGAGTGGGGATGGGTGGTGCCGGGAGTCCATCTCCCCGCCGGAGCGTTCTAGGAGTGACGCTGGCATGGCCTTGGGCTCCCTCCGCAGCGGGAAGTGTAGGAAGTGCCATTTTTTAAAATGACGTAGCGGTGCCTTCAGGATACCTGGAAAATCAGCGTTCGTCCGCGCCAGGGGCACCCCCGCGTCCTGAAGCGCCGAGCAGTCCCTGTGGCTTCTCGGAGGAAGGTGGGGCTGTTATGGTCTGCCGATGTGCAAGGATCACCTGGGGAATGAAGGCTTGTCCCTCCTGCGATGCAATTGTTTGCTAATTTATCGTTTTCCGTGGTCTTTTCACACTGTGAAAAGCGGCTCAGTAAGCCAAAGATGAGTACCGCACAGGAGGTCGTTTAATAATTCACCTCTCTGTGAATCACGTTTCTAAGCGAGTTTTTCTCTGGCATTATTACCGCCTGCACGTCTTCCTCTGTATCCGAGCCGTCTGGGATGGAGTTAATTTCGCCGCCAGCAGCCCCCCACCGTGCTATGCTTTGCTTTGGGAGCTAAAAAGTGTTGATAACACACCAGTGCTTTGGCCACTCATCTCTCCAACATTCCTCCCTCGCCAGTAGGCTGGGGGTGGGCAAGATCTTGGGAGGGGACACAGCCAGGACAGCTGGCCCAAACTGGCCGAAAGGATATTCCAGAACATATGACCCTTATTCAAATATAAAATCTAATAGCAAAGAGTAGGAAGGTGGGCATTCATTACTTCCATTTGCCTTCCAGAGCAACCACTACACATGCTGAAGCCCTGCCTCCCAGGACATGGCCGGATGCTGCTTGCTGATGGGAAGTAGAGAATAATCTTTTGGAGTTTTTTACCTTTGCTTGAGCTTCCACTTTGTGTGGACCTGTGAGGGTTCATGTTGACCCGTGAGGGTTTTTCCCATGTTAGTTCCTTCCCCATCCATCCTGCTGAGGAGGGGGAGCTTCCACTTTATTAAACTGCCTTTATGTTGACCCGTGAGGGTTTTTCCCACGTTAGTTCCTTTCCCCTCCATCCCGCTGAGGAGGGGAGTGACAGAGCAGCTTGATGGCCTCTTGATTTCCAGACAAGATGAACCCATCACTGTCCTTTTGATGCCCAGTATGGGGCATGAAATAACAAAAAGTGCTATAGCTGTATGGTTATTCAGCATCAAGCTCCTATGCAGGTCACAGATATTGCTGGCTGCAATGCTTATCTCTTATTTAGTTCAGCTTGAGAACATGTTAATAAAAACAATGGCTCTGTCCTTTGCCCTGGCATTTCTGGCCTTGCTCTTCTGGAGGAAATATCTTGTGGAGAGCACGAGTGTGATAAACAGCTATTATAGCATTGGCTTTCACAGGTAGTAAAATGTAAGAAATATTACATATCAGAATATGTTAGGAAATGTTATGTGCAAATACATTAAGAATAACTTTGCTATGCAGATATTAAGTAGTTAACATTATAACTGAGGTCAAAGTTACAAGATGCTTATTTAGCTTGAGTTATAAGATACCAATATAACCTGAATCATAACTTTCTATACAACGTAATAGCTAGTATATGGTTAACTAATCGCTTAATGCATAAATAAACAGAAACTCACCAGCTGAATAATTTCAAAAATAGACAAGTATTGCTATATTGGGAAGCAGCAGGATGTACTGATGAGAAATTGGCAAATGTAAAATCAATTAGCCACAAAATGGGGAATTTAAACCAGTTAGATCCAGAAAGTCCAAAGAACACCATAACTGTGCGTGTTCCAAAGACAAAGTTGAAAAGTTCAGAGAGGAAGACCTTGAGCCTTCATCAAAGAAGACCCCCAAAGACCCCCCCAATCACATTATGCATGCTCTAAAAAGGTGGATCAGGGGAGGAATTATGTTAATCCCTTCTAAGAAAATGTAAATTAGTTCTTAGAAAAATTAGGCATATGCATTGTGCTTTATTA